>CM050165.1:402999681-403490693 GCA_027410445.1 Discoglossus pictus | reverse complement strand
CCCATCCTCATCCTCAACCCCCTCCTCAACCTCAACCCTCCTCAAACTCAACCCTCCTCAACCTCAACCCCCCCTCAACCCCAACCCCCCTCCTCAACCCCATCTTCAATCCCTCCATCCTCATCCTCTCTCCTCAACCCCCCATCCTCAAACCCCCATCCTCAACCTCTCTCCTCAACCCCCCCATCCTCAACCCCCCATCCTCAACCTCAACCCTCCTCAACCCCAACCCCCCTCTTCAACCCACCTCCTCATCCTCCCTCCTCAACCCCCCCATCCTCAACCCCCCATCCTCATCCTCTCTCCTCAATCCCCCATCCTCAACCCCTCCTCCTCATCCTCAACCTCCCTCCTCATCCTCAACCTCCCTCCTCATCCTCCCTCCTCCTCATCAACCACCCTCCTCAAACCCCTTACTCAACCTCCCTCCTCATCCCCCTCCTCAACCTCCCTCCTCAACCCCCACATCTTCAACCCCCTCCTCAACCTTCCTCCTCAACCCCCCCATCCTCAAGCCCCTCCTCATCCTCCCTCCTCAACTGCCTATCCTCAACCCCCCTCCTCAGCCCCCATCCTCATCTTCTCTCCTCAACCCCCCTCCTCAACCTCAACCCCCCTACTCAACCTCTCATCCTCAACCTCCCTCCTCATCCTCAACCTCCCTCCTCAAGCCCCCATCCTCAGCCTCACTCCTCAACCCATCCCATCCTCATCCTCAACCCCCTCCTCAACCCCCCATCCTCAACCCCCTCCTCAAGCCCCCCCATCCTCATCCTTCCTCCTCAACCGTCCTATCCTCATCCTCAACCCCCTCCTCAACCACAACCCTCCTCAACCTCAACCCCCCTCAACCCCAACCAACATCCTCAACCTCCCTCC
This sequence comes from Discoglossus pictus, assembly GCA_027410445.1. NCBI lineage: Eukaryota > Metazoa > Chordata > Amphibia > Anura > Alytidae > Discoglossus > Discoglossus pictus. The sequence continues at coordinate 403,489,814 of CM050165.1, read as the reverse complement.
TCAACCCCCCATCCTCATCCTCTCTCCTCTACCCCCCATCCTCAACCCCCCATCCTCATCCTCTCTCCTCAACCCCCCATCCTCAACCCCCCGCTTCAACCCCTCCTCCTCATCCTCAACCCCCTCTTCAACCTCCCATCCTCAACCCCCTCCTCAAGCCCCCATACTCATCCTCTCTCCTCAACCCCCCATCCTCATCCTCAACCCCCTCCTCAACCTCAACCCTCCTTAACCTCAACCCTCCTCAACCTCAACCCTCCTCAACCTCCCCCTCAACCCCACCCCCCCTCCTCTACCCCCCATCCTCAACCCCCATCCTCATCCTCTCTCCTCAACGCCCTATCCTCAACCCCCCATCCTCATCCTCTCTCCTCAACCCCCATCCTCAACGCCCCCATCCGTATCCTCTCTCCTCAACCCCATCCTCAACCCCCCTCCTCAACTCCTCCTCCTCAACCCCTTCTCCTCAACCTCCCTCCTCATCCTCAACCTCCCTCCTCATCTTTCCCTCCTCATCCTCAACCCTCCTCAACCTCAACCCTCCTCAACCCCAACCCCCCTCCTCAACCCCCTCCTCAACCTCCCTCCTCAACCCCCCATCCTCAACCCCCATCCTCATCCTCTCTCCTCAACCCCCCATCCTCAACCCCTCCTCCTCATCCTCAACCTCCCTCCTCAACCTCCCACCTCATCCTCTTTTTTTTAGAGCGCGGTTCCAGGGCGGGGCAGAAGAGGAGGAGGCCGGAGACATCGCGGGGAAAGTATAATGTAGATCATGTTTATTTTATTTTGTTTTTATGTTTATGTATGTGTATTAATGTTATGTTTTTTTTAACAGGTGCTGCGCCGGAGAAGAGTAGAAGAAGAAGGACGGGACATGCTGGAAAGGTGAGTATAATATTTAGAATGTTTATAATGTTTATTTATTTACTGTAAATGTGTTGCACTAATTTTTATATTTTTTTTTCCCTAGGTGGCTGATCTGAATGGACATCTGCAAAGGTAAGTGGTCTTAATTATTTTATTTTATCTTAGAATTAGATTATTTTATATATAGATAGCATTTATTGTATGTTATCTAGGGGTGTGTGTTTTGTATAGATAGCATAGCATAGCATAGCATTTAGATAGATTGGTGGATGTATATTAGATAGTTAGGATGTATATTAGATAAATAGTATTTATTGTATAGTACATAGATTGTGTGATGGATATTATATAGATAGGATGTACATTAGATTATGGTATTTAGATAGATTGGGGAATGTATATTAGATAGATAGGATGTATTGTATATTAGATAGGGGTGTATTGTATTGTATTGTATTTAATTGTATTGTCTTGTATTGTATTATATTGTATGTATTGTATTGTATGTATTTAATTGTATTATATTGTATGTATTGTATTGTATGTATTATATGTATTTCCTTTTCAGGTGTGTAATTTTTTTTTCTGTAGTGGGGGGTGTTGTAATGTGTTTTTTTATTTTCTGTAATGTTCCTTTTTTCTTTTTTGTGACTTAGGTTTTTTATTTTCAGTAATGTAGATTTTTTCTTTTTTGTCACTTAGGTTTTTTATTTTATGTAATGCCGATTTTTTTTTTTCTGTGACTTTAGGCTTTTTCATTTTCTGTAATTAGAGTGGTGGGGGGGGGGTTATAAGGGGGAAGGTAGGTAGTTTAGGTAGGTAGTGTAGGTGTTAATAGGTTAGTGTAGAGGCTGTTTAGTTGATATTTAATGTTTTATTGGGGGGGTAGAGTGCAGTGTAGTGTTTATACTTAGTGTCATGATGGTCCTTGAGGACCGTCATGGCACTTTTGTGGTTAATGTTGGGTTGTAACAGGCCCATAATGGTCTTAATATACCCTTATGGGACTGATGGGGTTAAATAGAGGCTTATGAGGGTGTGTATGGACCCCCATGAGTGACAGGGTTAATTAGCTGTTTATGGGGGTCTGTATTGACCCCCATGAGTGAGGGGGTTAATTAAGGGCTTATGGGGGGCTGTATTGACCCTCCTGAGTGACAGGGTTAATTAAGGGTTTATGGGGGTCTGTATTGACCCCCATGAGTGAGGGGCTTAATTAAGTGCTTATGGGGGTCTGTATTGACCCCCATGAGTGACAGAGTTATTGAAGGGCTTATGGGGGTCTATATTAACCCCCATGAGTGACAGGGTTAATGAAGGGCTTATGGGGGTCTATTTTGACCCCCATGAGGGACAGGGTTAATTAGGGGTTTATGGGGGTCTGTATTAACCCCCTTGAGTGAGGAGTTAATTAAGTGCTTATGGGGGTCTGTATTGACCCCCATGAGTGACAGGGTTAATGAAGGACTTATGGGACTCTATATTGACCCCCATGAGTGACAGGGTTAATTAATGGTTGATGGTGCTCGGTATAGATATATATATGCGTGATAGTGTATATATATATTTTTTATAACGGGTCCTTTAAGGACCCATAACGTGGGAATTTAGAATTTTCATTACAACGGGGGTCCCCGATCGCGTGCGATTGGGACCCCCAGTGCGATGGTTAATGTGGGGTTAATGCAGGTCTCCGAGCTTATCTCGGATCCCTTCTTGGGTAAGTTGTATGTGGCTGGGCTTTGAACCTCGTTTTCGTTTTTTTTGGTGGCCATTTTTTCTCTCGCTTAGGGGATTTTCGTGTGTCTGAACTCGAGAATTTGGACTTAAATGGACTTACCCCTTGCTATGGGTAAGCTTTTTAAGTATTTTTTGTGAGTATTTGTTGTGTTTTGACTGTTTTTAGGTGCGCACGGTTTGGCCGTTATGGTCGTATTTTTCGTGCTCGTGGGTATTTGTTCCGTTAAGGTTGGTTCAGAGGTCGTTTTTTTTTCTAAGTCGTGCGTGTGGCTGGGCAGTCCTGGGCTTTGAGCCTCGTTTTCGTTTATTTCGGCTGCCATTTTTTTCTTGCTTAGGGGATTTTCGTGTGTCAAACTTGGGAATTTGGACTTAAATGGAGGTGTAACTTCACTTTCAGGGTGCCCCCCCCCTCCTGGCTATGGGTAAGCAGTTTATTTATTTTTTGTGAGTATTTGGTGTGTTTTGACTGTTTTTTAGGTGCACACGGTTGGGACGTTATGGTCGTAGTTTTCGTGCAAGTGGGTGTTTGTTCCGTTAAGGTTGGTTCCGAGGTCATTTTTTTTTCTAAGTCGTGCATATGTGTGTTTTTAACTGCATGTGAGGCACCTTTGTGCCTCCACCTCCGCAAATGCGGACCCTCGCAAAGCGAGGGTCCGCATTTGCGGACAAACACAGCCGACGTTGGAGCCTCCACCTTCCCGCAAATGCGGCTCCCTCGCTTTGCGAGGGTCCGCATTTGTGGAGCAAACTGCTCGCAAAGCGGGACGACGATTCGTAGTTTGACAACTATTATATGTGATATAAGTAATCAGATTCCAACAGCATTTGTTTTGTTATGAAACCAGTCAGCCAAATAAGAGACTTAAAGGACCACAGTAGTAATATATTTATAATGTACTGCTTTGAAGATCAACACTTGAAAATAGGCAAAAGTTTTTAGAATTGAATATAAAATATTACAAATCCTAACCTTTTATATGTAATTAGTGTGATGTTAGTAGAACTACCGTTTTGGTTACCATTGATCAAGTTCCTGAGATGGGAGGAGACTTTGCTTTTACACAGTTAATTTATATCTGCACACAGTGCTGGATTTACCTTTTTGGAGCCCCTAGACAGTGAAGTGGAGCACCCACGCACCCATTTGTCTCTTTTTGTGACTTAGGTTTTTTATTTTCAGTAATGTAGATTTTTTCTTTTTTGTCACTTAGGTTTGTCTCTTTTCTGTGCATGTATATCGCTCTGTTTCTGTTACCCATAAACATGCTGAATTATATTTTTCAAAGCTAAAAAAGGAACGCCCTTCACAGGGAAGCGTCCTTACTGACAATTTAACAGGCAGGATAAACTGATAAAAGAAAATGGGCCCCTGCGGGTAATGAATAATTGAGTATAAAAGATATAATTGTAAATGCTGTGTTTATTTTGTTCTGCTTTCAAAAAACATTTGAATTATTTAATTTAGTTATTCAAAGAACCATATATAAAAAAAAATGACCACAGTTATCATTTATTCTTGAGCTCTAACAAACCTAAATGGACTGTAGGAAAGGAAATTCAAGGTAAAAGCAGAAAGCAGGCAGAGCTGTGAAATTCTTATTTAACTGTCTGAATTAGACCAAGTGGTCTAAGACAGAATCATAAACATTTAAAGGACGATTGGGTCTTATTCCAGGAGGAGTATTTTGGGTCTCAAGCTAGGATCAAGATTGATGACAGACTGGGATTGTTGGGTTAATGGACCAAACGATCCAAAGTAGGTAATTTATCACTATACATTTTTAAAAGTTAATATTCATTATTTATAGAAATAAAGCAAATTGCATATTTTTGTCTTTAAAGCTAATACATTTACTGATGATTAAAAAAAAAACTTTTTAATAAAACATGGGAGAAGCTGTACACAGTGGATGTTATCTACAAAGCAACCTAAAACAATTAGAAAACCTCTAAGAACAGGAGTGGGTAAGTTTGGTTCAGGTGAGCCTCGTACAAGCCTTGATTTGAGGATTTCTTTTCTATGCACAATAGAGTCTATCTGGATGACTGAAGAAGCAATGGTCTCGCCTGTAAGCAGCAGGGATATCCTCAAATCCAGGCCTGTTTGTGGCCCTCCAGGACCAAACCTGCCCACCCTGTCCTAGAGTAAGGTAGATCATACTATATCGTTTTTTAATATCCCTTGCTGCGAGAGGTGTGAAAAGTTCCTTATATATATGCAATTTTAAAAGTTATTTGAAATAGATCCCTTTGTGTTTAAAATGTGTGTGCTAGTGTTTAAATTTTACATTGACAAAAAAATGTTACTGACCTTTTAAGTACGACAGAAGGCTGAGTGATTGGGTTCACATACCACAGGGTCAAGGAAGGAAGCCAGCAAACAAATTGTTGAGGTCATTTGTTAGATCTTATTTTTTTTTTATCAATTCCATTTATATATCTAACAAATTGTATTGACCATCATCAATGAAATTAACGATGACAATTTGTTTCTGCTAATAATGGTAATAATAATAATCATAATAATAATAATAATAATAATAACTTAATGTATATAGTGCATTTCTTGCTTTTAGAAGTAGAGAAAAACAAAAAGACAAAAGTGAGCATGAAACATAACTTACTAGAAGGCATAGATGAAGTGAAAGGTCTTCACTATCTTCCACAGATCTCTGTTCACAAATTAAAACATAAGGAATGAGGAGCTCCCTCAGGTAGTTGAGGCTTTCATCATATGAAGCTTTGTATCTCAGCAGGCCAAGCTTTAAATATATGTGTTATTTCACAGGGAGCCATTGTAGGGCATGGGGACAAATGTTATGTGTCAGGAATAACCTAGTGGCAGCATTCTGTACTAGAGATGTCGCGAACAGTTCGCCCGCGGACTATTCGCACCGATTTTGGCATGTTCGCGTTCGCAGAGGACGGCGAACATATGCGCTTTTTGGTTCACCCACTATAGTTTATCATTGAGGAAACTTTGACCCTGCACCTCACAGTCAGCAGACACATTCCAGCCAATTAGCAGCATACACTCCCTTCCAGAGCCTTCCATCTGAAGGACAGCAACCCAAAAAGCCCTTTTTAGGGCTAGAACATCATTTATTTTATTTTATATTTTTTTTCTGTGTAATCTAATTGCATATGCCTGCCTGCCAGCGTGTGTGTGTGACAGGCTAACACCTAACAGTTTCTATTGTGCTTAGTGAAATAAAACAAAACTTTTTTGACGGTAATAGATTGAATAGCAATTGCCTGCCTACAGGCGTGTGTGTGAAGCCTATTGCATCTACTCTGCCAACTTTCGCCACTGCACAGTGATAAGTCATATCTGGTGCAACCGTAGTGTACAGTGACATAAAACAACACTTTTCTGACTGTAATCGATTGAATATCAGTTGCCTGCCTACAGGCGTGTGTGTGAGGCCTACAGCGCCTACTCTGCCAACTTTTGCCAGTGCACAGTGACACTCATATCTGGTGGCACCTTAGATTGCACGCGCAGTGCCCCAAATTTGAAGTGGGAGGACCGACCAAGCATCTTTTTCCATCTCCCGCTTCCAAAAATCCATGCCATATCCACGTCCCCTTATAGGTGACGTAACAGGGATTAAACCGATAGGAATAGTACTACTTAACAGTACACACCTTATAATAACGCAGACAGAGGCAACGCAGAGAGAGGAGTCTGAAGAAGAGAAGTCAGAGGAGGAAGGTGGCTTTGAGGAGGTGGAAGACCAAACACAGCAGGCGTCCCAGGGGGCTTGTTGTCACCTTTCGGGGACCCTTGGTGGCTGGGTGGAGGAAGAGACCTTCAATGACATCAGTGAGGACAAGGAACGGGACATGGCTAGCTTGGTATCCAACCGTGTGCAAATGGGGAGTTTGCGCTTGTGCAAAGGGACTGTTTGCGGTTGTTTGCGGTGCATTAAACTGGGAGATTGGTCTGTTACTGTGAAGCGGGTGTAACCCTTAAACTACCTGATCGATACAAAATCATACCTGATGTTTTAAAGCATGTTATTCCAAACAATTTAGGAATGTTAGGTGTTTTATGCCCTTTATGGCTTAAAACCAGACTCTGCATCAACTATGTAATTTTCCGTGGGAGTTTTGCCATGGGTCCCCCTCCGGCATGCCACAGTCCAGGTGTTAGTCCCCTTGAAACAACTTTCCCATCACTATTGTGGCCAGAAAGAGTCCCTGTGGGTTTTGAAATTCGCCTGCCCATTGAAGTCTATGGAGGTTCGCCGGGTTCGCCCGTTCGCGAACATTTGATGGAAGTTTGCGTCCGCTGTTCGTGAACCGCAAATTTGATGTCCGCGACATCACTATTCTGTACCAACTATACCAGCTCTTTATTTGCTAGTCCTAGGTAAAGGCAGTTGCAATCGCCCAGTCATGACAATATAAAGGCAAGTAGGGTAGTTTTTCGGGGGTATCAAGTGCTTTATCGTGGCTATGTTCTTCAGAGGTAAAAAATTGTATTTGTTTACAGCTGACACCTGATATGTTATTGTTAAACCACACTCTAGAACAAGCCCACAGTACCCACCAGAACTACCTCTGTCTTTTCTGATTTAAATTCTCAACCAGTTGTATTGCATCTATCTAGGAGACTTTCTAGACAACTATTAAGAGCAAAGGATAAATGTCCTGCATCTGGGCTGAAAGACAGATAAAGCTGTATGTCATCAGAGTAACAATGGTATTTGAGACCATGTTATCAGATGATGTCTCTCGCTGATAGCAAACAGCATTGGGAATATGTCACAGACCCCTTTCCAGGGCCTGGATCCTGTTGCATTGAGCCACCATAGAGGAGATACTGCCCCATTGGAAAATGGGTAGGAGAAATATAATGCCAGGGAGGTGGGGTGAATAGCCTCAAAACATGAGGCCATAGTGTACCAACATGCTTCATATGGTATATGCTTCTGCCTTATCCTGTATACTATATGTAAATCCCCAAGTTATATTACTGTGTTCTGTGTTATGTTTAAACTGTAACTAAATGGTCATGAAACAGTTAAACAAAATAGGTCTACAATGAGACATTGTAGACCGACAGGAACCAGTGATTGTATTGTAAACTGTTTTATCCCATTGTTTGCCAGATAAGCTAATTACATCTCTGATGTTCTAGACAGCTAGAGATGACATGTGTGTCTTGGAGGCTGGCCTATTGTTCACAGGTGCCAGATAGGATGCCAGGATGCCAGACTGTTAGACCCCATGTGGAGTCAATCTCCTGTGTTTGTCTGCACTCCCTGTCATTATTGTGTTGTATTCACCTCCCCTCTGTATCTATCCCCTATAAATATTGTTTGACTTTCCAAAAATAAAACAGTTCACTTCTGAGACATATCGAATATGTTCTCTTATTTGCTCCTGGTGGCTGCGATACTGATCCTATCTCCATCCTGCAAGTAACTTGTCCTGGTCACTACCACAGGAAGGGTACTGAGAATCCTGGAAGGGCTGATTCCTGATGGAGAGACCCTGACTGATACAGAAGTAAGATATCAGGGTGCTGGTTCCGAGATGTTCAAGAACCCAAAGGTCCTTGTTAGTAGTTCACCTATAGTCTATAGCAGGTGGCCCTGGGCAGTAATAGCCCCTACCCTTGGATCGTCACAGAAGAAAATAGAGCCCTGTAGAAGTCCACATGATAGGCACATGGATTTAGAGAGTATGTGCCTGATGAAACCCCTTGTGACCTGCCAGTGAGGAAAAACAAGCTGAGTACAATATCAGCCAATAATAGTTTTTCAGCCGCTCTATTTATGTTCCATTATCCACAGTGCCAAATGCTACCAAGAGGTCAAGGAGAATTAGCATTGAACTATCAGGGCTCTTTCTATGCTGTGTTTTTTCATAAACCCTGGCTGCAATGCATCATAAAAGACATATTTTTGCACATAGATTTCTAGTTTCCCTGCAAATTGTTTTTAGTAACTTTTCCCAGAAAAAAGGAATATTTGAAATAGACCTGCAGTTTTCCATGCAGTCTGGATCTAAATACTTTTTTAAATTGGTCTATTAAATGCATCTTTTTGTTGATTAAGAAAGATGCCACTGTGTAGCAAACAGTTTGCTATTTGTGTGATCAGAAAAACCTTTGAGAAGATGATTTATGCATCAATCGAAGTTACAACTGGTGGAGCACAGTTGCTTAATTACCTGACCCATGCATCCTACATTCCTACATCTACTTGAGTAAACTAAGATTATAAATCCAAAAGGTCCACTTTCACATGTGCTAGCTCATGACTTTCAATACGCATAAATTCCTGTCATTTTGAATAGAAACCAATCTATGAAATACTGAACAAACATATTGTATTTTCATTTTGCCAAAGTCACATTGGGCTGTATATAGGTTGGCTTGAAAAAAATTTCCACAGTGCAGAATAACTCATCTGGTCTTTTTTTATTGCTGCCAAGATCTTTCTGGACAAAATTCTCCTTTCTTGAAAGTGATGATTGCTTGGTATTTTTAAGATAATCCATTAGTTTTACCTTGTCTTTAGATTTTCAAGTTTTCCTCCAAAGCAGTTGAATGTCTTTTTAATTCCCTCATGCAAATACCCCTGGTATCATAAAACCAGGGGTTATTTGTGTAAAGTGAGGGGTCATAAGGAGATGGGGTTTCCCATTGCAACAGTGGTAGGAATATTATAATACCGCACAAGTGCAAAGGGTCATGATAGGAGCTCAATATATCAGAGAGATCAAGTTTCTCTCAGACTATGGGATGTCAGTCCTCTCAGGGAGAACTTAGATGAAGGTACAAATTGAAGGTATGAATTGCAAATTTGATTAAATGATGACAGAGTCCATTGTTATGTACAAGGTTTCCGCACCACTTTGGAAAACAAGGTGTATGACTCCTTTTATGGTGGGAAGTTTGAATTACCCGCTTGAGATCCAGACCATTCATTGTGCAGATCATCTACATGAGATTAAAGAAAAATTGTAATTACAGATTTTATTCACAACGCATATGCAAAAATATAGTTTCTGCATGTACATTATAGATTTGTGATGGACAGATCCTTGTACTGCCAAATGTTTCTATTGTACATTTATATTTCTGAAGCCAACTTGGATTAACCTCTGAATAATTAAGAGAATGATGAAATGGAACTCCAGTTTGGGAGTATAACGATTTGATAACATTAGCACTCTTTTGCTTTGTCTCACCTCTCATTTATAAAATGCTATTTTATCCCTGTGAGATCTGCTATTAGTGAACTATTTCAATTTATATTGTGTTGTTGCAGTGTTTTAGAATTTAATTTTACCGCATGGCAACACTTTTCCTCATGAAAGCATCTTAAAATACCCAGGTCAAATAACCAGTATGCTCACAAATAACTGAATATAAAAGTAGAAGATTATCAACATTTTGTCCTGTGTATTGGACTTCTGTCAACTCTTTCTAAATACCCAGAAAATTAAAAGTACATGGAATACAATTGTGCACGAAAAATATTTAAATAAAATATATTTAATCATTATAGAAACTAACAGTAAGTACATAGAGTATAGTTTACACTGTACATTTCATTGACAATTGGCTCTATTTACAATTGTTCAATAAAGTAAAATAGTAGAATAGGCAAATTACAGAGGCAACAGACAATTTGAGCTCCCACAGAACTTACATTCTAGAATACATAAATTATTTTCAACTAAAGAAAATGTCAGAAAAAGAAAAACTGGAAAAAAAAATTCTATATTTGTAAAAATAAAAGATACATTTTTTTTCATAGGAATCTAACTTGCCTGTAAATGAATACATAATTTAAGGAGATATCATCTGCTTATCCTCTCAGGAAACAATTTCCCCAAAATCTTTAATGAAGTTAATTACCAAGATAACATGAAATTGGTCTTTGAGGTTAACAGATGAAATTAAGCCTCATACAAAACTGCACAATACTGAGTACCAAATTAAAACGGTTAAAGCTGCTTATATTTATAAAAATATTGTGCTATAATGGCTGGCAATTGCAGTAAAGGAACCATGTTTAAATGGTTTGGGAATAAAGAGGGAAAATTAATTGTGGGTTTATTTGTCTTCCTCACCAGTTCCCAGAGTGCACTGCAAATACGTTTATTAACTTATTTTTAGGCATGCAAATATGCACACAAATGTACTCATTTCTTGATGCACTTGGTATGATGGATGCTTCTCTCACTCTTTTGCCCACCATACACTAAATTAATTCAAAATTGTTAAGCCTATGGGTAAGTTTCCTGACTCATGTAAATATATCATGTGTTCTGAACAAACAGTGAGCCCTATTAAATTGTAACGGTTTTAGAAATTGTATCCCGTAAAGTAGCCCGCAAAAGATAATGCTATTAAATTGGCCTTTTTTAGCTTCCCGCAAACCATCTGTGGGTTACAGGCAGAAAAACCCTATGGGCTGTTAAAATCTGTACTCCGTCACAGCTAAGCATTTGATCTGTCAAGCCCGTAAATGTTATTATCGCAAATTGCAATTAAATTGCAAGGATTCTCCAGAGACGAACTGGAGTTCAAACCGTAAACGGCAAATGTAGTTAAACATTCTAAATCAAGGGGGTTAAACACAATACTGTCATTTAAATTACAGTGTCACATGGGGGACTATTGAGCAAACTAAGGGATACAGGACTTGCCATAAATATTTGCTTATGGATTGAGAGCTGGCTAAAAGACAGGAAGCAAAGGGTTGTTGTAAATGGAACATACTCCAATTGGACTAATGTTGTAAGTGGGGTTGCTCAGGGCTCAGTATTAGGTCCCCTCCATTTTAACATATTTATTAATGACTTGTAAGTGGGATTGGAGTGTGGTGTATCCATTTTTGCTGATGACACAAAGTTGTGCAAGGTAATTAAATCAGAAAATGATGTACTTTCCCTCCTAAGGGATTTGCATGAATTAGAGGAATGGGCATCTAAGTGGCAAATGAGATTTAATACGAATAAATGTAAAGTTATGCATCTGGGAAGGAAAAATAGCCATGCAATTTATAATCTAAATGGAGCAAATCTAGGGGTATCAGATATTGAAAGGGATTTGGGAGTACTTGTGGACAACCACCTAGGTAACAGTGCTCAATGCCAAGCAGCATTTGCAAAGGCAAATAAAATATTAGCATATATTAAGAAGGGTATAGAAGCAAGGGAAGCTAATATAATTCTCCCACTATACAAATCCCTAGTACGCCCTCATTTGGAATATGGAGTACAATTTTGGGCACCACTTCATAAAAAGGACATTTTAGAGCTGGAAAAATTACAGAGAAGGGCATCAAGAGACACAGGGGAGGGAGAGGGGAAAAAGAGAAACAGGTGAGGGAGGAGGGGGAAAGAGATAAAGGGGAGGGAGTAGAGGGGGAAGAGATAAAGGGGAGTGGGGAAAGACCCAGGGGAGGGGGAAAGAGACACGGGAGGGGGTAAGAGACACACTGGAGGGGGAAAGAGACACAGGGGAAGGGGAGAGACACAGTGGAGGGGGAGAGACACAAGATAGGGAAAAAGATACACAGGGGAGGGGGGAGAGACACATTGGAGGAAGGAGAGGGAAAGAGAAGCAGGGGAGGAGGGAGAAACACAGGGGAGGGATAAAGGGGAGGGAGTGGGGAAAGAGACAAAGTGGAGGGAGAGGGGGAAAAGAGTAACAGGGGAGGGAGGAGGGGAAGAGACAAAGGAAAGGGAGAAGAGGGAGAAGAGACACTATAAAAAAACTAGAAAATATATACATACATTTTTTTTTAGAAATAGAAAACAGAAAATTTGCTCGTTCGTATGTATTCACCCCCTTTGTTATGAAGCCCATAAAAAACAATTACCTTTAAAAGTCACATAATTAGTGAAATTATGTTCACCTGTGTGCAATCTAAGTGTCACATGATCTGTCATTCCATATATACACCTTTTTTGAAAGGCCCCAGAGGCTGCAACACCTAAGCAAGAGGCACGACTAAGCAAACACTGCCATGAAGACCAAGGAACTCTCCAAACAAGTAAGGGAGAATGTTGTTGAGAAGTACAAGTCAGCGTTAGGTTATAAAAAAATATCCAAATCTTTGATGATCCCCAGGAGCACCATCAAATCTATCATAACCAAATGGAAAGAATATGGCACAACCGCAAACCTGCCAAGAGACGGCCGCCCACCAAAACTCATGGACCGGGCAAGGAGGGCATTAATCAGAGAGGCTGCACAGAGACCTAAGGTAACCCTGGAGGAGCTGCAGAGTTCCACAGCAGAGAATGGAGTATCTGTACATAGTACATAGCCGTACACTCCATAGAGTTGGGCTTTATGGCAGAGTGGCCAGAAGGAAGCCATTACTTTCAGCAAAAACAAAATGGCACATTTTGAGTTTGTGAAAAGGTATGAGAAAGGTGCTCTGGTCTGATGAGACTAAAATTTTACTTTTCGGGCATCAAAGAAAACGCCATATCTGGCACAAACCTAACACATCACATCACCCAAAGAACACCATCCCCACAGTGAAACATGGTAGTGGCAGCAGCCGGGACTGGGTAACTGGTCAGAGTTGAGGGTAAGATGGATGGTGCTAAATACAGGGATATTCTTGAGCAAAACCTGTACCACTCTGTGCGTGATTTGAGGCTAGGACGGAGGTTGACCTTCCAGCTGTACAGGGGTTTAGTACATTTAGAACAAACTTAACACCTTAAAGAATGGAAGGCCCTGTTTTTGAGCATATAATCAAATCTACATAGTGCTTGTTTCCAAGACATGGACACACAATTGAAAACTCGCAAACTTACAATCTAAGGGTTTAGGTGTGATACAAGAGGGTGACAAATACAAAATGGCAACGTGAATGCAATTTGTTTAGTCAATTGGAGGGGTCTGTGAGCTGTACTGTAGATTGTGGGTGGGAGTGTTATTAAGCTGTGGAGTGTGCAGTTGTAATTATAAAGGCTGAAGGTGATATGATTTTTTAAATAGGTGTGTTTTTAGTAATTTTTTAAAGGTTTTGAGGCAGGAAGTTAATCTAATGGAGCGAGGCAAGGAGTTCCAAATAGTAGGGGCTGCACGAGAAAAGTCCTGAAGACGGGAGTGAGAGGAGTCATACACAGCATTATACAACCTAAATGGCTATCACTAATTTATCAGTATACGTTTTTGCTCTCCTTTAAATATATGTTCATAACTCATTGGATATTAACCTTTTTGTGTCTTTTGAGCAGATATGTCCCCATTTTTTGTTATTCTGTTGACATGCTATAAAGGAGTCATTTTTTAAATAGTTTTGGGTTAAAGAATGAAAACACATTGTGGGTTAATTTGCACTTCTTCACTGCACAGTTAAATCCCTTTACACAGAGGGAAGATACATTTAAAGCTTCTTATTCCATATAGTTTCTTTACAGATTAGGGACTTAACTATTGTTAGTGATAAGCCCAGGCAGAATCACATAATGCCAAGATGTTTTTTTCAAAGTACCAGTATGCCAAGATGGACCTCAGGGGATCAGGTGACTATGAAGCAATAATCTTGCTGCTTCTAATCATGGGATACCCCAAACTATAATATATCCCACTTGCTACAGCGCCTTCCTAGGCAGCACATTCGGCTACCACAGATAAGAGGGAGGCCTCCTGATTACATTGACTCAGATCTTCTACCTGGGTTGGCTGGCAGGGCACAAGTCTTACATCGCTATTAAATTTCTCCAACGTGTCAAGCCGTAACCCATAACGGAGCCCGCAAGACTTACTGCTATTAAATTGGCATTGTAAAGCTACCCGCAAACGACCTGCGGGTTACATACAGAAAAACCCTACGGGATGTCAAAATCTTAACTCCGTTGCCGCAATCCTTTGATCTGTTAAGCCCGTAACTGTTACGTTCGAAAATCTAACCTCTAGGGTTTGAAATCTAACCTCCATTTTTCAGTGACTTAATGATGACGATCTAATTTACCATTAGCTAGATCTAAACCCGTAAGGGTTTGACTCATTGATCATGTTCACGGCGGCACATGCAACGTGCGCAAGAATGGTTTACAGGTTAGCGTCTCAGGCCCTGTGGTCGCGGCATGGTTGAATGTAATAGCTCTGTAACTCCGGTGAATTTCAAGCACACAGCCTTTGCGGGTTTACAGGTGCCGCTACGGGCTTGAAATTTAATGTGGCTGCTAGTTTTCTCATGTTAATAATTTAACATTTTACCAGTGGCGGCTGGTACTTTCCAAGTTGATGAGTTGGAAGACAGAGACCTGTCCTCTCCCCTTACATTGACTCCACCCTCCTCACAACATGTTACCTGTATAGGTCCTGCCCATTGACACAGTCTCCACCCACTTACTTGATTTTTTCCCCCTCTCACAGGTATAGAGAGAGGGGGGGGGGTAGAGAGAGAATGATAGAGAGGAATAGAGAGAGAGAGGAAGGGAGAGAGAAAGAGCGAGAGAGAGAGGGTAGAGTTTATATGCTGCCTGTACATAATTAATATTAAGTTGCAAAAAACATATTTGTGGTTAATTAGGCTATCATTTCTAATTCTGCTCCTTTAGCTAGGGGCGTAGGAGCCAAAAACAGAGACAAGCAAAAGATGGATTGGAAGATAGATATATAAGACAGAAAGAGCATTTAGCTTGAAGCAAAGCCCAGGATGGATTATGCATAATGGTATGGGATTACAAGAGCAAAGCCTTTGTGGACATATTTGAATGTCCCTGCCCAAGTTCCCAGATTGCAGTTGAATCACTGTTTTTTTTGGAATTCTGAGTAGTATATAGTTTTTTAAATTTATTTCAGACATTCAACACAAAATGTCAACACAAAAGTAATATTTATTTACTGGACTACTGTACGGTGGAGGGATTCTATCGTTATGTTGCCGACAATAAATTGAATTTTCTTTTTATATATATATATATATATATATATATATATATATACACACACAAATATACACACACACATTATATATATCTTCCACATACAGTAAGAGATCTCTCCAAATTAGTAAGTATACCCTCTCCTTATAAATACATATGGACATAGATAGAGACTAAGACATAGCGTCCCTTCTGGTTCACTACCTTGTCGTGGTGAAGGGTCTTGTTACCTCAATGAAACTGCAAGCTATATCATGAAGGGTCACCCAAGATGGGAAGGTCATTTCAGAGAGGTCAGATAAATTGCGGTCCACTGGAGTAGGAACTGGCAACCCACTCCAGTATCTTTGCCATGAAAACTATATGGATAAGCACAACCAGAAACACAGACAGATGTACCTGGTGTTCTGCATCCATTCGATCACTGAGAGTCAGACACGACTGAAGAACAGAACAACAACAAAAAGACACAGGGAAATTTATTTGTAAGAGAGAGACACTGACAGAGGGTGAGAGTGTCCTGACAGTGACACGGATAGGGATATGGAGTCACACAGACCTGACACTGACAGTGGATGAGAGTGTCTTGACAGTGGCACAGAGAGGGTTATGGAGTCACACAGACCTGACACTGACAGTGTATGAGAGTGTCCTGACAGTGACACAGAGAGGTTTATGGAGTTATACAGACCTGACACTGATAGAAGATGAGAGTGTCCTGACAGTGGCACAAAGAGGGATATGGACTGACCTTAGCTCTGCAGCTGCTTCTGTCTGGTATAGGTCAGGGTGGTGACAGACAGGTTACAAACTTGGTGTGTGGAGCAGGGTAGTCAGAAACAATAAGACCACCAGAGTATTGAGAAAACTGAAGTTTGCACAGTGAGCCATGAGTTTTTTTAATAAACTTTATTGAGATTGTCAGGATTGCACCAATGTATTCACTTCTGGGGGGACAGTGAGAGGGTCTGTCCCTGCAGGATCTGGGACTTTTTCCTCCCGGTCATTCTGATTGGGTGATGATCCATGTGACAGATAGGCTCAGTTCTAAAGTTTAGAGGACAGGTCGAGAAAATACAGCATTTTTACAGGTTTTTTTATTTTTTATTCTCACATGTACCCTGAGTACTAGGCAAGTCACCAGCAGGGGGAAACATGTGATTGAACATAATATCATTATTATTTTGTTTTTTATTATTTAAATTAAACAATTAAGTAAGTGATGGGGGGGATTAAGTCAGTGCATGAATATTGGGGGGGCGGGTGCCCATTTGCCACTATGCACCAGCTGCCCCGGCATTTTACTCTGTTTCTTTTTATTGGGTACTAGTTGCATCGAATCTCATATACAGTAATAAGTTAGGTTTTAGGTACCTAATATATACTATACTATGCTTATGTCACTTAATATCTTTGGAACTAATTAAAGGACCACCAAACCTTGGAATAATGTTTTGATATTAAATCATAATTATTAATTATTTATTTATTTTTAGAAACATTTTAGTGAAATATACCAAATAATGCCCAATATATGGGATGCCATTTTGGCCATCACATTCTCTAGCTCCATGTTGTTTAGGTCCTGCAGATGACATCACTGGTTGGTGGGTCCATGGGTAAAGTCATCTACATAGCTGGTCAGGCTCCACTTATAACATGACATGAAGAGAGTTTCTACAGTCAGCTTTTAGTGTGATCCATCCCCTTAGAAGGATAGGAGCATTTTATAAAACAAATAAAGTGGAATGCATATTATTTTAAAGCATATAATACTCTTATGTTATATTTGCATAATGTTTATGCATACATATAAATAATAGGTACATATAATGTATATATTATATACAGTTTGAACCCAGCCATCTATACTTTTTGAATGATAGAAGTATAATTAGATTTTATTAAGTAAACATTTTGTGTACTACACAGTAATATGTATTGTACTTTATTTGTTTAATTCAGTTCTCCTTTCTGCTAGGGGAATAGATCATAGTAACTGCTTTCTGTAGAAAGGCTCTCCCTGCCATATTGTAAGTGGAGCCTACCCATCCGTGTTCATGACCCACGCACCAGTGATATCATCTGTGTATATATAGTTTCAAGCACCAGCAGTAGAGATTTTAAATGATGTAAAAAGAAAAAAAATCTGTAAGTCAATGGTCCTTTAATAGTTTAAGTAAGGACATTACTTATTAGTAAAAGGGAAAAATATTTTTTAAAATATACTTAAGCAGACTGATACCACTATACTAAAACAACTGGAGTGTTCTAGAGGATGAGAACAATTCCAGTGTGTAATCTTTAAAACAACCTACAAATTACTTTTATCCATATTGTGTTTTAAAGATCAAAAAAAGATCAAAAAAATCAAACGTCCAGTAAACAGATGAATTTCTTTAATCCAATCACAAATGGAAACCAAATTTGGGTGAAATTGACAAACCCTTATGCAACAGTGATAAGAGTTTATGATTGACTTGGATAAATTGTATATCTGTAATGAGTTACCTACAGCCACATGAAATTCAAAACCTGTAGCGGCATTGGAAAGCCCACAAAGGCTTTGTGTTTGAAATTCGGCTGTGTTACAGAGCTATTAAATTCCAGCATGCCGCAAATGATGGGCCGGAGACACAAGCCCGTAAACCATTCTTGCGCCGCTTGGATGTGCGGCCATGAACATGATCAATTAGTTAAACCTGTAGTTACAGGTTTAGACTGAGCCACTGGTAAAAGAGATTGTCATGATTACGTCACTGAAAAATGGAGGTTAGATCTTAATCCCTTACGGGTTTCAATTACGAGTTACGATCAGACCCGCATTCCAGAAATAATACAATATTAATAAATCAGTAAATATGATATTCAAGTCCATGCGAGTTCCGTTATATGTATTAACACATTGATTGTCGGGATCGATATAACAAGGAAATTAAACAGAAAAAATGTATTTTATATTGCAGATTTGCGAGCTTGAGAATGTTGTGCTATTAATTGTGATACCTAACATCACTTTCCCTTTTGTGATTTGTACAGTAGTGTGTGTATATTTTCATTTACAGTGCTATGGATAGGACTTTCCTATCCAAACTATATCGGAAACAATATCAGAAGACTCTGAAGTCTCTCATGTCTCTCGTGAACTTTTCTGTTTATTGTCAATTATCTTTTGAATTTATCCACATCATTATTTAGTGAACAAATGGTGATTATGAAATCTTTGAATTTCTAACAAGGCTTTTTCCAGTCTATCATTACCAGAAGCTAAAAAAAATGCTTCCTCACTCACTAATAGTTTCATCAATGCCTCAGAGCATTTGTTCAATTCTTTATCCCGAGCAGAGACAAAATCTGAATTTAAGACATGAGGGGCAGGGTAGAGTTGTACTATCAGGCCTCACTGAATTTAAATAGCTTTTTTAAATAATGCTGTACACTTTTAGCCTCTTGTTGTGCTTTAATTTGCTTTAATTTGCCTCTAGAAATAGCTTGATTACCTAAAAAAAGTTTTTTGTTTTGTATTATAATCATTAGGAATACCAATTGGTCTTATAGAAAAGACTTCCTCAGGCTCAGATGACAATGCATTTAGGTCAGGAAACCTGATATAAGGTTATTTCATCTTACAAAATACCACGTCTGAAATGCAGGTGAGAGTATAATAAATGTGTATAAGATTTCTTATTTCTTACTCCTTTTCAATTCCAAGTTTTACCATCAATTAGAGGTACTACCATGGGCACTCCTTATGCTCCAACTTACGCTAATTGGTGCCACATTTTTTATGAAAAAATTACTGTGCTTACTGAAAAGATTGATATTTGGATTATTCTAATGGAAATTTGATGAATTTGTTAGTAAAATTAAATATTAATAAAATTGGTCTGAAATTCAATTCCTGTAGTTTATTGAAGATGAGTATAGAAAATAAACGGTTACCAACAGTCTACTGATTAACACAAGCCCAAACCATTGATAATTAATATTCAGTATGGAAAATATCTCAGAGTAAAAAGAAACTGCTCTAACATGGATTTTTACCATAAAGTGTGAGAATCAGAAAGAAAGGTTACTCTCACAACCTACTACATTTTTGTTATCAGACCATATGTTCAATCTCTAGGTTTACATTATTGTCAGATGTTCAATCCCTAGATTTACATTATTGTCAGATAAGTCTAGACATCAGACTGCTAAACGTATATACTGCATTGATACGTATAACCAAAGATGGAATAAGATTGAAGAGGTACTCAATAAACATAGTACATATTATATGTTACAAGATCCTGGTTTGAAGCTCTACATGCCTCGATGACCAGTAGACGCGCCCCGAATCTGAGCATTTGATTATGAGAAGGCACTTTGAATGCGGTGCCCCTGAATGAGAATTATCAGCAAAGTGCTGGGGTTCAAGGCCATGTAATACATGTAAAGCATGTTTACATATGGCCCAGGTACATGAGTTTTAAAACTCTAAAAGATAAAAAAAAGATATCAGATTCAACACGCTATTAACTGTAAATATATGGGAATAATTTACCAAATCAAATGCAGATGTAATTTGATTTATATGGGAAAAATTGAAAACAAATTTAGACGGCTAATACTAGAAGATTTAAATGATACCCTCAATAATTAAGACACCACCATCTGTCAACATTTTAATAAGGTACACGGTAGTGATATCATGTGTCTGAAATGTTTTTATAGTACTTATAAATAACTATAAAGAAATGTATTTATTTATATGTATGGCCAGTCAACACAGGGCCATATATGGTAAGACCCCAAATAGGAATTTGATAGATTATCAGCTAGTTTGCTTGAATTTAGTGCATTGTCTAAAATACTAAGTGGATGAGCATATGGCCTATGTGGGGTATAGCAGCCATATAGTTTGCTGGGAACTGGTATAGCTTTTCAAGCATTAAATTGACAGAGTATGTGGGGTTACATTGGCCAAATAGCTAAGTATCTGTAGAAAAACAGATGAAAAACAGAGGAGGTTTGCTGCACCATAACCCATTTCACTACTGCATGTATGCAGATCTTAAAGCTGTAAGGAATGATTATAAGTTTACATAAGAAATTGAAATAAAGCTATCTTAGCATAAAAGTTATATTCCCTAACACATCTTGTTCACAGAAGCAAGGATATTAAAATAAAGCCATTATAATACTTAACTACTTTCATCCTTACTACAGAGTGTATTTTTGTTGTTTAGTGGTTCAGTCATTTCTTCGTGACCCTACTGACCACAGGACACCAGGTACACCTGTCAGCCACTCCTCCTCAAGTTCATGTTCATTGCTTCAATGACCACATCTATCCATCTCCACCTCTACTGTTGCCTTCTTCATGTGCCTTCAATCTTTCACAGCATCAGAGTCTACTCTAGGAAATCCTGTCTTCTCATATGGTAAAGATATGATCATACCTTACAGTGAGCAGTTGACTTAATTCCTATCATTTTGATTGATTTTAACTTCTTGCACTCCAAGCTGTTTTCTCATTAAAAAAAAAACACACGCTTTAAAGGTGTCAATTCTATGGCGCTCAACCTTCTGTATGGTCCAGCTATCACAAACATATGCTACAACTGGAAATACCATAGTTCTAACTATGTAGACCTTTGTTGATAATGTAATATATTTTTAACAGCTTGTCCAGACTTGCCATAGCTTTCCTTCCCAAAAGGAAACATCCAAAAGCTGTAGTAACCATCTGCAGAGATCTTGAAGCCCAAGAAAATAAAATCTGTTACTGCCTCTACTCCAATGATCTTAGTCTTTTTAACATTGTAACATTGAGCAGCAGACTAGCAGCTTTTGCACTCTCTTCTTTCACCCTCATCAATAGACCCTTTAGTTCCTCCTCACTGTCAGCCATCCGAGTAGTACCATCCGTGTATCTGAAGTTGTTCATATTTCTTCCAGTAGATTTGGATTCATCCAGCCGAGCCATTCTCATGATGTACTGCATGTATATGTTGAATAAAAAAGGTGACAATACATAATCTTGTCACACTACTTTTGCGATCTTGAACCAACATTCTTCTTTCCTCCTCTCCCATCATCTAATCTCAGGACTTTTCTCATGCTGCTCCTATTCTCTGGAATTCCAATTCAATAGACTATCCTCCTGCCCCTAATCCTTCAAAATCTCACTAAAAACAGATCTGCTTAAAGAAGCTTATCACCTCCCTACTTAATATGCACAGTGCATCTATCATCCTTCTCACACCCGAACCTTTAGACTGTAAATTTGCAAGTATTCAATCTTGTTGGTGCTTTACAGAAAGCACGGGGTAAGTTTCATTTTCAGTTCAAAAACAGGGCCCTCCATTCTTTGTAATTTGTTTAAACTTTAAACTGTTTTGATTTGTACTTAACCCCTATATAGGAATACGGATATGTTGATGCGTTACAAATAAAGGATAATAATATTAATAATAATATTAATAATAATAATAATAATAAACTGATTTATTATCCACCTCACTATTTTGTAGATTGACGACCAACTTATTAGTAATTCATTTTATTAATATATTTTAAAAACTATATCACTTATTTTTGCTGCAGTACATGCATTTAAAGAAAAAAAGCTAAACATGATACCAGTAATTACATCTACTGGACATTTAATATGTTTTATTTTTATTTGTGCTTCACTTTACTAATAATTTAGAAGCAGTTAAGAATAGGCCAGACTT
This sequence comes from Discoglossus pictus, assembly GCA_027410445.1. NCBI lineage: Eukaryota > Metazoa > Chordata > Amphibia > Anura > Alytidae > Discoglossus > Discoglossus pictus. The sequence goes on along the minus strand of CM050165.1, from coordinate 403,467,597 downwards.
CCAGAAACATTTTGATTCACCAGGTTGCCCCAACAGCGATATAAGTGACAAAGCTGTTCCATCTAGATTAGGCTCTCAGCATTTGCAGTTTCGATTTTGTTGCAGTGCCTGCTGTGGATCATCAATTATTCTCCATTGTTGTACAACCTTTCAAAAAGCTTCTGATAGAATAAAAAATGGCATCATTGTTTCACCAGCTTAACTTTATAGCAGAGATAAGTTAACTTTCCAGTTTCACAAACATGTATAAATACAAGAAAGTTTGCAATACAATAATTTATCAAATGTGTATCTTATTAATATTTTTGCATAAATTTGTAAATTGCTTTTACAATTTTGGACAGCTAGCTATGTGGGGAAATTGTCCATTGCCTTATAAAAACAACAAGAGTGAGGTTTACATGATTTATAGCAGTGGTCCCAAACTGTTAGTCTTGAGGTGTATTTCTCTGTGGAATATTAATTCTGATTAAGGCATATGTACTTAGAGGTCTCTTCAAATCCAGGGGGCCTATTCCAATTGAAATTTGCAGGCGTTATAGAGCGATAAAATCAGAAAACGCCAGAATCCAAATCCATAAACCATGCTTCGGCGCGTAGCATTTCTGGGTGTGAACATGATACGTTTTTCAAACCCATAGTTACGGGTTAGACGGAGCCAATAGTAGAAGAGGCCGTCATCATTACATCACTAAAATAAGGAGGGTACATTTCGATCACTTACGGTTTTCCAGAAATTATGCAATATGAAAAAATGAATAAATATAATATTCTAGTCCATGCGATTTCTATTATATGTATTAATACACTGATTGCCGGGATCAATATAACACGAAAATTAAACATAAATACAATTATTTTTTATTGCACATTTGGGAGCTTGAGAATGTTGTGCTATTAATTTTAACTTTCATCGCTTACCCTGTAATTTAAAATACAGCAGTGTGTTTATATTTGCTTTTACAGTGCTACGGACAGGAGTTTAACCCTCTCCAGTATCCGTAGTTTTTTGGGCTACATTTGCCATTTACGGATTTGAAAGCATATGCGTCTTTGGGGAATTGTAGCAATTTAATAGCGATTTGCGATTGTAACATTTACAGGCTTGAAAGATCAATGGCTTAGCTGGCTCGGAGTTCTGATATTGACAGCCCATAGGGATTTTCCGCCTGTAACCCGCAGATCATTTGCAGGTAGCTAAAAGAGGAAAATGTAATAGTCGTAACTTTTGCAGACTCCTTCACAGGCTTATGGAACAACAAATTGGCAAATTAAATAAGGGCCCCTGGCTTGTTAGTGTCCTTTGCTTACCAGGAATTGGATCTACTGATCTATAGGATGCAATAAGAATACAATGATTGATAATTTTTTATTAGTGTGTCTTTAAACATCTACCATATTGCTTTGCCTACAAAAAAATGTTTAATGGTCCTTGTCAGAGCACAATTATTTCTGAAAAATAGGAAAGGTGAAACCAGGATACTTTGGTGATGGCTAAATATTTGAGAGAGCTTTACATCCCTGCAGGAGCCTATTTCTGAGAATTTGTGGTGAATGAGGGAAGGGGTAGGTGATCTTATGCTCCAAAGAGATAACAATCTGCTCTTTCCTCCATCCTTCCATCCTGCCCTCTCCCTACTGCTAGATAGACAGTCATACCCGTCACCAAGCTAGCAGAAGATACTGAAGAGAGCAAACATGAAAAACTCTGTACACAAGTAGATTCTTCTAATATCAAAATGTTGTCAAAAGCTGCTTTTTGTTCAAAGTTACATTGCAATTAAAGTTCTTAGCAAATTGTTTTTTGGAGACTACAGTGGCCATTTAGCAAAATTATATCTTACGATAAGCCACAGAATCAAACCATGTGACAACTGGCCTCTTCTGTTTCTTGGGTTCCTTGAGAAACACTGATATAAATGACAATTCATGTAATAAACCTCTATAAGGAAGTAGTAGTATTTTAATGTACAGTATGTGGCCGAAGCCCCTCAGACTGTTTCATATGGCTTCCTGGAATCAAGAAAAAATAGTAACTTTTTTGAAGAAAGCATACGTTATATGTATATGATGTTAAATATGCGAATATATATATATATATATTTTTTTTTTTTCCTTCTTTGGGAGTAAATTAAAATACTTCACTATGTCTATATGCTTCCCTAATGTATAAGGCATTACCATAATATCTGAAACAGAAACAATATGATACATCTAAACAGCCAAAGGAAAATTCATTAGAAACTTCCAAAGAGTAAAGAAATGAATAAAAAGATTTATATGTTTACAGTATGAAAGAAAACATTATTATCTGAACACTAAGCCACAAAGTCACAAATAAAGATCCCATAATAAAAAAGATAGTACCAGATTAAGTGCTAAAAATCAAATCTGCACAGCGCTTTCAAAGCATGCTAAAATAATGCCATATATCTGCAGATTTTACTTTACACAATCACTATGGACTAACATGGTTTGCCTGCAGTTCAGCTCAGAACAAATAAAATCAAGGAACTCTTCTTATGCTCCATAAATGATTATGAAGCTGGCTTTTTCTCAATAAATATAATAATGGAAAGTGAATATATTTATAAGAAGGAGAATTTAATACAATTATCAAATGCAATGCTTACCATCATCTCTATTGTTTATCACATATATAGTTGTGAGCAGCAGAAAATGTTGCTAACGCTGACATCATAAAGGGGGCGTGGCTATGATGTTAGTGGGGGTGGGCCTAACACCTGATCTTAACAGAAGCGTGGCGGCCATTTGCATTTCAGAGAAAGACAGCAAAGTGAGAGAGGGAGACAGGTACAGAGAGAGAGGGAGACAGCTACAGAGAGAGAAGAAGACAGGTACAGAGAGAGAAGGAGACAGGTACAGAGAGAGAAGGAGACAAGTACAGAGAGAGAGGGAGACAGGTACAGAGAGAGAGGGAGACAGCTACAGAGAGAGAAGGAGACAGGTACAGAGAGAGAGGGAGACAGGTACAGAGATGGAGACAGGTACAGAGAGGGAGAGAGACAGGTACAGAGAGAGAGGGAGACAGGTACAGAGAGAGAGGGAGACAGGTACAGAGAGAGAGGGAGACAGGTACAGAGAGAGAGGGAGACAGGTACAGAGAGAGAGGGAGACAGGTACAGAGAGAGAGGGAGACATAAATAGAATTACAGAGCAAGAGCACACACAGACAGTGAGGGAGCACAAAGACAGCGCAGAGAGAGTTCACAGATAGAGCGCACAGAGAGAGAGTGCAGAGAGATTGACAAAGAGAGTGAGGGGTACAGAGACAGAGATTGCACACAGACAGCAGTGCACATAGGGTGCAGATAGAGAAAGCGCACACGCAGAGAGCATGCCCAGCCGGTACATCTACACATTGTATAGTAATAATAATAATAATAATGCACAAGAGCATGCCCAGCCGGTACATCTACACATTATATAGTAATAATAATAATAATAATAATGCACAAGAGCATGCCCAGCCGGTACATCTACACATTATATAGTAATAATAATAATAATAATGCACAAGAGCATGCCCAGCCGGTACATCTACACATTATATAGTAATCACATATATAGTTGTGAGCGTACGAGTTGTTGCTAACGCTGCGGGCTCGCGTAGCGAGCCGCGGCCCTCGCGTAGCGAGGGCCGCGGCTCGCGCAGCGAGCCGAGGCCCTCGCGAAGCGAGGGCACTGCCCGAGGGTCTCAGTTGCTGGCATGGAGCGCCGAAGGCGCTCCATGCCAGCAACTGAGGACCCTCGCGAAGCGAGGGCCTCAGTTGCTGGCATGGAGCGCCATAGGCGCTCCATGCCAGCACCTGAGGACCTCGCAAAGCGAGGGCCGCAGTTGCTGGCATGGAGCGCCGAAGGCGCTCCTTGCCAGCAACTGCGACCCTCGCAAACTTCACGTCGCAACCCAAACAGTACGACACACACATTACGACACTCGCAAACAACATACGACACACGTTCACACACATTACGGACTCGCAACACTCGGACGCAACTCGACGCGAAGCGAGGGCACTGCCCGAGGGTCTCAGTTGCTGGCATGGAGCGCCATAGGCGCTCCATGCCAGCACCTGAGGACCTCGCAAAGCGAGGGCCGCAGTTGCTGGCATGGAGCGCCGAAGGCGCTCCTTGCCAGCAACTGCGACCCTCGCAAACTTCACGTCGCAACCCAAACAGTACGACACACACATTACGACACTCGCAAACAACATACGACACACGTTCACACACATTACGGACTCGCAACACTCGGACGCAACTCGCGAACATTACAAAATGTCAAACACAATACATACACACACCACATACATAAAAAACTTCACGTCGCAACCCAAACAGTACGACACACACATTACGACACTCGCAAACAACATACGACACACGTTCACACACATTACGGACTCGCAACACTCGGACGCAACTCGCGAACATTACAAAATGTCAAACACAATACATACACACACCACATACATAAAAAACTTACCTACACCAAGAGGGAGCACCCAGCACCTCAAAAATACAACTTACACCTCGATTTTACTTCAAATAAAACAGTTTAGAGACTAAAAAAAAAACGAAGCGAGAGAAAAAATGGCCGCCGAACAAAACGAAAACGAGGCTACAGCACTCTAAACTCGCAAAACACCACAAGAAACTCGCAAAACACCACAAAACACCTACGGATATTCCGATACAAACGTATAACACACATTACTCGCCATTTCTCGCCAATGCGGAAGTACACGACTACGCTAACGGTTTGGTCTCGCGCACGCACAGTGTTACACTGCACACATTCAGCACGCTTACACAGCAGATCCACACCACTAATGCTGCAGCAACATCAAAACACATTCACAGCTCTTCCACACAATGCTTTCAAATAGGTCAAGTATATTCATTTATTAATGTATTATATATTTCATTATTACACACTAAACAGCATTAGCTACCTTACAATTTCATTGCCGTCATTTTTTGACGGGCAATATTCTAGTAATAAATAATAATTATAATTGGGCCGCGGCTCGCGCAGCGAGCCGAGGCCCTCGCGAAGCGAGGGCACTGCCCGAGGGTCTCAGTTGCTGGCATGGAGCGCCGAAGGCGCTCCATGCCAGCAACTGAGGACCCTCGCGAAGCGAGGGCCTCAGTTGCTGGCATGGAGCGCCATAGGCGCTCCATGCCAGCACCTGAGGACCTCGCAAAGCGAGGGCCGCAGTTGCTGGCATGGAGCGCCGAAGGCGCTCCTTGCCAGCAACTGCGACCCTCGCAAACTTCACGTCGCAACCCAAACAGTACGACACACACATTACGACACTCGCAAACAACATACGACACACGTTCACACACATTACGGACTCGCAACACTCGGACGCAACTCGACGCGAAGCGAGGGCACTGCCCGAGGGTCTCAGTTGCTGGCATGGAGCGCCATAGGCGCTCCATGCCAGCACCTGAGGACCTCGCAAAGCGAGGGCCGCAGTTGCTGGCATGGAGCGCCGAAGGCGCTCCTTGCCAGCAACTGCGACCCTCGCAAACTTCACGTCGCAACCCAAACAGTACGACACACACATTACGACACTCGCAAACAACATACGACACACGTTCACACACATTACGGACTCGCAACACTCGGACGCAACTCGCGAACATTACAAAATGTCAAACACAATACATACACACACCACATACATAAAAAACTTCACGTCGCAACCCAAACAGTACGACACACACATTACGACACTCGCAAACAACATACGACACACGTTCACACACATTACGGACTCGCAACACTCGGACGCAACTCGCGAACATTACAAAATGTCAAACACAATACATACACACACCACATACATAAAAAACTTACCTACACCAAGAGGGAGCACCCAGCACCTCAAAAATACAACTTACACCTCGATTTTACTTCAAATAAAACAGTTTAGAGACTAAAAAAAAAACGAAGCGAGAGAAAAAATGGCCGCCGAACAAAACGAAAACGAGGCTACAGCACTCTAAACTCGCAAAACACCACAAGAAACTCGCAAAACACCACAAAACACCTACGGATATTCCGATACAAACGTATAACACACATTACTCGCCATTTCTCGCCAATGCGGAAGTACACGACTACGTCTCCCGTGTCTGGAGGAGTAACAATCTGGATGGGTCTGTGAATCTACATTCTCTTGTGACATCACTGATACGTCATGAGTTTGGCCTAGGAGATGTGTGTCTGCTCAGATACCTGTGCAAAGTTACTCACTTTAGGTCCAACCATGTCCCTATGATGTGGGAGTTCTGGTAGGCCTGCTTGCACTCTTTTAGGCCTCACTTCCTGGTGCTTTGCTTCATGTGTCATAGCTCCACACTTTATCAACTACAGGGTATGGGTTCAGACAGTCTGGTAGTCTCAGGGCCTTTACATTTTGCAAAGTGCCTGCTGCAGAACATTGTGCCTTAGATATGGAAGTCTCCACATGTCTACCCTGCTCCTTAAAGCCTACTATGTCTCTTTACTATGACTGTTAGCTGCCTGATTATCACTATTTGTCCCTGTCTAGCTGCAGGTTCTAACCCAGCTTCAGACTCATTGTGAAGCCAGTATTTCTTATCAGAACTTCCCAATCTGTTATTCATGTCTGCTATCTTCACCAGTTTGTATACATGATCAAATTTCCTTACAGTTTCAATGCTTTATTCGGAAACAAGGCTAAACATTTTAACATGCCCATCTGCCACCAGCTTCTCCTGACAGATACAGCAGGCTAATGGATCTCGGTGAAGTCACTTCCACACTGTGGGTCTCAAACGAGTGACTGTGAGGCTATGAATCAGAAACAAGGCGTTCTGGAGAATAAAATGATAAAAATGGACCAAAAGATGGAACATCTTCAGAAGTGACTTAACCAAATGTTTCTGTGTATGGATCACATTTCAAAGACGTCAGTAAAGCAAGAGTTCAGTTTATATGCAGGTTCTGGATGCTCAAGGTAAAGATCTGCCTGGTCTACTCATTAGCCTGGAGCAACAGAGTAACAAAATGTACAAATCAGTGAATAAAACAGCTTCTCCAATGCTTCTGCTCAGCTAAGAAGGAAGATTGGGCAGACCTCCTAACCCTGACAGAGTTCTGCCATAACAATGGCCCTTGGATACAGTCCTTCCACCATTACAACCATGCACATACAAAACAGTGAGCCCTGCTGCTATGTGGTTGGCCACGAAGCACCCGACGTTACAGAACCCACCTTTAAAGATGGATCCAAGGTTCATTGTCCATTCTAGATAGAATTCAGGATCAGCCCCATTGCTTATGGAAAGGTGTGCTTATAGAGTGGTGCTTTCTCCTCCCCTGTGCATCCATCCAATATCCAGAACATATTCTCTTACAGCAGGGAATAGGATGGGGGTCCACATTGGAAATCGTTGAGTGCAGTGTGTGGGTAGAATTTGTCCAACAATTATCTAAACCATAATCTTCACATAACTTGGGTAAGCAAATGGGGACCATGCACTAGTGTTTGCATCTTAGTCCATCCCCTTGTGTAATAAAAATATGATGTTGATATTTCATGTAATTGTCATTTAAGGCAAAGATGAAAAATAAATCTGTGTATTAACTTGAAGGCTGCAAATTGACAAAAGCAAGTATTCATCAGTAGAAATGCACTACATGGGATTTATTAAAATATGCAAAGGTCATTGCTGAGAGTTTTGAAATGTCAATGTATTAAAAATATTTTGCAGGTTGAACGGAAACAAATATTTTTGCGCTATTTGTACGTAATACAGATATATTTTCAAATAGCATGATACTGCAAAACAAATATTTCCATGCTTTACATGTATTATTTTAAGTCCTTATAAATGCACTGAACAATGGTCTTCCTGTTGTTTCTTTGCTGAATCCTTATATGGATTAACTCAAATTCTAAGCAAGAAGCCTGCCATCCAAGTTATTGCATTTGTATTGTATATAATTCTAGAATATCACAGAAAATGTATCTAAGGAGTTTGAAATTTGTCAATCATTAAGTAAAACTGCATATAGTATATTTTATATGTTGTGTTTGTTCCAAGAATAAATCTGACAAAAGTGGCTTGGTATAAATATACTATTCGTGCTATGCACCTCTTTCCTCCTTGTTTGTTACCTCCTTAAACTCTTGTCTACATAAGTTTTCTTATGCTGCACCTAATCTGTGGGATCCATTGCCTGAGTATTACCTCAAAATCTTCAAAATCTCACCAAAACACTTTTTTTAAAGATACATGTCAGCTCTACCCTATACTTCGAAAATCTGCACAAATAAAACACACAGTATAAAATAGAGAGCCTGTTGGTTTGATTATTGCACATAATTCCTCTGTTATCCTACTGACTTACACACCCAATCATAGCACCGCACCTCTGCTGCACCAAACTACCTATTTACTTATTGTTTTGTGCTGTCTTTGTAGTTCTGAGGCCCCCATTTAATCCCAAGCCCATAATTACCTTCATACAGTCCGTATGTCTGTGGGTTCGAAATTTGCTACAGTTACAGATGTATTCAATTACTCAAGCCTCCAAGTATAGGCTCACAAGCACCACATGCAAACCATGAACCTCTACCGAGCGTTTCAGGGCATGATCATGATCAATTAAGCAATTTAGACAGAGCCAATAGTAAATAAGACCGTCATCATGATGTCAGTAAAACATGGAGTTTTAGACTACAACTAATTAGTGTTTGGAAGTCCGATTTGCGATCAGACTTGCAATCCTATCTAGTACTCGTAGGATTTTTTGATACAATTGTCATTTATGGGTTTGAAGGCAATTGCAGGCTTGTTGAATTGTTGCAATTAAATATGGATTTTGCGTCTTTAGCACTGGTAACATTTATGGGCTTGAAACATCAAAGGAGGAGATAGGACGGAGTTAGGTTTTTGACAAACGCTGTGATTTTGAGCCTGTAATTTGCAAATATATTGCGGTAGCTAAAATAAGCCAATTACATATCAGTAACTTTTACAGGCTCCATTTCCAGCTTCAGTAATTGCTATTTTGACAATAGGGGCCTATATTTCTTATAATTTGATTTGACTTTATAATTTGTGCTTATTATGTCCAGTCTACTGTATCATCACATATAATAGTTGTCAAACTGCGAGACGTCGTCACACTTTGTGGGGTGGGTACAAGCCATTAAAGGCGCTCATCACCTGCAAGTCTTGTTTAGCGAGGTGAGATGTTAAGGCAATTAAACTCGCAGCACAAAGGCAATGAGTGCCGAAGGCAATTAAACACTTAGTATAAGCGCAATCGCATTAGCTTTCAAGCACTTGACAAACGCGGGACTTAGAAAAATAAAATACGAGATAGCAAAAATACGAGGTTAACGGCCGAACCGCGAACATCCAAAAAATACAAAAAACACAAAGAAAATAAAAATAAAAAATAAAACAAAAATATCACCCACAGCACAGGAGAATAAGCAGGATGTCTGGGAGGGAGGTGGAATGCGAATTTAAGCCGATTTCTACGGCTTTCACCACACGAAAATCGCCTAAGGGAGAAAAAAAAGCCGCGGAAAAAAAGGGAAACAAAACTACAAGACCCCGGACCACGCCAAACACTGCAAAATGCATAGTGCTTTCATACAGGAAGAATCAAAATACACTATTACAAATTACGGAAAATGCTTGCGAGACGCGTAACACATTAATAACATTACCAATCTACAATGGCCATTTACACAACTACACCAACGGATTTCCCTTGTGCACACAAACCATTTAGAATGCACAGTTGGGACATTCATTACAATTTATCATCAGAGCACCAACACTCACTGTACATTTTATGGTGCCGGAAAATATAAACAGATTGTTAGCTCTTCAGCCTATTGATTGCTGAATATATTAATTACCAATAGGTAAAGTATATTAATTTATTCAAGAAATAATGAATTAATTATTGATTAAGTAAATATAGATAAATATATCTCTCTCTGTATAATGAGTGACGAAGGTGCTTAGAGGAGCAAAAATAGACGAGACAAGAGTCCTCACAATGAGCCCCGAATGTCCTCACAGTACAAAAAGGTTTACATTGTGTGTCAAACAGCATTCCCATGGCTTCAAATTTTATTGCTCCGTCATTTTTGACAGGCAAGTCACTAGTCACATACAGTATATAGTTGTCAGCAATGCGGGTTGTTGCCGATGCTTGCGGGCTCGGTAAGTGATCAGGCCGCAGTTGCTGGCAAGGAGCACCTTTGGTGCTCCTTGCGCTCATCCCTACAACGCCCTACGACTTTCGGACCACAAATGCGGACCCTCGCAAAGTGAGGAGCCCCATTTGCGGAGGTGGAGGCTCCCACGTCGGCTGCAATGAGCCAAAGGCTCATTAGAGGCCGCAAATGCGGCCGCTCGCGAAGCAAGGGGCCGCATTTGCGGAGATGGAGGCTCTACGGCGCTTCACAACCGGTTACAAACACCCACACAAGCGGCACTTTACCAAAATACATCTAACACGCAATCACTATATACGGGCTTACAAAAAAAATACGAACCGCAGGACTTAGAATGGAAAATTTACGGACTTAGCATAACAAAATACGAGACGCGGGACTTAGAAAAAAAAACATTATGACCTCGCAAAAATATGACCTTAACCGCAAACATTAAAAACACAATAAATACACACAAAAAATACATAAAAAGCTTACCCACAGCAAGGGGGGCACCCAGGACCTCTGCAACTGAAGTTACACCTCAATTTAAATCCAAATTCCCGAGTTTAGACACACAAAAATCCCCTAAGCGAGAGAAAAAATTGCAGACCAAAAAAACTAAAACGAGGCCACAGGACCCTAAAGACGCAAAACACCACCAAGCGCATACAGCTTTTCAAAAAAGCTGTGCAAGCTACAAGATACACTATTACCAAGGACGCTACATCATCCACAGCCGCGTACCACACACATTCACCACCATTTTACAACACTAACTTAAACAATGCTGAAGTACACAGCTACCCTAACGGCTTTTCCTCGCACGCGCAGCTTATTTACACTACATACGGCACGCATTGCTGACACTTACACCTCAGCTCCACAACAGTGCAAACCAACATTGTATGCTGCAGGAACATCAAAACAGATTGTCAGCTTTTCAACACAATGCTTCCTGCATATATCACATATATAGTTGTGAGCATACGACTTGTTGCTAACGCTTGCGGGCTCGCGTAGCGAGCCTTCGCGAGGGCCTTAGTTACCCTCGAAGGCGCTCCTTGCCAGCAACTGCGACACTCGCAAACTTCACGTCGTAATGCAAAAAACATACGAGACACGTTACCACACATTACGACCTCGCAAAAATCGGCCCCAAACTGGGGGCATGAAAAAATTAACAATACAATAAATACACACAACACATACATAAAAAGCTTACCTACAGCAAGAGGGAGCATCCAGGACCTCAAAAAAGCAAGTTACACCTTCATTTAACTCAAAATAAAAGAGTTTAGACACTAAAAAATTCTCTAAGCGAGAGAAAAAATGTCCGCCGAACAAAACGAAAACGAGGCTACAGCACACTAAACACGTAAAACACCACAGGAAACTCGCAAAACACCACAAATGACATACGGATATTCCGCTAAGACGCATACCACACATTACCCGCCATTTTAGAACAATGCGGAAGTACACAACTACGCTAACGGTTTGGTCTTGCGCACGCACACTATTACACTGCACACATTCATCACGCTTACACAGCAGCTCCACACCACTAATGCTTCAGCAACATCAAAACAGATTATTAATATTATTTATTTCATTATTATACACCAAACAGCATTAGCTCACTTACAATTTTATTGCCGTAATTTTTTGACGGGCAATTCACTAGTTGCTATATAACTGTTTGTTTGGTATATATAGACTACATAGAAAACTACGGAGGTGGAGAAAGTTTTTGTTTTAATATTGATTAACGCTACTTAACCTTGCTTATTCCCAGTTGATTAATCAACCCTTATACATTCAATATTTACAACCATTCTGATAGCAGACAAATGTATAGAAAACTAACTTTTACATGATTACAAACATTATTGACATCAGCTATAAGGCCTTGATAACATTACTCGCATAGGAAATCTTATGTATAAACTCCCATGTAAGTCCTAGTGTTGCTATAACATACTGCCAGTAACAAATCCTAATGTGTAACCCATTATGAGTGTTTGCTTTGGGTGATATGTTCCCTGCTCTACATGCAAAACATCCTACACACACTATTACCTTCCGTTCAAAAGAATGTTGTGTGTGCTCGTAAAAATTTTAAACTCCTATATACATTTTAAACACTCACAAGAGCAAGACTGTAGGTAAAGGTTATAAATTATTACTATATGTATATCATTGCTTGTCACAATTGGAAGTGCCCTATGGGAATCCCCATGTACCCCATTAGGCTATCTCTGATGGAGTCCCTACAGATCCAAAGTACCATATCACAAGCTGGCTCAGTGTATGTTGGTCAGTATTGATCCTGTGTCGCTAAAGAATCTATCCCATACGAATGTAAAGCTTGTGTTCTCCTCTCTGATTGGTTGTTTCAATAGCCAATCAGCTATGAATAATTACATTATTATTATGATTGGTTGCTATATTCACCAATTTGAATCAGGTTTCATAACAGAACTGTGGTGCTCTTGGTTGAATTGTCCGGATTAATACGACATATTATTTTCTAAATAATATAGCATAATGAATCGTGGTCACCAGGATGAAATTACAGGACCACAGTACAATGAAAACCTATTGATGATGTTGCATAGGCTATGAGTATAAATGCATTTTTTTGAGAAAAATCTTAGTTTTAGCAGACTTTTATCTTGGACCTGTTGATCACAGCTTGGTGCTGTGGGAGAGGGTGATTCTATTGTGAGCTGAATATTAAGATCCAAAGCATTGTGACAACCTCTGACTAAAACTAAATAGAGATCTTATTGATCTCTTAGGTGTCCAAACCTATTTATTAAAAATATTATTATAAAATGTAAATATTAAAGGTAATATGTATATTTGAACTTTCTAAGAACACGGACAATTAATGTTGTACAGTAGAGATGTCGCGGACAGTTCGCCCGCAGACTATTCGCTGCGATTTTGGCTCATTCCCGCTCGCAGCGGACGGCGGACACATGCGCTTTTCAGTTCGCCCCCTATTCTTTATCATTGAGGAAACTTTAACGCTGCACCTCACAGTCAGCAGACACATTCCAGCCAATCAGCAGCATACACTCCCTTCCAGGGCCTTCCTGCTGAAGGTCAGCATACATTTTAGAATCATTCTGAAGCTGCATTCGTTGTGAAAGGACAGATAGTGTAGCTGCTGGAGATTTAATAGGGAAATAGATAGCCAGGCTGTGTATTTAGCTTCCACTACAGACCTGAAGGACTCATTTGATATCTGCTGCAAGGACAGCAACCCAAAAAGCCCTTTTTAGGGCTTAACATCATTTATTTTATTTTATTATTTTTTTCTGTGTAATCTAATTGCATATGCCTGCCTGCCAGCGTGTGTGTTTGACAGGCTAACACCTAACAGCTTTATTGTGCTTATTTTCACTACTCATACCTGGTGGTGTACCATACATTGAAAACAACCATTTTTTTCCTGTAATCTAATTTCAGTTGCCTGCCTGTGTCAGGCTCACAGATAATATTCTGCTCTGTTTCACCAGTCATAGTTGGTGTACCATACATTGAAAAAAAACAACCCTTTTTTCCTTTAATCTAATTTCAGTTGCCTGCCTGTGTCAGCTTATATTGTGCTCAGTGAAATAAAACAACACTTTTTTTACTGTAATAGATTGAATAGCAATTGCCTGCCTACAGGCGTGTGTGTGAAGCCTATTGCATCTGCTCTGCCAACTTTTGCCAGTGCACAGTGATACGTCATATCTGGTGCAACCGTAGAGTACAGTGACATAAAACAACACTTTTCTGACTGTAATCGATTGAATATCAGTTGCCTGCCTACAGGCGTGTGTGTGAGGCCTACAGCGCCTACTCTGCCAACTTTTGCCAGTGCATAGTGACACTCATATCTGGTGGCACCTTTGATTGCATGCGCAGTGCCCCGAATTTGAAGTGGGAGGACCGACCAAGAATCTTTTTCCATCTCCCGCTTCCAAAAATCCATGCCATATACACATCCCCTGATAGGTGACATAACATGTATCAAACTGATAGGAATAAATAGTACAACTTAATACACCACTCCTATCTGGTGGCACATTACATTGCACGTGCAGTGCCCCAAATTCGAAGTAGGAGGTCCGACCAAGCATCTTTTTCCATCTCCCGCTTCCAAAAATCAATGCCATATACACGTCCCCTAATAGTGGACGTAACAGGGATTAAAACGATAGGAATAGTACTACTTAACAGTACACACCTTATAATAACACAGACAGAGGCAACGCAGAGAGAGGAGTCTGAAGAAGAGGAGTCAGAGGAGGAAGGTGGCTTTGAGGAGGTGGAAGACCAAACACAGCAGGCGTCCCAGGGGGCTTGTTGTCACCTTTCGGGGACCCTTGGTGGCTGGGTGGAGGAAGAGACCTTCAATGACATCAGTGAGGACAAGAAACGGGACTTGGCTAGCTTGGTATCCAGCCTTGTTCAAATGGGGAGTTTGCGGTTGTGCAAAGGGCCGGTTTGCGGTTTTTTGCGGTGCATTAAACTGGGAGATTGGTCGGTTACTGTGAAGCGGGTGTAACCCTTACACAACCTGATCGATACAACATCATACCTGATGTTTTAAAGCATGTTATTCCAAACAATTTAGGAATGTTAGGTGATTTATGCCCTTTATGGCTTAAAACCAGACTCTGCATCAACTATGTAATTTTCTGTGGGAGTTTTGCCATGGATCCCCCTCCGGCATGCCACAGTCCAGGTGTTAGTCCCCTTGAAACAACTTTCCCATCACTATTGTGGCCAGAAAGAGTCCCTGTGGGTTTTGAAATTCGCCTGCCCATTGAAGTCTATGGTGGCTCGCCCGTTCGCGAACATTTGATGAAATTTGCGTCCGCGGTTCGCGAAACGAAAATGTTATGTTCGCGACATCACTATTGTACAGTTGTTATTTCATTTTATTCTTAGAGATAAATATGTATCTCAAGAAACAAGGTTATTCTTGTTTCGGTTAAGTTATTATTTTATTCCCTTTGACTTTGAGTTAAATACTCCATAACTTGGGAAAATAAAACATAACAAAATAAACAATGATGCAATTAATAAGTAACAACAGTTTGCAACAAACTTTAAGCAGACTACATGTTAATATAATGCAAATCATTAGCTGGAAGGTCACGTTAAAGTACAAACAATGTTAATCCTTTTCATTAATTTTTGCAAACATTCATATTGCAAAAAAGGTTCATGTGTTCATGTAAACTATGTCTTTTATTTATCAAAATATATAATTTGTGCAATTTAAGAGTACTCCTTTATAATTTTCTTTAAAACACTTCTAATTTATAGAGCTCACTTCCAACAGACCACACAAAACATAAAATGGTTATAAATTATATAAAATGAATGTGCATTTTTATTTATTTGTCTTATAGCTATGGACAATATTAGATTAACAAATTAATGTTTCACTGAATATGCTAAAATCTGTATTAATTTTACTTACTGTCTATTTTTAACAAATTAGTAAATGATTTACTAGATTAGACCTAAAATGTGTATGTTTTGTAAAAATGAATGTAAACCATAAAGGGAATTAATATTACAAAACTAGTAAATACTAAAATATATTTATGTAAATTAAGTGAAAACCTGACAATGTACAGTTGTTTTTTAAATATAAATATATATATATATATATATATATATATATATATATATATATATATATATATATATATATTATTTCAATGAAATTCCAAAAATTAAACATAGCTGTATTCATAAAATGAGAATGATTTTTATTTTTCAGCGCCTTTAAAACAGAAACACAGATATCTTCATATTAAAATATATACGGTATATGCATTTCAACAAAACTAATCAAACAACAGTTTGCTATAAGAACAGGAATTTGCTCACAATAACATGTATTGTATTTGACATCAAGTTTGATGAAGGTTAACAATCGCTCAGGGATAGTGTAATTTAAATACAAAAATGCAGTTTTGTCTTTGATATAGTGATTTTATATTCTAGTTTAACAACGTTTAAAAAAAATATAATTTTTGAGACAATATCAAAAGTGGCAATATGTATAATAGCAAGCTGCTTGATTCTTATACAGAAAAATCAAAAAAATATTTTTTTATTCAGTAACTTAACAATGCAAAATTATGTACTTTAATATTATAGAGGCACAGATTTTTCTTTTGCCTATTCTTTCAATATATACAGTATCTCACAAATGTGAGTACACCCCTCACATTTTTGTAAATATTTTATTATATCTTTTCATGTGACAAAACTGAAGAAATGACGCTCCGCTACACGGTAAAGCAGTAAGTGTACAGCCTGTATAACAGTGAAAATTTGTTGACCCCTCAAAATAACTCAACACACAGCCATTAATGTCTAAACCGTTGGCAACAAAAGTGAGTACACCCCTAAGTGGAAATGTCCAAATTGGGCCCCAAGTGTCAATATTTTGTGTGGTCAACATTCTTTTACAGCACTGCCTTAACCCTCATGGGCATGGAGTTCACCAGAGCTTCACAGGTTGCCACTGGAGTCCTCACGGAGCTGGTGGATGTTAGAGACCTTGCACTCCCCCACCTTCCATTTGAGGATGCCCCACAGAATTACAGAAAGTAAAACTACATAAAAATAAAAACAAACTGAAAAATAAAAATAAGTATTATGAAAAAAAGGGTAAATGAGTAAAACAAAATCTACAAAAAACAATGTTAAGCCTGTAGGGGGTAATTATACATACTCATTATTTGAGGACCCTTCAGCCACACAATGCCCTCATCCTTAATCATCATCCCTTGATAAACGTCTACACCCTTATTGATAGTAGAGATTGATTGTAGACGTTGATTGTGAGCTTAACAATCACTTCTGTGATTGGCTTTTTCAATAGACAGTCACAGAAGGTTAACATCACTGTAAAGCTAATTTCTGATTCATTGCCATCGCAACCAATTAGAATAGGGTAAAACAGAGCCCTGTGATTGGTTAAAAGTAATAGGAATGAACAGATTTCAATTTGTGCATTCTGATTGGTTGAAATATTAACAAACCATAAAAGGAGCAGTAGGGATGTCAGAAAGCAGTAGTTGGGGGAGCTCCTCAGAGGAGTTACACTTTTTTATAGAGTGGCAGGTGTTATAGGCGGAGGCACTTACCTTGGGCAATGCAAGACCGAAGTGGAGCAATGTCTACTAGCAACATGAATGTGCCTCTTTATCGAGGGATGAAGATTGAGAATGGGGATCATTACTGGAGGATCATCAAAGGGTGGATAAGTATAATATTCCCCCTAAAATCTTAACTTTTTTTATTTTTTGTAGCTTTTGTTTGAATTATTTGGAATTTTTATATTTTATTTTAAATATTTAAGTTTTCTATTTTTATGTAATTATTTTATTTATGTAATTCTATTTTATTTTAATACTCAGTTTATTTAATTGGAGGGACTTTGGGGTCCTTGAAAACCTACATGAGGGGATAGGGGCTATTAGGGATCATAAGGCCCTTTACAGTAGAAGTTAGGGTGCCAAGGGTTAGATTACCATGGTGGTCCATTGGGTTAATATTAGGTTAATAATAGGTTAATCATAATGTGCGATGGGGGGGGGGCACATTCCAAACTGGCAAAATGTGTTAATATGTTAATTAAGATCCCGACTAGGGTCTTTATTGAATTTAATCTCATGAGTTGTAAGTTGTTAAGTTTATGTTGGCATCACACAGAGACCTGTAACTTCTGTGTAATGCTCTTGTATTTCTTGATGAAGCCAATCATTTTTCTTTGGGGAAGATTTGAATAAGGTTGTTCGAGTTGACAAAAAGGAAGTTGGATTTGTCAATATAAGGGAGTATTATGCTATATTTCATTTGGTATCAAATGTATTGAAGGCTGTTGGAGAACTCGTGGACATGGCACCTCCTATACATATACCCACATAATAACAAAAAACATAAAAACATCATAATGATATAGAGAAGGTAACGTGTGTATATTAATGATAAAGTGAAACATGTTTACATTCTTCTTCCAGAACTATATATGAGCACTATATATGAGCACGTCTTTCACGCACTGGAGACCAGCACACCATCATCAGAGAGCCGAGAACTGCTCTCTGATGACGCTCTGTGCTCCAGCCGGCATTCCATCTGCCCCATCCCATATTTACTGGACCTGCTTGCTGGAGGCTGCCAAGGCTAAGGAAAGGAACTGACAGTGTGCCATGTGGGACTGGCATGTGTCACTAGGAGCATATTGTATGTAATGTCACTGTCATTGTGTGCATGTGTCACTAGGAGCATTTGGCATTGCATGTTTATCACTACACACATGATAAACATGCAATGCAACATGCTCCTAGTGATACATGCACTCAATGCCTGACCCATATGGCACACTGTCAGACCCTTACCTTGCCAAGCAGGTCCAGTAAATATGAAATGGGGGCTTATGTGGCAGATGGGATGCAGGCTGGAGTGCAGAGCATCATCAGGGTGAAATTCTCGTCTCCCTGATGACGGCGCACTGTTTTGCAGCACGCGAAGGTCGGTGTGCCAAAGAACCAAAATGCTAGGTAGCAAACACAACATCATCTGGGTCAACATTTCAAAGATAATATGAATTTTTGGCTAGACTGACAATTGCAATGTATTGTTATATTTACTGGTTCATAATTAACTTTTTACAACTTTTAATTGTGAATTCTGCTCTACACCTATGTTAACCACTGCGTACAGGCTAATACAGATTTTATTGAAAACTATGCATAGGAACCAGCCAAATAGAATAATGGAAATAAATAATAGAAAATATTAGAAAAAAGTGAGAAAGTAGTAGCAAATATCTCTTTTCTTGTCATTTTTCTTGCTCCTTTATGGGTGTTTTTAAAGATTTTTTTTAAATATCAATAGACATTAGAATTTGTAGGTATGTCCAGCCTTGTAATAAAGGTATTCTAGGACATACTTCCAGAGTGTAGCATTTTTTCTATATTTTTGGGTCATTAATTAAAGGCAAATTAGACAATATTTGATTTTGTCCTACCAATATTATATGTGTATTTACTAAAGTAAATCACTTGTTTACCTAAGTGTCATCAATTATATTCTACTAGTCATTTGCCCGTCATAAATGACGAGATAATTTGTTTTATTTTTTCCCCACCCCCCTTCCCCTGTATCTCTTCCCCCTCCCTCCCCTGTGTCTCTTCCCTCCCCGTTTCTCCCCTTTGTATCTTTCCTCCCCTTTTACCCACCTCTGTCTCTTTCCTCCCCCTCTCCTGTGTTTCTCCCTCTCCCCTGTGTCTCTCCCCCCTGCCCTGAAACTCTTCCCTCACTCTCTTCCATGTATCTCTTCCCTCCTCCCCTGTATCTCTTTCCCCCATGTCTCTTCCCACTCCCGTTTGTCTCCCCCCGTTTCTCAGCCCCCTCCCCTGTATCTCTTCCCCCCTCCTCCCTCCCCTATATCTCTTCAACACTCCTTCCGCCCTGTGTCTCTTCCCCACTCTCTCCCCTGTATATCTTCCCCCAATATCTCTTCCCCCATTGTCCTGTGTGTCACCCCTGTATCTCTGCCCCCCTCCCCATGTCTCTTTACCCCCCCGCCCGCCCTGTGTCTTTCCCCCTCCCCTGTCTCTCTTCTCCTCATCCCTACTACCAAAGCCGTGGCTAAAGCATCACATGCACTGCGCATACAGAAATGTAATTGTGTGCGTTCCTTATGGAGCGTTACACACTTATAATCTGTTGCAATTAAATCTTGATTTGCAATGTTAGCGATTGTAACCCGCAAGAACTTTTACAGACCTGGACCAGGAGCTGACTGCAGCTCAAACCATGAGCTTCTTATTGCAAAGTTGAAAATTAAACTGAACAAAAAAGTGGGAAAACCATCAGACTAAGTAGATATGAAATCAATAATATCCCTTGTGAATATGCACTGGAAGTAAAGAATAGATTTAAGGAACTAGACATTGAAGATAGAATGCCTGAAGAACTTTGGACCAAAGTTAGCAACATAATCCAGGAAACGGCAACAAAAGAATATCCCTAAAAGAAAGAAAAGTAAGAAGTCAAACTGTCTGTCTGATGAGGCTTTGAAAGTAGCCCAGGAAAGAAGGAAAGCAAAAGGTAGTGGAGATAAGAAAAGATCTGTACAACTGAATGCAGAATTCCAGAGGATAGCAAGAAGAGACAAGGAGATATTCTACAATGAGCGATGTAAAGAGATTGAAGAAGATAACCAAATGGGCACACCAAAGATCTCTTCAAGAAAATTGTAAACCTAAAAGGCACCTTTCATTCAAAAGTGGGAGTGATAAAAGACAAAAATGGTAGGGACTTAACAGACGAAGATCAGATAAAGAAGAGGTGGCAGGAATTCACTGATCTATACAGGAAGGATCTTAACAGCAGTGATGGCCTCAGTAGTTTGTCCAAAGATTTGTAGTCAGACATCTTGGAGAGTGAAGAGAGAAGGGCCCTAGGATGTCCTGCTAATAATAAGGCTGCAAGAGGTCATGGAATCCCAACTGAACTATTCAACAATCTACAGGATGATGCTGTGAAAGTGTTACCTGCCTTATGAAAATACATTTGGAAAACTCAACAATTTCCAATAGACTGGAAAAGGTCAGTCTGCATCCCAATCCCAAAAAACGTCAGTGCCAAAGAGTGCTCCAATTATCAAACTATTGCAATAATTTAACATGCCAGCCACGTAATGCTTAAGATTCTACACGCTAGACTCCAACAATATATCGACTCGGAACTACCAGATGTGCAAGCCGGGTTCCGCAGAGGAAGAGACACAAGAGATCAAATTGACAATATCAAATTGACAATATCTGCTGGATAATAAAGAAAGCAAGAGAGTTCACATTTTTTTTTAACTTCTGCTTCATAGACTATTCTAAAGCCTTTAACTGTGTGGATCTCAACAAAATGTGGCATGTCCTGAAATAGATGGTAGTACCAGATCATCTCATCCTCCTCCTAAAGAATATATCCACCAGGAAACCACGGTCAGAACCGAACATGGGACAACAGAATGGGCCAAGATCGGAAAAGGAGTGCGACCAGGTTGTGTATTGTCACCTTATTTATTCAACTTATATGCAGAGTACTTCATGCGTAAGGCTGGACTGGATGAATGCAAAGCCGGAATCAATATTGCTGGAAGGAATATCAGCAACATCAGATACGCCGATGATACTACTCTGATGGCTGAAAGTGGGGAGGAACTAAAGGACTTATTGATGAGGGTAAAAGAAGAGAGTGCAAATGTTGGCCTGCTGCTCAACGTTAAAAAGACGAAGATCATGGCAAATGGCAATCTCACTTCCTGGCAAATAGATGGGGAGGAAGTCGAATTTGTGACAGATTTTATTTTCCTTGGATCCAAGATGTCTGCAGATGGTGACTGTAGTCTAATTAAATGTTTGCTTCTGGACAGGAAATCTGAGGCAAGCTTGGACAAGCTAGTAAAAAATAAAGATATTAAACTATCAACAAAGGTCCACATAGTTTGAACTATGGTATTCCCAGTAGTAACATACGGATGTGAGAGCTGGACCATAAAGAAATCTTAGCGCCATAGAATTTACGCCTTTGAATTGTGGTGTTGGAGAAGACTGCTTAGAGTCCCTTGGACTGCAAGAAGATGCAGTAAATCAATACTTCAGGAAATAAAGACAAACTGTTTACTAGAAGGTATGATCATGAGGCTGAAGCTCAAATATTTTGTCCATATCCTGAGACGGGAGGATTCCCTAGAAAAGACTCTGATGCTGGGAAAGATTGAAGGCTCAAGAAGAAGAGGAGACAGAGGCGGAGATGGATAGATGATGTCACTGAAACAATGAACATGAACTTGATGGAGCTCAGAGGGGCAGTGACTGAGAGATGCACCTGGCGTGCTGTGGTCCATAGAGTCACGGAGAGTCAGACGTCACTGAACGACTAAACAACAACAAACTTTTACAGGCTCCATTGTGGGCTCCAGTAATTACAATTTGCTCAATTAAATAGGGACCTTTGTATTCAAATCTCTAGTGAATAAAATGGAAGAAAAAGTATATAATAGTTCTTTTTTATTTTTTTATTGGGGGATTATATGAGGTTTAGTCATTGCCACATAAATGTCACTACTTCTCTTCAGGGACAAACAAGAAGAGAAAAATTGAAAACATTGTGACATTGCAGATCATTTATCTTCACATCGGCTGTGCTTTTGGGCTATAGGTAATGGGATATAAAAAGGCAACCAGGCAAATCCCTGCTGAGAGAAGAGACACCACAGTTTCAATCAATGTTGTAGTACATCCACAAGCTGAATTTCTGGATGGGAATTAATGATGAAATCTCATTTAAATTATTCAAAAAGGTGATAGAAAACATTCGTAAAATAATTTTTCTAAATTTTTTAAGTTTTTATTTTTTATTAAGTACTGATATGAAGGTTGGAGTAACCATGAATATGTCTAAGTAAAAAAATGACATAATGTCTACACTCCAATAATTATTGTCACAGATCTTGCCAGTGATACATTTACGTAAAGGTCAACTAGTCTCAAACTTAGTTAGTCACATTTAAGAGGCTGCTGGTAATCAGCTAGGACAGAACTTTACAGCATTCTCATAAAAGAAGAAGTACAAGTAAAAAAGTCTAATCAGAGAAAAAGTTAAGGAAAAAGTAAAAAGTAAAAAGAAAGAGAAAATCAGAGGGAGAAAAAATATGATATACCTGGAATGTAGTACAATACCAGATTTTGCTGTATATATCATAGAAGAGTTTTCTGTGTTTATTTCATAACGTGCCAGGCGAAGCGATTATGTGATTCCAAAAGCTTGCACTGTAATTCCTCTTAGTAAGCCATTAAATATATCATTTTTTTCTTCACTTTGGTACCTGATATGAATGTGGAGGGAAGAGCAGGTCACGATTCAGCCTAAGTCAACATAAAAAATGAACACATGCTTAAATTGTTAGGTTATCATTCTGTTTAAATCCTTATTATACCACAGAAAAGAGCCTGTATAATATGAATTAAAGGTGCTGATACAGCAAGTTTTTTTTGTCTCATCCCAGATTGTTCATCTTCATTGGGAAGCTACTAGGCTGTAAGTGATACATTGGAACAGTAAAGTTTCTTAATAAAATATGATTAAAATATATAATAGTAGAACTACTTTATAAATTACATGTGGTTAAAATGTGACTTCATATAGTAACATTACATTGAAGTATTTTTTGTGACCCTCTTCTTTTTCTGACTCTCTTCTTGAAGGACCACTGCAGTTCATTCACAAATAAAGCCCATATGTTTGTTTGTTGGGCATGGACTAGTAAAATAGTATGCAGTTAAACATAGATAAAAGTTTATATGTTTTTTTTTTACTTGAATGTGCCAGTTTTCCCTTAAGCAGAGCTGCTTAGCTCCAACTCCCTTTGTTTATCAGGAGGCATATCCAGTCCAGTCAGACTCTAACTCAGATTGAGCATGCTCAGCTCAATGGGCGGGGCTATGTTTTTTAATGCACTGTCAATGGGCAGGCATCTGGGACAGCTGTAAGAAATTTACCTTTCTACTCTGAGGACCTTCGGCGCTCATCACAAAGACAGATATATATATATATATGTATTTTTTTTTTTGTTTGTTAACTAATTATTAATTAATTAGTTACTTAATAAATTAATATATGTTACCTATTTTTAATTAATATATACAGCAATCAATATCCTGAAGAGCTTACAATCTCTTTTTATTTTGCTGTAGCATACAATGTACAGTTGGACTGTTGCTGCCCTGAGGAGAAAGTGTTATGAATGTCCCAACTGTGCATTAGAAATAGGCTGCGTGCGCGAGGGAAAGCCCTTGGTTTAGTTGTGTAAAGCTCCATTTTAGATTGGTAATGTTATTAGTTGCAAGTTAGTGTTGTAAACTGGCATTGTTTGTCTATGTACTATGCATTTCGCAAGCATTTTCCGTCATTTGTAATAGTGTATTTTGTACCTTGTACGTTCCTGTGTGAAAGTGCTATGCGGTTGGCGGTGTTTTGTGCAGTCCAGGGTTGTGTAGCTTCGTTTTCATTTTTTTGGGAGGACATTTTTTTTCTCCCTTAGGTGATTTTCGAGTGCCAAATCGACTTAAATTTGCGTTCCACCTCACTCCCAGATGTCCCGGCTGTTCCCCCGTGCTATCTGTGATGTTTTCGTTGTATTTTCTTTGTATTTTGTGGGTTTTTAGTGTTTTTTGCTTTGCCCGGTTCAGCCGTTAACTTCATATTTTTCCTATCTCGTATTTTTTTTTCTAAGTCCCGCGTCTCGTATTTAGTTTTTTCTAAGTCAAGTGCTTGCAGGATAAGATGATCCTGCGTTTACTAAGTGTTTGGTGTTCCGCGTGTTTCAATGTATGATTGGCGCTCCTTTGTGGTTAAGTCCCGCGTGTTTCATTGCCTTCACCACTCACCTCGCTTTGCAAGGCTCGCAGGCCATGAGCACCTTTGGCGCTCATCTCCTTTGTGCTTTGAGTTTTAGTGCCTTAACGGCTCACCTCGCTATGCGAGGCTCACAAGCGATGATTGCCTTTGGCGCTCATCGCCTAATGCAAAGCGCGACAATGTCTCGTATTTTGACAACTATTATATGTGATAACTATACCAATAAGGGTTGTTTTATTTATATGATTATGTCTATTGATAGCATATTACATGTCCTTACCTTATCCACGTTTAAATCCACTTGCAAGCAGCATAGTGTTTTCTGATAAAAGGTTTTAACTTTTGTGATTACCCAATATCATTTACATGTTATAAACTGATATTCCAATTGGACACAATAAGAAGTACAATCTTACTATTTGTATCAGAGTTTGAAGCATTGATATAGAGCATCTTATAAAAATAATAGGTGATTATTTGCTGTGCAGGCATTCAGATACTTATCATGAACATCATACATAAAGTTGCTTTTAAGTACAAATACAAATGACTTCCTTGAGGACCATGGCATATAGTATGCTAACCCATCCCTTTTGCAATTAAATTGTTATTAGTATGCTACAGTTTATTCTTATCTCCTTTACCTCACTGAATTAAGTAAATTAATTCTTACCTGCCTTTTATCAATGGAGGTACCTATCACACAGAGATATAATACAGAAAGACGCCAAGAGTATGTTTATGCAATTTGTATGAATAGATCTCAAGCACTTTAATTATTTATTCCACCACATATTTTATTTAACATTTTCTTAATACCTGCACTGCAATTATAAGATGATGAGACATAATAAAATGTAATCACATCTTTTAAAGAATAGGTTTCAACAGTTTTCCAAGTAACAAACCTATTGGAAGAGGGAATTTGAATACAGTCCACTATTTATACTCTTCGGTGTGTGTGTGGTCAATAACATGCCTACTTCCTTTGTCTAATAAAGAGTGAGGTAGCTTGATTAATCAGAATATTTCAGTATATAGTGATACTTTTTTTTATTGGAAAAAACTTTTAGTTAGAATGACAAGCTTTCGAGAGTTGCATCTTTCTTTATCAAGTCAGAAGCAATCCTGATTAAGACTTAGCAAATGCTTTGAAAAACAGAGCAGAGGTTCAGTGGGACAGAATGAAAACCAGAATTATGTCTTGATCAGTCAAGAGGGCAAGTCTATACACAGGGTTTGAGATAAGAGATAAGACAAACCCTGTATAAAGACTCACACACTTCTAAAACTCTCCACCTCAACACAGAGCTGCTCAACTGGTGTGGGCTTAAAATATTTATATAACTGGTCTATGTGTAAAAAACAGATCATGTAGTCATGAGTGCTCTTGAGAGTGGTAATGTGTGCAATAGAACCCACGAAATAATCTAAATGCCTTACCCAATCTCCCACCCTCATGTGCAGTAAATAAATAATTAATAAAAAGCCATAAAAGAGGGTGGGAGAGAAAGCCCAACTGTTTATTAAAAGAGTCCTGGTTTCATATATAAGCCTTCCTTCGCTGTCTTTGAGTTAGGCGTAGATATCTCTGCCCTTGATTGCTTTTCTACATTTGAAAATGTCAGGGTCAACCAGTCCTTGCACAAAACCTACCCACTGGGAATGGCCCCACAACTCTGCATGTGCTCTGCCCACAACATTTAAAAGGACAGTATCCCTAGAATTCCAGTGCTTATCTGTTATTACCCAACCTGTCCTGTCTATTTAAACTCTGGTAAGCCATCCGCTGTGTTGGATAATACTTCCACTTACATTAACAGATTCCCTGATGTGCTGTTTGTTCAAAGCCAATTCTGCCTTGTCAATATCTGTCATCTGTCACCTGCCTGTGCCAATACTGTTTTATACTGCAGCTGTGCTTTTATAAACTGTAAGTACTGCCTTCAAACCCTTTAATGCCTGACACCATAATGATTGTCAAAAATATAAATAACTTGGAATTAAGACAAACACATATTGATATGCAGTTAAGATTTTTCTAAACTTAAAACTTTATTGGTATCTCTATTTTAATGTGTCCTGTAGATGCATTGGAAAGTATAAATTGGTGTTGTTACTACATTAACATTATATGAATTTAAAAACAAAAAATATAAGATTACATGTTTGTTACAATTACATTTTGTACGATTTGGTAATTTCTGGTTTGGAAATCAGTCGAACTGAACTGATTCAATTTACACATATATCACAGATACAGACACTCAACATCAACAGCAAGATTTTGAAATACATTTTTTTTTATGTTTTTGCACTGTTTCTATTTAATCCAGAACACTTTCTTAATATTGGATGCTGTAGGAAATGCTGGATCAGATTCAGTGTCACATATGCTACAAATCTGCTTCAAATATATATTAAATATATACATATAGGTCTATTAGTTTTGGTTTTGACATGACATATTCTTTAATGTGTTGTATTTGTGATAATTGTAATTTGCTAATTTATTATATGTATTACTAGTGACTTGCCCATCAAAAAATGACGGCAATAAAATTGGAAGGCAGGTAATGCTGTTTGCCACATAATGTAAGGCTTTTAGTCCTCTGAGTACTTTCGGCGCTCATTGCGAGCCTCGCGCTTCTCCACTCATGTACTTTTGGTCATCTGAGCACCTTTGGCGCTCATTGCAAGCCCCGTGCTGAGCGCCTTCGGCTCTCATTGCAAGCCTCTCACCTAATGTACTTTTGCTCCTCTGAGCACACTCTGAGCTCATTGTGACCCCTGCGCTGAGCACTTACAGCGCTCATTGCGTGTCTCTCCCCTGCAAATGTTATCAAAAACCTGTATTGCTCACAACTATATATGTGACTAGCGACTTGCCCGTCAAAAAAATGACGGCAATGAGATGTGTATGTTTGGAAAGTTGTTTAATTATTAATATCCGTATTTGACATTTCAGGAACTGTTTCTAAAAAATGACGGTCAATGAAAGAAAGTTTTGAAATGCTGTTTGTCACACAATGTGAGTGTACTGTGTGCCTCAAGTAACTAAATTCCACAAAAAGCAGAAATGTACATGACATAAAATAATAAAAACTAAAATCACCAAAAATAAAAAATGTACATTACAGAACCAAAAAAAGAAACATAAGTGACCAAAAATAAAAAAAGTAACATTACAGAAACTAAAAAAATACATTACAACCTCCCGTCACTACAAATTTTTTGAAAAAATGTCACACCTAAAAAAGAAATACATGTAATACATACATATAATACAATACAACAGAATTAAATAAACTAAAATACAATACAATTAGATAAAATAAAATACAACACAATTAAATAAAGTAAAATACAAGACAATGAAATAAAATAAAATACAATACAATTAAATAAACTACAATAGAACCCTATGTAATATACATGCCACAATATAATGTAATATATATCCCACTATGTAATATAGAATACTATCTAATAATACATCCCCCTATCTATGTAATATACAATACATGCTATCTATATATATATAGCTACCCTAATTGTAAGCTACAATAAAATAATTAAGACCACTTAGCCATGAGATGTTTCTTCAGATCAGCAAAAAAGATTCCAAACATTAATACAACACATTTACATAAACATTGTAAACATTGTAAACATTGTAAACATTCTAAATATTCTAAGTATTGTAAATATTATACTCACCTTTGCAGCATGTCCCGTTCCAGCATGTCACTTCCTCCATGTTCCGTCCGCCATGTTCCGTCCGCCATCTTTACTCCTGTCAAAAAAAAAAAACATTACATTAGTAAACATAAAGCAAAGTAAAATAAACACAATCTACATTATACTTACCTTTCCGCGATGTCTCCGACCTCCTCGTCTTCTACGGAAGCATCTGCGCCTTTAAAAAAATAAAAAAATAAAAAATCCTCCCAGACCAGTTTTCTTTTTGTCTTTTCAGAAATTTTGGAGGGATCTCCAGTTCTTGGTAAGGTCACTGTTGTGCCATATTTTCTCCACTTGATGATGACTGTCTTCACTGTGTTCCATGGTATATCTAATGCCTTGGAAATTCTTTTGTACCCTTCTCCTGACTGATACCTTTTAACAATGAGATCCCTCTGATGCTTTGGAAGCTCTCTGTGGACCATGGCTTTTGTTGTGGGATGTGACTAAGAAAATTTCAGGAAAGACCAACTAGAGCAGCTGAACTTTATTTGGGGTTAATCAGAGGCACTTTAAATGATGGCAGGTGTATGCTGACTCCTATTTACGATTTGGAATGTGATTGCTTAATTCTGAACACACATCCCAAGTTATAAGAGGGTGTGCAGACTTATGCAACCACATTATTTTTCTTTTTTATTTTTCTTCCCTCCACCTAAAAGATTTCAGTTGGTTTTTCACAGTTGTACAGTTTATAGGTGACATTAAAGGTGTAAAAAGTTCTGAAA
Source organism: Discoglossus pictus (assembly GCA_027410445.1). NCBI lineage: Eukaryota > Metazoa > Chordata > Amphibia > Anura > Alytidae > Discoglossus > Discoglossus pictus. Next base: position 403,438,421 of record CM050165.1, on the reverse strand, counting down.
TTATTTATCTTTGTTTCTTTTTTTTACAGCACAGAAACCTGACATTTTAACAGGGGTATGTAGACTTTTTATATCCACTGTAGGTAGGTGGCTTTGCTCAGTAACTGGTTGCTTCTTGACTTGCTCACTAACTAGTAGCCTAAAAAACAGTAGTCCTCATAGCAACACCACTCCTGCAACCAGGAATCTATAAAGGCAAGTTATTCCCACTCAACAATCTTGTTCTGTGCCATCTAACACAGGAATGGATTTTGGATTTGGATGCAGATAGGTGTTGAGGGCTAGTGTTGGAGCTTATATGCAATACACTTATTACTCTCAAATATATATATTCCATAGGACATCCCACATAACCATCCCATTTACCTTATAGCGCATTCCTACCCCACCCTTAAATCCTATACACAGATCCCTCCAGCATAGCCCATTTATCAAATAGCTTCCTACACATAACCTTCCTGCCCCAAGTCTGACCCCTTGGCACATTCATTTTGCATACCACACACCTATTTGTGATATACTAATGAATAGGCTAAAAATATTACACATATGCCTTAAAAGCAATATAACATTTACTCATGTTAAACCTACAGTAGAGTAAAAACTATGATAAAATCAATATTCTGTCAATCTGTAGACCTATGACATCTGAAATCATAGTGACACAATAGATACCTTGGATTGAGGAGTAAATGGTGGGCTTTACAACAGCTCAAGTACAGTTCCACCTCTGGCACGCAGCCTCACCTACTCAATTGCTGTTTCACCTGCTTTTCCACCTCAAGCTTTCCCTCCAAGACAAAAAAAGAGGGCTTCAGGTAGCTCTGAAATGCAACATTAGAGCATCTTGATCTCCAAGTAGCGCTTCCTTCTACAGTAAGTGTACCACATACAGTACACAACATTTCTCCCACCCTCCATATCTCTCACACCATTTCTCATCTTTCTTTCTAACGACATTCTAGGCCTACATTGCTCTATAGTAATTCTAATAAAATGCTAAGAGAGCACTTCTACTCTGCCCTTCATGCACATGCCCCTGTTTAGTCTTTATTTATAGAGTTATAGAAATCACTTGAACTTAACCAATCAGCAGTAGTGATGTCGCGAACATCAAATTTTCGGTTCGCGAACAGCGGAAGCGAACTTCCATCAAATGTTTGCGAACCCGGCGAACCGCCATAGACTTCAATGGGCAGGCGAATTTCAAAACCCACAGGGACTCTTTCTGGCCACAATAGTGATGGGAAAGTTGTTTCAAGGGGACTAACACCTAGACTGTGGCATGCCGGAGGGGGATCCATGGCAAAACTCCCACGGAAAATTTCATAGTTGATGCAGAGTCTGGTTTTAAGCCATAAAGGACATAAATCACCTAACATTCCTAAATTGTTTGGAATAACATGCTTTAAAACATCAGGTATGATGTCGTATCGATCAGGTAGTTGGATACCAAGCTAGCCATGTCCCGTTCCTTGTCCTCACTGATGTCATTGAAGGTCTCTTCCTCCACCCAGCCACCAAGGGTCCCCGAAAGGTGACAACAAGCCCCCTGGGACGCCTGCTGTGTTTGGTCTTCCACCTCCTCAAAGCCACCTTCCTCCTCTGACTCCTCTTCTTAAGACTCCTCTCTCTGCGTTGCCTCTGTGTGCGTTATTATAAGGTGTGTACTGTTAAGTAGTACTATTCCTATCGGATTAATCCCTGTTATGTCCACTATTAGGGGACGTGTATATGGCATTGATTTTTGGAACAGGGAGATGGAAAAAGATGCTTGGTCGGACCTCCTACTTCAAATTTGGGGCACACTGCGCTTGCAATCTAAGATGCCACCAGATATGAGTGTCATTGTGCACTGGCAAAAGTTGCCAGAGTAGGCGCTGTAGGCCTCACACACACTCCTGTAGGCAGGCAACTGATATTCAATCGATTACAGTAAAAAAAGTGTTTTTTTTATGTCACTGTACACTACGGTTGCACCAGATATGACGTATCACTGTGCACTGGCAAAAGTTGGCAGAGTAGATACAATAGGCTTCACACACATGCCTGTAGGCAGGCAATTGCTATTCAATCTATTACAGTAAAAAAAGTGTTGTTTTATGTCACTGTAGACTATGGTTGCACCAGATATGACGTATCACTGTGCACTGGCAAAAGTTGGCAGAGTAGATGCAATAGGCTTCACACACACGCCTGTAGGCAGGCAATTGCTTTTTAATCTATTAGTCAAAAAAGTGTTGTTTTATTTCACTGAGCACAATATAAGCTGTGAGCCTGACACAGGCAGGCAACTGAAATTAGATTAAAGGACAAAAGGGTTGTTTTTTTCAATGTATGGTACACCAACTATGACTGGTGAAACAGAGCAGAATATTAGCCTGTCCTTCAGATGAAAGGCTCTGGAAGGTAGTGTATGCTGCTGATTGGCTGGAATGTGTCTTCTGACTGTGAGGTGCAGGGTCAAAGTTTCCTCAATGATAAAGTATAGGGGGCAATCCGAAAAGCGCATGTGTTCGCCGTTCGCTGCGAACGCGAACATGCCAAAATCGCTGCGAATAGTCCGCGGGCGAACTGATCAGCAGCTTATGCTATCATAATATGTCAGCAATCAATCCACCATACCTATCCTGAATACCTTCCAGCACTTTGACAAAAGAATATCCACTAAGTGAAGATAATACAATCCATACTAGCACCACTCTTTTACAATGTCTTCCAATCAGATTGGAAAAGTGCAAAAACATCAGTGCAAAAACATCTTTCCAATTGCACATTTTCTACCCAGGTAAACATTACACCTGTCCTACAATAGATTTGTCATCTCTCTCACTCTCAACTTTAACACTACAGTATTTCTGACCCACCCAAATCCTTTTCTGTCATTATTGACATTGTTTCTGCCTCCCCCACTCCCTTTAGACTATAAGTTTGAGTGTTTTCAATCTTTTAAGTGCTTTAGGAAAACCACGACGTACATAAGATTAAGCTCAGAACCACGGCCCTCCATTTTCTTACCATGTGTTTAACCCCTGTATTGTACTATGGAATATGTGGCACATTACAATAAATGGATAATAATAATTAAAATTAAAATAATTATCTCTATACACATCTCATATATTAAAGTGTAAACAACGAGTGTATGACACAGTAAAATATAAAAAATAAATAAAGTAGGCATTGATGTAATGTGTAATGTGGCATTATGTCAGCTCCACGAGGGTTCCACAAAGATTTGCCTTTGGGAACAATAACTTTACAGACCAGCCACCCTATTAAATTCCCCTAACGTGTAAAACCATAGCCCGTAACGTAGCCCGCAAGACTTACGGCTATTAAAATATCCCTGTAAAGCAAGCCACTGATGATCTGCGGGTCTGGAATGAAAAAAGCCTACAGTACGTGGAACGTGGAACTTCGTGACCGCAAATTTTTTGTTCTGTCAAGCCCGTAACTGCAACGCTCCAATTTCGCTATTACTTTCCACTAATTCACTGGCATTCAACCCTGTAAGCCGCAAATGGAGCCAAGAAGACAACGCTAATAGAGAGAGGGCCCACAAGTGGGGTAAATCCAATCCCTAGCACTGTAACTGCAAATATACACACACTAGTGTACATATAATAAAAGGGAAAGTGATGTTAGGTATTAGAATTAATAGCACAACATTCTCAAGCTTGCAAATCGGCAATATAAATTACTTTATTTCATGTGTCATTTCCGTGTTATATTGAACCCGGCAATCAATGTGTTAATGCATATAATGGAACTCACATGTAATAGAATATCATATTTAGGGCTTTATCGATATTGCATCATAGCTGGAATGTGGGTCCGATAGTAACTCGTAACTGAACCCCGTAAGACTTTGAAATACCACCTCCATATTTCAGTGACATAATTATGACGATCTATGTTGCTATTGGCCTCATCGAAACCCGTAACTATGGGTTCTACTAATTGATCATGTTCACGGCTGTGCATCCAACATTCGACAAATGGTTTACAGGTTTGCATCTCAATCTCGTAACTAGCGTCATGGTCTAATTAAATAGCTCTGTAACCCGGCAAATTTCAAGCACACAGTTATTGCAGGCCTCATGTTGCACTTATGGCTTCGAATTTAATGTGGCTGCAGGTCAAACAGTATACCTTGAAATATCACAATACTACCTATAAAATATATTCATATATCAGATATGTTTAACATAAACATAATCAATGCAGAAAACTGTGAACCCCAATAACATTACACCCACTATTATAATATAGTATAGAAAAAACTCCTATAGTATGGTGAATATACCCAGAAACAAACAAGGTGCCACCAGTACAGTGAATTCATCAGCCTAGAGGCTCAGTCCAAAGGGAAAACTCCACACACCCTGACTTCATAGTGTTGTTCATGTCTAAGGCATGTTAGAATGTCAAAATATGAAATGTTTCCATTGCAATCTGGTAATTCTGGGAGCTGTCTTCAAATTGGTACATATTTATATACATACAGGTTTCATTACATGTCCAAAGTTACCTACAATACTCATTTAGAGGGTGTTCTTCTTCAGGGCTCTACCTAAGGATTTTTTGTCTAAGGACACTTCAGCCCTGTACAGCCCTTAGTCAAATAACAGCACATACAGGTGTTCTACTATTCCTTACTGTTATTGAATGATTGCTTTTGAAAAATATGTTAATTTGTAGATTTTTAAAAGAATAAGTCATATTTGATTTTTACATATTGTTTATATATGTATAAGAATTAATTGTAATACATTATTACATAGAAAATTAGAATAAAGAGTTGTCTGTGGCCTACAGCTTCTCATAATCGTATACTATCTATATAAAATGAGAATTTCAAAATGTAATTATTATTTGATGTTATAAGCCTATACAAAGAAAATTAGCAGAGTAAGAAATATTTTTAAATTAACTTTTTTGAAGAGCCTTTGTATCAATAACTTAGTTAGCAATAACAATAAAATATTATGCACATCACAAATCTGAATATAAAGCTTTTTAGAGATTGTTTAGAGATTGCTTGTATGTAATAAAATGTGAAGGCAGTATTTTCCAGAGATGACAGCTTGTAAAAGTCATACATCAACAATATTCATGCGTATAATTTCAAACAGTATCAATATGCTGCCATTCCTTCTGAATGTCTGCTATTTTAGTGAATGATATAGACTGAGTAGCAGTTAGTAACTCTCTGTTTTTTTCAAAGCATTCTTACTAACAAAGAATTTATGACTCCATTACATGGCCCAAGTTAAAATATTTGAGAGTAAAGTTGACTCTCAAATCACTACCTAGCATGTAATTCACACCACCTAAATACAGTTATGAGAAAGAGCCTCTAAATGGTGTTATATCTCCAGAAATCGTAACCTGTGAATTACCTCATAGAAATCCTCCCCAAGGCTGTTACATTGTTGCAGTAGTGAAATCGCAGGACTCTGAGCGGTACACATAAGCCCTGATTCAATTCCAAGCCAGCATCTCACAGGATCGTGGCCGTATGTCTGTAGACGTGCTGCGGGCTCCCATCGTCTTGATTCTGGAGCTATTCAATTGAGCAAGGGCGCAAGTTACAGGCCGAAGCCTCAAGCCCGTAAACCATGGTTTCACATGTAACACTTTCGAGTATCCATCCAACAAAGAGCGCCAAAGTCAATCAAGGCTGTAATTTGCAATCCCGTCACAGGTCAATTAACCAATAGGAAGCGGAGGACGCCAATCAACGCTGCAGAAACCGGTTTAAAAAGACTTAAAAATGTAAGTCAACACACAGGTCTAGGTGTTGTTGGGTTTTTGAAATATATATATATATATATATATATATATATATATATATATATATATATAGAGAGAGAGAGAGAGAGAGAGAGAGAGAGTGCTATAGAGAGCGAGCGAGAGTGCTAGAGAGAGAGATAGAGAGTGCTAGAGAGAGCGAGTGAGATTGCTAGAGACAGAGATAGAGCATGCTAGAGAGAGAGATAGAGAGTGCTAGAGACAGAAACACCGAAGACGGAGGAGAGTGAGGTGAGGAGGAGAGATAAAGGTATGGAGAGAAGGAGAGGAGTCAGCCGAACAGGGAGGGGAGGTACAGGTGTAGGAGACCAGGCGGGGGAGGGATGTGTCCCCAGATGTAGGCACACAACATGTAGGAGCAGAGAGTCAGGGGCCTGATCCCAGGGGGGAAGTAGTGGAGATGAAGGGAAGGCCCCAGGAAGAGAACAGGGAGGCCAGAAACCCCAGGCACAGTTGGCAGGGCAAGAGATCCTGCCAAAGCACAGGGACCACAATTATAATCCAGAAACCCTCCTCGGGGAAGTCCAAGCACACCATAGCATTATCCATGGTGGGAAGGGATGTGAGGCCTGCCAATAAGACACAATCCTGGAATAAGATTACTGGAGCTGTTGCATCACTAGGGGTTGCAAACCGGATGTCAAGTCAGTTAAACACAGATATGATGACTGCCGAATGAAGGTCAAGAAGAAGATGGCAACTCAACATCACCTACTGTGGATGGGAGTGTACTATTAAGGAGTCGTTGGAGCCAGCAGCAGTAGTGGACCTTCCAGGACAGTTGAACACTGGCTTTCAGAAAACCTTGAAATGTGAGTCTCATATGCACCATCACACCATCATATGTACACACATGAACCCCACACACATAGATAACTGACATAACTGACATACAATAGCACTGTAAGATTTCTGACTATGACTAAAGATATATGAGGCAGCAATAACCATGTAAAAATTATTATATATTATATTATTACTAGCTACATGCCCATCAAAAATGACGGGAATAAAATGTTAAGCCTGGCAATTCTGTTTGTCACCCAATGTGAGCATCTTCGGCAATCATCACAAGCCCTGCAATGAGCACCTTTGGCGCTAATCCCGAGTCTCTACCCTGTCTACTTCCTCCCTTGTGTCTCCTTTCCCCTCTCCTTTCCCTCCCTTCTGTCTCATTTCACCCAACCCTGTGTCTTTTTTCCCCTCTCCCTCCCCTGTGTCTCTTCCCCCCTTCCCCTGAGTCATTGCGAGTCTCTACCCTGTCTACTTCCTCCCTTGTGTCTTATTTCCCCCTCCTCTCCCTCCTTTGTGTCTCCTTTCCCCCTCTCCTGTGCCTCCTTTATCCCCTCTCCCTCCCCTGTGTTTCTCCAAACTTCCTCCCCTGTGTCTCTTCCCCTTCTTCTCCCCCATGGCTCTTCTCCCCACTCTCCCTCCCCTGTGTATGTTCCCCCCTCCCCTGTGTCTCTCCCCCCTCTCCCTCCCATGTGTCTCTTCCTCCCTCCCCTGTGTCTCTTTCCCCCTCTCCCCAGTGTCTCTTCTCCACTCCCCTGTGTCTGTTTCCCCCCTTTCCCTCCCCTGTGTCTCTTTTCAGCCCTCTCCCTCCCATATCTATCTTTCCCCCTCTCCCTTCCTTGTGTCTCTTACCCCTCTCCCATGCCTGTGTCTCATTCCCCCATCCCTCCCCTGTGTCTCTTTCCCCCCTCTTCCCCCCTTTTCCCCCCTTTCCCCTTATCCTGCTCATCCTCCCTTTCCCCTTATCCTCCTCCCTCTTTCCCTGGACAGACAAGTCCAGGCTGGTGCAGTTGGCGGAAACCCATGTGAATGCACTCCAGCCTTTGGTTCTACAGGCTCCACCCCCACCGCATCCAGAGCCTGCGGCCTCCTCATCTCACCCCTTTGCACCAATGCCACAGTTGGAGCAACCCCTCAATCCATCACCTCCTGGCTGTGGTAGACGGAGGAAGCGGACAGACACGGAAGGGCCCAGTGCTCAGAAAGAGGAAGTAGGTGAGAACGTCCCCCAGTTCAGTGGTTGTCAAACCTCTCCCCAGGACCCAACACACAGACCACGATTTAGGTGAAACTCTGTGTGAATACACATGTGAATCAATTTGAGACTCCACCACCTGTTGAATACTGGTTGCCTCATTTTTAGTTTCACATCAATCATGGCCTCTCTGATGGCTCCTGAGGAGTGGATTGAGAACCACTGCCACAGTCCTCATCATCCACACTCCACAATGAATATTATTTTGCATTAATGTTGACATACTATTGCCTGGCTACAGAGTGTGTACACGTATCGTTATGTTGAATATTTCTGCAGGTGATGCTCAATGTGGATTGCCGTTGAGATAAGGTGTTGCAGTCAATCCAAATAGTGTTCTGATTGATATCTTGTTCTGGTCTGTTTAGGTCTTAATAGCCCAATCTCATGACCATGCAGGCATGCTCCTCAACCTCCTCTTTCTGTGTCAAAGATTCTGCTAATCAATTTCTGATTATCACATATATAGTTGTGAGCATACGAGCCCGCTCGAGCCGTTGCTCACCTTGCGGGCTCGCACAACTCTTAACTCCTCCCCCGCCACTCTTAACTCCTCCCCCACCACTCTTAACTCCTCCCCTGCCACTCTTAACTCCTCCCCCGCCGGTCTTAAACCCTCCCCCGGCTGCTCTCAACTCCTCCCCCGGCTGCTCTCAACTCCTCCCCCTGCTGCTCTCAACACCTCCCCCCTGCTGCTCTCAACTCCTCCCCCGGCTGCTCTCAACTCCTCCCCGGCTGCTCTCAACTCCTCCCCCGGCTGCTCTCAACTCCTCCCTGGGGAGGGACCGGCAGACATGCTGGGGACTGAGGTAAAAGAGACAGCCTGGAGGGAAAGAGAGATAAGAGAGACAGGAGGGAGACAGACAGGGAGAGTCAGGAGGGACACAGACAGGGAGAGTCAGGAGGGACACAGACAGGGAGAGAGAGACAGGAGGGACACAGACAGGGAGAGAGAGACAGGAGGCACACAGACAGAGAGAGAGAGAGAGACAGGAGGGACACAGACAGGGAGAGTCAGGAGGGACACAGACAGGGAGAGAGAGAGGCAGGAGGGACACAGACAGGGAGAGAGAGACAGGAGGGACACAGACAGGGAGAGAGAGACAGGAGGGACACAGAGAGAGACAGGAGGGACACAGACAGGGAGAGAGAGAGACAGGAGGGACACAGACAGGGAGAGAGAGAGACAGGAGGGACACAGACAGGGAGAGAGAGAGACAGGAGGGACACAGACAGGGAGAGAGAGACACAGGAGGGACACAGACAGGGAGAGAGAGACAGGAGGGACACAGACAGGGAGAGAGAGACAGGAGGGACACAGACAGAGAGAGAGAGAGACAGGAGGGACACAGACAGGGAGAGAGAGAGACAGGAGGGACACAGACAGGGAGAGAGACAGGAGGGACACAGACAGAGAGACAGGAGGGACACAGACAGAGAGACAGGAGGGACACAGACAGGGAGAGAGAGACAGGAGGGACACAAACAGGGAGAGAGAGACAGGAGGGACACAGACAGGGAGAGAGAGACAGGAGGGACACAGACAGGGAGAGAGACAGGAGGGACACAGACAGGGAGAGACAGGAGGGACACAGACAGAGAGACAGGATGGACACAGACAGGGAGAGAGAGAGACAGGAGGGACACAGACAGGGAGAGAGAGACATGAGGGACACAGACAGGGAGAGACAGAGAGGAGGTACACAGAGAGAGAGAGGCAGGAGGGACACACACAGACACAGAGAGAGAGACAGGAAGGACACAGACAGAGAGAGAGAGGCAGAAGGGACACACACAGACAGAGAGAGAGAGACAGGAGGGACACACACAGACAGAGAGAGAGAGACAGGAGGGACACACACAGGGAGAGAGAGGCAGGAGGGACACAGACAGGGAGAGAGAGAGAGACAGGAGGGACACAGACAGGGAGAGAGAGAGACAGGAGGGACACAGACAGGGAGAGAGAGGCAGGAGGGACACAGACAGAGAGAGAGAGAGGCAGGAGGGACACAGACAGAGAGAGAGAGGCAGGAGGGACACAGACAGGGAGAGAGAGACAGGAGGCACACAGACAGAGAGAGAGAGAGAGACAGGAGGGACACAGACAGGGAGAGTCAGGAGGGACACAGACAGGGAGAGAGAGAGGCAGGAGGGACACAGACAGGGAGAGAGAGACAGGAGGGACACAGACAGGGAGAGAGAGACAGGAGGGACACAGAGAGAGACAGGAGGGACACAGACAGGGAGAGAGAGAGACAGGAGGGACACAGACAGGGAGAGAGAGAGACAGGAGGGACACAGACAGGGAGAGAGAGAGACAGGAGGGACACAGACAGGGAGAGAGAGAGACAGGAGGGACACAGACAGGGAGAGAGAGACACAGGAGGGACACAGACAGGGAGAGAGAGACAGGAGGGACACAGACAGAGAGAGAGAGAGACAGGAGGGACACAGACAGGGAGAGAGAGAGACAGGAGGGACACAGACAGGGAGAGAGACAGGAGGGACACAGACAGAGAGACAGGAGGGACACAGACAGAGAGACAGGAGGGACACAGACAGGGAGAGAGAGACAGGAGGGACACAAACAGGGAGAGAGAGACAGGAGGGACACAGACAGGGAGAGAGAGACAGGAGGGACACAGACAGGGAGAGAGACAGGAGGGACACAGACAGGGAGAGAGAGACAGGAGGGACACAGACAGAGAGACAGGATGGACACAGACAGGGAGAGAGAGAGAGACAGGAGGGACACAGACAGGGAGAGAGAGACATGAGGGACACAGACAGGGAGAGACAGAGAGGAGGTACACAGAGAGAGAGAGGCAGGAGGGACACACACAGACACAGAGAGAGAGACAGGAAGGACACAGACAGAGAGAGAGAGGCAGGAGGGACACACACAGACAGAGAGAGAGACAGGAGGGACACACACAGACAGAGAGAGAGAGACAGGAGGGACACACACAGGGAGAGAGAGGCAGGAGGGACACAGACAGGGAGAGAGAGAGAGACAGGAGGGACACAGACAGGGAGAGAGAGAGACAGGAGGGACACAGACAGGGAGAGAGAGACAGGAGGGACACAGACAGAGAGAGAGAGAGGCAGGAGGGACACAGACAGAGAGAGAGAGGCAGGAGGGACACAGACAGGGAGAGAGAGACAGGAGGGACATAGACAGGGAGAGAGAGACAGGAGGGACACAGACAGGGAGAGGGAGACAGGAGGGACACAGACAGAGAGAGAGAGACAGGAGGGACACAGACAGAGAGAGAGAGAGACAGGAGGGACACAGACAGAGAGAGAGAGACAGGAGGGACACAGACAGAGAGAGAGAGAGAGACAGGAGGGACACAGACAGGGAGAGAGAGACAGGAGGGACACAGACAGAGAGAGAGACAGGAGGGACACAGACAGAGAGAGAGAGACAGGAGGGACACAGACAGAGAGAGAGAGACAGGAGGGACACAAACAGGGATAGAGAGAGACAGGAGGGACACAGACAGGGAGAGAAAGAGACAGGAGGGACACAGACAGGGAGAGAGAGGCAGGAGAGAGAGAGAGAGACATGAGAGAGAGAGAGAGACATGAGAGAGAGAGAGAGACATGAGAGAGAGAGACATGAGAGAGAGAGAGACATGAGAGAGAGAGAGAGAGAGAGACATGAGAGAGAGAGAGACATGAGAGAGAGAGAGAGACATGAGAGAGAGAGACATGAGAGAGAGAGAGAGAGACATGAGAGAGAGAGAGAGACATTAGAGAGAGAGAGAGACATGAGAGAGACATGAGAGTGAGAGAGAGAGACATGAGAGAGAGAGAGACATGAGAGAGAGAGAGACATGAGAGAGAGAGAGAGACATGAGAGAGAGAGAGACATGAGAGAGAGAGAGAGACATGAGAGAGAGAGAGACATGAGAGAGAGAGAGACATGAGAGAGAGAGAGAGACATGAGAGAGAGAGAGAGAGAGACATGAGAGAGAGAGAGAGAGACATGAGAGAGAGAGAGAGACATGAGAGAGAGAGAGACATGAGAGAGAGACATGAGAGAGAGATAGACATGAGAGAGAGATAGACATGAGAGAGAGAGAGAGACATGAGAGAGAGAGAGACATGAGAGAGAGAGAGACATGAGATAGAGAGAGAGACATGAGAGAGAGAGAGACACGAGAGAGAGAGAGAGACATGAGAGAGAGAGAGACACGAGAGAGAGAGAGAGACATGAGAGAGAGAGAGACATGAGAGAGAGAGAGACATGAGAGAGAGAGAGACATGAGAGAGAGAGAGAGACATGAGAGAGAGACATGAGAGAGAGAGAGACATGAGAGAGAGACATGAGATAGAGAGAGAGACATGAGAGAGAGAGAGACACGAGAGAGAGAGAGAGAGAGAGAGAGAGACATGAGAGAGAGAGAGACATGAGAGAGAGAGAGAGACATGAGAGAGAGAGAGAGAGAGACATGAGAGAGAGAGAGAGAGAGACATGAGAGAGAGAGAGAGAGACATGAGAGAGAGAGAGACATGAGAGAGAGAGAGAGAGAGAGACATGAGAGAGAGAGAGAGACATGAGAGAGAGAGAGAGACATGAGAGAGAGAGACATGAGAGAGAGAGAGAGACATGAGAGAGAGAGAGAGAGACATGAGAGCGAGAGAAACATGAGAGAGAGAGACATGAGAGCGAGAGAGACATGAGAGCGAGAGAGACATGAGAGAGAGAGAGACACATGAGAGAGAGAGAGACACATGAGAGAGAGAGAGAGACATATGAGAGAGAGAGAGACATATGAGAGAGAGAGAGAGACATATGAGAGAGAGACGTATGAGAGAGAGAGACATATGAGAGAGAGAGAGACATATGAGAGAGAGAGAGAGAGACATATGAGAGAGAGAGAGAGAGAGAGAGAGAGAGAGACATATGAGAGAGAGAGAGACATATGAGAGAGAGAGAGAGACTGACAGGAAGAATGGACAGAGAGACAGATTGACAGGAAGGAGGGACAGAGAGATGAGAAAAGGAAATGGGGGAAAAGACACAGGGAGGAAGAGAAGGGAAAAGAAACGGGAGGGAGGGAATAGACACAAGGGAGGGGGAGAGGGGTTGAAGAGACACGGGAGGGAGAGAGGGGAAAGGGGACACATGGGAGGGGGAGGGGGAAAGAGATACAGGGGTGGAGAGGAGGGGAAGAGACACATGGGGGAGAGGCTCGCAATGTGCGTTAAAGGCGCTCATCGCAAGGCCAGTTAAGTAGAGGGGGAGAGGCTTGCAATTTGTGGCAAACACCATTGCCAGGCTTCAAATTTTATTGCCGTCATTTTTGACGGGCAAGTGGCTAGTCCTTAATATCTGACAACACACTTCGGGTATCATTCAATTCAGGGCTGTTACTTCCAAGTAACTTTCTGATTTGCTACTTTTGGGCTACTTGCTCCAGTAGTTCTACTTTTACTTAACTATTCAATTGGCCGCGTGCTCAAGTTAGTCCCCCTTCCCGATAATCGCAAACGCTGCCGTCAGAAGTAGCATCTACGGGCCTGAACATGAAGCCCGTAACGCCCCCTATCGAAACAGCCAATGGAAACAGAGATCGTCATTATGACATCAATGTTTCCAACCTCAAAGCCCGTGGGACTTGGTAAAATACAGCCTGCAACCCGGCTGCATCACCCCCATGAGTGTGTCTACACATTATTCCGGAGGGTCCCCACATTAACCCTTGCAGCTGTGGTCCCCATAATGTCTCGTTGATGGTTCTTAAAGGGCCCTTGGCACACCAATGCACAATCACAGACGTGGGGTACAATAAGTACCCCGCGGCACCTAAAATTAACCCCCCCCAATGCTAAGAGTCCCCATCAGGACCCCTGCAGTGTCCCTACATTGACCCTGAAGGTCCTTAAAGGACTCGCGCAACATAAAAAAATTAACCCCTGCAACGGGGGTACTATAAGTACCCCCCCCCAGCGGCACCTAAAATTAACCCCATCACTCATGGGGGTCAATATAGAACCTCCAATGACTAAAATGAACCCCCTCAGTCCAATAGGGGTCTATATAGACCCCTATAGAACACTATTAACCCCTAAATTAACACTATAAGTGCCATGAGGGTCCTAAGCGCTAACTAAACTCCATTAACCTCAATTGTCCCCTTTAAACCTAAATAGGCCTATTTAACCCCATATAGTCCTATTTAACCCCACCTAGTCCTATTTAACACTATCTAGCCCTATTTAACTGTAACTGGGCCTATTTAACCCCATCTAGTCCTATTTAACCCTGTCTAGTCCTATTTAACCCCATCTAGTCCTATTTAACCCTATTTAGTCTTATTTAACCCTAACTGGGCCTATTTAGCCCCATATGTACCCAGTAAACCCCTATCCTATAAACACCCTCCTACGCTACCCTATTAACCCCTACACTACCTACTCAACTACTACCCTAACTGTTTAACCCCTACACTACCTACCCAACTCCTATCTTAATCTATTAACCTCTACACTACCTACCCAACTCCTACCCTAACCTATTAACCCATACACTACCTACCTAACACCCTATTAAACCCTCCAACACTCCACTAATTACAAAAAAACAATAAACCCCCACTAATTACAAAAAAAAATCCTAGATTACAGAAAATAAAAAAGAACATCACAGAAAATAAAAAATAGAACAATACAGGAAATCAAAAAGAAGAATAAAAAAAGCTGAATTACAGATAATTAAAAAAGCTACACAACAGAAAATAAAAAAGAATCACTACATAAAATAAAATACCCCCACTACTCACAGGAAAATAAAAAAACTACTCACATAAAATAATACAACTACAACCTAAAATTAACACCTCCCTATCACAATAAAACAAAAACCCACACCCAGCAAAAAAAATACAGTTTAAATTATACCACTAACCTTGACAAAATGCCCCTCCAGGGACAATGGTTTTCTTTGCTTCATAGATGTCCCCAGGTCCGGCATCCCTACAGAAACATTGGACTATTAGAATGTATTGTGTTATATGTTGTATGTATTTATTTACTAATTGTAATCTTTCTTTTTTTTGTAGGGGTGCCGGACCTGGGGACATCTATGGATGGGCCCTTGTCTAGGGACAAAGCAAAGAAAACCGATCAGGACTCCTGCAGAATCGGGTTAATGTGGGGAGACTGCCGGATTTCCAATCACGACCGCCACGCCATCAGGGTAATGTGGGGACTCCGCAGGGGTCCCCCATCAGGACCCCCGCAGCATGAGGGTTTGATTTGGGAGCAGTGGGGAGGATACATAAGGGCTTTGCGAGCCCTTGCAACACCTCCTTGGGTCAAGTAGGCTGGAGTTGGCTTTTTGACACTTACCGGCTTGGCGGAACGGGTAATCAGAGCAACTGAATAGAGAAGTGGCCATTTTTGCACTCAGAACTCTTGCGGCCTTGAAAGATCGAAGGCTTTGAGGGAAGTAACTTGCGCTTCTATGGAAAGTAAGGGAAAGTAGCGCGCAGCAAGTAACCCGATCGGAGCCTGCAAGCAGAAGGCAATTGAATAGGGAAGTAACTTGCGACCTCCACTTACTACTACTTTTTGAAGTAAGTAGCAATTGAATGAGGCTCTGTGTGTGGAATAGATCTGTATAGCATTATCCATGATTATGTTCATCTGTTTAATTGAGCAGATATAGACAAGTTGTAAGTGCTATGCACATGACCTGTTTTCTCCAATTACATGGAGTGATTTATGATGATCCTTTTTTTCACCAGCCTCTGGGTAGCAGTGGTGTAGTGACCTCATGTGACCCTGGTAGGTGCTATGCATCATGCTTATGCTAGACTATGACATGATCCCTTTCAGTTATCCCCTTGTTCCCAAACACAACCTCTTGCCTGCCGGGATCCACCCACAACACACCCATGATATTAAAGCACAGTCTTGTCCATTTCTGATTTTGCTCTGTGTATGAAATAAAGCTTTGTTATACCGTTCTCACTGTGTCAGTATGTTTTCATTGTTTGGGGTTATGGGACATCCACCTACATTACATTTGTATCACAATCCTATATCTGTAAACTAATGATCCCTAGTTACTATGCAATAGAGATATATATACCGTATATACTCGAGTATAAGCTGAGTTTTTCAGCCCTTTTTTTAAGGTCTAAAAATGGCCCCCTCAGCTTATACACGAGTCACTCCCCCCCTGTGTCTCTCTAACACCCCCCCTCCTCATTCTAAACCCCCCCTCATTCTAAACCCCCCTCATTCTAACCCCCCCCCTCATTCTACCCCTCTAAATACCCCCCTCTACTTTTCCCCTCACTTACCTTCATCTGAAGCTCCTGCTCCGGCCTCCGCTCCTTCCGGCTTCTTGACGTGATGTCACATGAGCGCCACGTCATTAGCATATACTGGGTGCCGGCACCCGGTATATGCTAATGACGTGATGTCACATGCGCGGCACGTCATTAGCATATACCGGGTGCCGGCACCCGGTATATGCTAATGCCGTGACGTCACATGCGCGGCACGTCAAGACGCCGGAAGGAGCAGAGGCCAGAGCAGAAGCTTCAGATGCAGGTAAGTGAGGGGAAAGGGAGAGGGGAGGGTATTTAGAGGGGTAGAATGAGGGGGTTTAGAATGAGGAGGGCGGTTCAAATGAGGAGGGGGGTTTAGAATGAGGAGAGGGGGGTTTAGAATGAGGAGGGGGTTGAGGTTGAGGAGCGAGGTTGAGGATGGGGGTTGAGTTTGAGGAGGGGGTTGAGGATGGGGGGTTGAGGTTGAGGAGGGGGTTGAGGAGGGAGGTTGAGGATGAGGAGGGAGGTTGAGGAAGAAGGTTGAGGAGGGAGTTTGAGGTTGAGGATGAGGAGGGAGGTTGAGGATGAGGAGGGGGGTTGAGGATGGGGAGGTTGAGGAGGGAGGTTGAGGATGAGGAGGGAGGTTGAGGAGGGGGTTGAGGATGGGGGTTTGAGGAGGGAGGTTGAAGAGGGGGTTGAGGATGGGGGGGTTGAGGTTGAGGAGGCGGGTTGAGGAGGGAGGTTGAGGTTGAGGATGAGGAGGGAGGTTGAGGAGGGAGGTTTAGGATGAGGAGGGGGGTTGAGGAGGGGGGTTGAGGAGGGGGGTTGAGGAGGGAGGTTGAGGATGGAGGTGGAGGATGAGGAGGGGGTTGAGGAGGGGCTTGAGGAGGGGGTTGAGGATGAGGAGGGAGGTTGAGGAGGGGGTTGAGGATGGGGGGTTGAGGAGGGAGGTTGAGGAGGGGGTTGAGGATGGGGGGTTTGAGGTTGAGGAGGGGGGTTGAGGAGGGAGGTTGAGGAGGGAGGTTGAGGAGGGAGGTTGAGGATGAGGAGGGGGGTTGTGGAGGGAGGTTGAGGATGGAGGTTGAGGTTGAGGAGGGGGTTGAGGAGGGGGGTTGAGGTTGAGGAGGAAGGTTGAGGAGGGGCTTGAGGAGGGGGTTGAGGATGAGGAGGGAGGCTGAGGATGAGGAGGGAGGATGAGGAGGGAGGTTGAGGATGAGGAGGGAGGTTGAGGAGGGGGTTGAGGATGAGGAGGGGGGTTGAGGTTGAGGAAGGGGGTTGAGGATGGGGGTTGAGGTTGAGGAGGGGGGTTGAGGATGAGGGCGGTTGAGGTTGAGGAGGGGGTTGAGGATGAGGAGGGGGTTGAAGGATGAGGAGGTAGGTTGAGGAGGGAGGTTGAGGATGAGGAGGGAGGATGAGGAGGGGGTTAAGGATGAGGAGGGGGTTGAGGATGAGGAGGGAGGCTGAGGATGAGGAGGGAGGTTGAGGATGAGGAGGGAGGTTGACGAGGGAGGTTGAGGAGGGGATTGAGGATGAGGAGGGGGTTTGTGGTTGAGGAAGGGGGTTGAGGATTGGGGGTTGAGGTTGAGGAGGGGGTTGAGGATGAGGGTGGAGGTTGAGGAGGGGGTTGAAGATGGGGGGTTGAGGTTGAGGAGGAAGGTTGAGGAGGGAGGATGAGGAGGGAGGTTGAGAATGAGAAGGGAGGATGAGCGGGGGGTCGAGGATGGGGGGTTGAGGTTGAAGAGTGGGTTGAGGATGAGGAGGGAGGCTGAGGATGAGGAGGGAGGTTGAGGATGAGGAGGGAGGCTGGGGATAAGGAGGGAGGTTGAGGATGAGAAGGGAGGATGAAGAGGGGGGTTGAGGATGGGGGGATTGAGGATGAGGAGGGGGTTGAGGATGAGGAGGGGTTGAGGATGGGGGGTTGAGGATGAGGAGGGGGTTGAGGAGGGAGGTTGAGGATGAGGAGGGAGGTTGAGGTTGAGGATGAGGAGGGAGGTTGAGGATGAGGAGGGGGGTTGAGGATGGGGAGGTTGAGGAGGGAGGTTGAGGATGAGGAGGGAGGTTGAGGAGGGGGTTGAGGATGGGGGTTTGAGGAGGGAGGTTGAAGAGGGGGTTGAGGATGGGGGGGTTGAGGTTGAGGAGGGGGGTTGAGGAGGGAGGTTGAGGTTGAGGATGAGGAGGGAGGTTGAGGAGGGAGGTTTAGGATGAGGAGGGGGGTTGAGGAGGGGGGTTGAGGAGGGGGGTTGAGGATGGAGGTTGAGGATGGAGGTGGAGGATGAGGAGGGGGTTGAGGAGGGGCTTGAGGAGGGGGTTGAGGATGAGGAGGGAGGTTGAGGAGGGGGTTGAGGATGGGGGGTTGAGGAGGGAGGTTGAGGAGGGGGTTGAGGATGGGGGGTTTGAGGTTGAGGAGGGGGGTTGAGGAGGGAGGTTGAGGTTGAGGAGGGAGGTTGAGGAGGGAGGTTGAGGATGAGGAGGGGGGTTGTGGAGGGAGGTTGAGGATGGAGGTTGAGGTTGAGGAGGGGGTTGAGGAGGGGGGTTGAGGTTGAGGAGGAAGGTTGAGGAGGGGCTTGAGGAGGGGGTTGAGGATGAGGAGGGAGGCTGAGGATGAGGAGGGAGGATGAGGAGGGAGGTTGAGGATGAGGAGGGAGGTTGAGGAGGGGGTTGAGGATGAGGAGGGGGGTTGAGGTTGAGGAAGGGGGTTGAGGATGGGGTTGAGGTTGAGGAGGGTGGTTGAGGATGAGGGCGGTTGAGGTTGAGGAGGGGGTTGAGGATGAGGAGGGGGTTGAAGGATGAGGAGGTAGGTTGAGGAGGGAGGTTGAGGATGAGGAGGGAGGATGAGGAGGGGGTTAAGGATGAGGAGGGGGTTGAGGATGAGGAGGGAGGCTGAGGATGAGGAGGGAGGTTGAGGATGAGGAGGGAGGTTGACGAGGGAGTTTGAGGAGGGGATTGAGGATGAGGAGGGGGTTTGTGGTTGAGGAAGGGGGTTGAGGATTGGGGGTTGAGGTTGAGGAGGGGGTTGAGGATGAGGGTGGAGGTTGAGGAGGGGGTTGAAGATGGGGGGTTGAGGTTGAGGAGGGAGGTTGAGGAGGGAGGATGAGGAGGGAGGTTGAGAATGAGAAGGGAGGATGAGCGGGGGGTCGAGGATGGGGGGTTGAGGTTGAAGAGTGGGTTGAGGATGAGGAGGGAGGCTGAGGATGAGGAGGGAGGTTGAGGATGAGGAGGGAGGCTGGGGATAAGGAGGGAGATTGAGGATGAGAAGGGAGGATGAAGAGGGGGGTTGAGGATGGGGGGATTGAGGATGAGGAGGGGGTTGAGGATGAGGAGGGGTTGAGGATGGGGGGTTGAGGATGAGGGGGTTGAGGAGGGAGGTTGAGGAGGGATTTGAGGATGAGGAGGGGGTTGAGGTTGAGGAGGGGAGGAGGGGGTTTAGGGTGGGGGGTTGAGGATGAGGGGGTTGAGGAGGGAGGTTGAGGAGGGGGGTTGAGGAGGGGGTTGTGGATGAGGGGGTTGAGGATGAGGAGGGATGATGAGGACGGAGGTTAAGGATGAGGAGTGGGGTTGAGGAGGGAGGTTGAGAATGAGGAGGGGGGTGAAGAGACACAAGGAAGGGAGAGGGGGGAAGAGACACAGGGAAGGGAGAGGGGGGAAGAGATACAGGGAAGGGAGAGGGGAGAAGAGACACAGAGAGAGAGGGGGACACAGAGGGCACAATAGGGACACAGGGGGCAGCACATTTCCCACCCTCGGCTTATACTCAAGTCACTCATTTTACCCAGTATTTTGTGGTAAAATGGGTGCCTCGGCTTATACTCGAGTATATACAGTATATACAAAATAACAATAATAATAATAATAATATTTAAATAATGTAAAAATAAAAATATTATATTATAAGATATAATAGTAATAAAGGGTTAATACACATGCAAAGTACAATTTGTGGTATTGTGGAGTATCAATATTCCCCTGAATACCTGGAATATGACAGGTGATAATGTGAATTGATGTTTAGCAAATCACTTAATGGGGTATTATCAAATGATAATGGGTATACATCTTGTCACATGGCCACCAGCAACGGTGATTAAGTCTGATGGAGGTTAGTTGGCTGTTGTCCACATGCCTCTGCACAGTCTCCATGTGTTTTTGCAGCCCTTCCTGATGAGTTAGAGTAGATTGGTGTGGTGTATGTTTCCCAGGTCCCCCTCTGGATTGGTAAGTGGTGGTGGCGAAGGGGCTTGTGTACCTGAATGAAGCTGTGAGCTATACCAGGTAGAGCCTATGTAGGTGAACAGGTCATAGCAGAGAGGTCAAACAAATCACAGGCCACTAGAGAAGGAACTGGCAACCTTCTCCAGTATCTTTGGGATGCAAACCTTGTGGATAAGCACAGACAGAAACATAAGTAAGTGTGCTGTAGGCACAGAGAGTCAGACACAACAGAGGGACTGACCTATTAAGGTTAGTTCGTTCTCTGATGAGCACCTCTGACTTTGTTATGTTGTATATGCAAATTACCTTTAGGGTTTAGTCTCCCTAAAGGTAATAGGGGACTCCAGACGTGGACCCCTTGCTCACTGTGCCTTAGGGAGTTCAGCTGCACCTCACTGACGAGGCCCATAAAGGCCGAAACGCGTCTGGAGTTTGCTGTTTCTCCTGTTCAGGGTAGAATTGCCTGGTATTTCGGGGCTGGTTCACTCTTTTGAGTTGGACCAGACTGATATACTACAGGGTATTTCTCTCTGTGAAGGGCACAAGTGAGCTAAAAGAGGTTGCTCTCAGAGTAGCTTATCATGGCTATAGACCTAACCTATTAAGGTTAGTTCGTTCTCTGATGAGCACCTCTGACTTTGTTATGTTGTATATGCAAATTACCTTTAGGGTTTAGTCTCCCTAAAGGTAATAGGGGACTCCAGACGTGGACCCCTGGCTCACTGTGCCTTAGGGAGTTCAGCTGCACCTCACTGACGAGGCCCATAAATGCTGTTTCTCCTGTTCAGGGTAGAATTGCCTGGTATTTCGGGGCTGGTTCACTCTTTTGAGTTGGACCAGACTGATATACTACATGATATTTCTGCCTGTGAAGGGCACAAGTGAGCTAAAAGAGGTTGCTCTCAGAGTGGCTTATCATGGCTATAGAACTAACATATTAAGGTTAGTTCGTTCTCTGATGAGCACCTCTGACTTTGTTATGTTGTATATGCAAATTACCTTTAGGGTTTAGTCTCCCTAAAGGTAATAGGGGACTCCAGACGTGGACCCCTTGCTCACTGTGCCTTAGGGAGTTCAGCTGCACCTCACTGACGAGGCCCATAAAGGCCGAAACGCGTCTGGGGTTTGCTGTTTCTCCTGTTCAGGGTAGAATTGCCTGGTATTTTGGGGCTGGTTCACTCTTTTCAGTTGGACCAGACTGATATACTACAGGATATTTCTCCCTGTGAAGGGCACAAGTGAGCTAAAAGAGGTTGCTCTCAGAGTAGCTTATCATGGCTATAGAACTAACCTATTAAGGTTAGTTCATTCTCTGATGAGCACCTCTGACTTTGTTATGTTGCAAATACCTAAAACCACTGAAACAAGTGGTATAATGCATCGGCTATAAAAATCCCATTCTCACCCAAAACAACAGTCATTTGCAAAATGGATTCAGATTGCAGGAGACTTTTGCAAGTTATAATGAATGTTCTTTGGATGAGGAGGTATGTAGTGAAAAGCATCAGGGTGTAATATATGTGAGAAGCCGAAGAGTGAAAGAGAGGAGAGAATGGCAGTGAATGTGTCTGGAGGGAGGCCTCAGAACCATGCTGGAGGTGAACCGCAATAACATATTGATAACATAGAACAGCTCGTGCACAGGATTAAATGACCAGGAAAAGGACAGAGTGTCGGTATCAGAGGGACAGGGGGATATAGAGGCACATGCTGACAGGGAGGATCCCATTGATGTGGTTGTAGGGTTTGAGGAGGGCCAGCGGCAGCTGCAGGAGGCTGGAGTGTGGCAGCAGCAAGACCCCATGAGGCTATAAAGGGGCAGGCTGAGCACAAGGGAGTTCAGCAGCTGGAGGTGCATCTCCCAGTGAGATACCGTGCACGTAGAATGCACAGGGAGAGAGTCACATTAGTGGGGTGAAGTGTAACAAGTGCCAGTCTGATAGACTTCAGATGAATATTGTAAACTACATTACTAAATAATCATGTTAAAAAATCTTACTATTTGTAATGCAGATTTCATGTGTTGTTTTCACCTATCCATTGAATTGATGTTAAATATAGGTGATGTTAGCACTTGCACATATCAACATATATGGGTAATTGGCAGAATATGTAAACCTCAATTTTTTAATGACATGCATGTAAACACTGAGGTGTCAATTAAGGTATCTTCATCCTGTCTTTTGTCAAAATTAAAATTTATTGGAATGTGCTCCAAAATTATTATGCTATTAAGATTTTGATGATTACTTAAGAACAGATGTATACACATCCAGTATACCTTAGCACATTATGGTTATACAGTATGAACTGTTCCACATATCAGATCATAAAAAATATGTAATGTATCTCCATGTCCAAAATCAGTAATCAGGATATATCATACTGACAAATTGATACATGTAAAAATGTCATGTTATTTGATTATATCTACATAGCTTAGTTATGAACTGTAGAAGACCATGCAATAATACCATTGGTGTGGTGCAAATGGATCCCAAGGGGACAGGAGGAGAATAAAAATGGAGGGATTTCCTGCTGTGCACTAACATTGTATAATAATTCATAGCATTTATTGAGTCAAATGTGGTTATTACATAACAAAAATGAGAAACTGGGAAAGATTCATCTCTTCAGTCCTAACTTCATAAAATAGAAAACATGTAATGCACGTAGATTGGTTGCAAGTCAGATAAATTACATAATCCAGTGGATATTCGCTTTCCTATTATCTTAAAACCGGGATGCCTTTTTCCACTATTTGGATTTCTTATCTGTGGAAATCATAAATACTGATGTACTAGCTCTATAAATTAAAAAGCTGCCACAGTTAGGAGAAGGCCATTTCTCACATATATGAACAACTATGTAGTGGAGCCCTTAATGAATCTAGGAAGTTGATCTTATACTAAAACCAAAATGGTAGATTTCACAGCACCATAAGTGCATATAAAAGGTAATAAATTCAGAATCGTTATGAGGATTTAATTCACTATGCCCTTGGTATAAGAGGGCTCTAAGCCGACAGACCTGAAGTGTTATGATTCTATCCAGGTTAGGACATGAATGCATATAATATGGATGGCTATATTCTTCTTTCCAGTGATTTAATTGTTGATCTATAATGCATGAAATTACTATTATTGTCTTGATTGTGGGAATTGCAGTCTAAAATAATCCCATAAGACTGCCAGGTTAAAGATAGAGCTTACAATTGTCTGATCAAGCCCATGAAAATGTTACTCAGTCATTTCACTTATTGTGTTTTTATTATTCATCCTCATCCAAGGGGAGTTTAAAGAGTTTGGTTAATTTAACTCTTCTCCCCTGGCACTGAATTGTCTCAAGTGTTGGTTTAAGGAATGAAAATCACTGTTATGTTTAATCTATTTAGGTAATTTTTTGGTTCTCCCTCCCTCTTTCTTTTGTGCATTTTGTTTTAGGTATCTGGATTCAGCAGTCGTCCCACCGTCATCTCCGTGATCTCATGGTCCTATTCTTCCTTCATTCTCTCGCAGACTTCAGATATACATTGACAATACATTTTGGGATATAAACATAAGGTTCTATGACAGACACATCCTTTGTTTTTCTCTTGCATAACGTTTGAGGCTTCAATTCACAGTTTAAAAGGTGAAAAGCATTTTTATCATATAAATCTCTGCACACAGATGTGATCTTCTTACAGGAGACTCACTTCTCACATAATGGGGCTCCTAAGTTTTTACATAAAGCCTACCCAACATTTTTTCTTGCAACACAACCTACTAAGAAAGCAGGGGTGCCAATCTTATTACATAAAGATTTCCCATTTAACATTGAACATAAGAAAATAGACTCCAAAAGAAACTTTGTGATGCGGACTGCAACACTTCTGGGTGTGAGATTATCCCTAATTTATTTCTATTCCCTTGCTAATACTAATCCATTTATCAGTTTACTAAAATACCTGAGATCAGCTGACTTGGGCCGGGTTATTCTTGGAGGAGAACGTAATATTTCCCTTGATCCAAGATTAGACAGGTCAGTACAGGACCAGGGTGGCAGTTTTTCCAACAAACTGAATCAAATTGATACTCTACTCAATGAGCTTTATTCACTTGATTCATGGAGGCAGATACATCAAGGTGACAGGGAATACACCTTCTTCTCCTCAGTCCATGGATTCTATTCTAGGATTGACTATATTTTAATTGATTCTACCATGTCAGATGATATACAATAAGTAGATATCCGTCCATTCTCGTGGGCCGACCACTCTCAGATCTATCTCTCCCTAAATGTGTGCCAGAAGAGTAAACCATCATATTCATGGAGGCGTAATGTGAGAATTTTATGCAATCAACTGATTGGGGAGCAAATTGCCCAAGATATAGAGCTATTTTTCTCAACTAATATTAATCAAGAATCAGATATTGGATGGACTTAGGTGGCCCATAAGGCCTTTATCAGGGGCTCCCTTATAAAATTAGCTTCTAGACATAAAAACAAATGCGCCTTAGAGAGGAGTCTCTGGGGAAAAATCTTTTAGAGCTTGAGAGATTAAATCATCAGAACCCCTCCAAAAGACTGCACAAAGAGATTTATAAAATTAGGCTTGAATTGGATCTAATATTGTCAGATCGCACTGAAAGGGCGTTGAGATGGACAAGTCACAAATTCTATGCTAAAGCTAATAAACCTGATACATTACTGGCTAGAAAACTTAAAAATACAATTGCTCAGCCAAAGATATTTAGCATCAAAACTCATGCTGGAGATATCACTGCCAGCCCAAACAAGACACAAAAGACACTTTTAGATTATTTTTTTTTAAATATACCTGTCGAATACACAGAATAATGGTCAGCAGGGGCTGGCTTTTTTAGATTTCTTGACCTACATTCCCCTCACCTAACAAACCTCTTTACTGAGATTTTAAATGTCACCAGATGCCTCAGGAATTAAATCAAGCAAATATAGTTTTCTTTCCAAAGGGACACCCACTTGAGGTCCATAATTATTGTCCCATTTCCCTACTGAATGGGGATATACAATTCTTGGCAAAATTAATGGTGAACAGGATATCTGATTTCCTTCCTAGAATTATTCATAAAGACCAAACAGGGTTTATCCCTCATAGGCAGATGGGGGATAATGTCAGATGCATATTAAACTCCATTTCTTGGGCAACTAGTAATAAAATCCCAATGTGCTTGTTGGCACTTGACATAGAAAAAGCTTTTGACACTTTAGAACGGCCCTATCTCAATGCAGTGCTAAACAAATTTGGTTTCAATGACAATTTTTTTTTATTTAATCAAGACATATTATAAAACTCCTAAGGCTACCCACAAACTCCCAGGAGATTCACCCGCATAAATTGAAATCCAAAGAGGAAACAGGCAGGGGTGTCCCCTCTCGCCGCTGTTATTTGCTTCAGCAATAGAGCCTTTGCCCCAACTCATATGATCTAACGCAAATATACATGGAATTCAATTTGGTCTTCATCACTTTTAATGCTGTATATTTGCGGATGACATGTTATGCTCTCTTGCAAAACCTGCCACCTTGGTTCCAGCCCTTTTTTAAACTCTTGAACACTTTGGTGCCCTGTCAGGGTTAATGATCAATATGACCAAGACGGAAGCGTTGGGAGTTTCGATGTCCCAGCTAGATATTGACAAAATTCAACAAAAATATAACTTTGCTTGGCCTTAGCAAAATAGACGAAAGGGCAGATTTCTTGGCTGGGGAGAATAAATGCAGTAAAAATGTATATTCTCCTCCTCCTTCTGTATTTGTTTCACACCCTTCCAATAGCCATAGAGAATAAAGAACTTGAAATATTTCAAAGTTTAGTCTTTAAGTTTATATGGAATCATAAAAACCCAAGAATATTAAGAATAAATATGTACACACATAAAACAAAAGGCAGCTAAGCTTGCCTTCGTTCCTATTACCCACTCCTTTCTACATCAACCCCCTTGGGTATTTATTAAAAATGTAAAAATGTTTCCGTACTTGTGGGACACTGTAGCCTGGCTCTCTAAACCATGCATATCTCAAGGTTCAATATCTATCCCTATTATCAAACACTCACTTAACATTTGGTCTGGGGAGCTCAGAAAAACTGCTTAGTTCCAAAACTATCTACTCTCACTCCTATCACACGCAATCCACAATTTCCTATACAACTTACAGTACATCTAACTCACTGCATTGATAGAAATCCCATAATTTACTAAGATTGGGAGTTGTTTTACAAATAATACGAGTATAACATTTGAGTATTTGAGAGATAATTTTAACTTACCTTTAGCGGAACATTATAATTTTTGTAGGATTAGGCATTTTATAACAAGTCTGACACGAACATTCGGAAATCCAAACGATAATTGGTTTCCTAAACTTTGTAGGGATCGTCCACTGTTGAGCAAAATCCTTAGCTTGTTGTGTAATTCCTTTAATGAAGCAACCACAATATTTAAGCCGAAATATATGCGACTATGGGCGGAAGACCTGGGCGACTCTGAGCTATGAATCCTGGGAGAAGTCCTGGTGAACTATCACAAAGAGGTCCTTGAAATATTCTTGAAACGTCAATAAAAGTCCTACATAGAACATACCTTACTCCTGTTAAACTTTACAAATGGGACCTTGTCCAAAATAATAGCCGCTTCAGTGACTGTGAAAACACAGGCTCATTTATACATATTTGATGGACGTGCCAAAATTAAGGATTTATGGGAAAAGGTCCTCACATTAGCCTCTATGGTTTTTATCTCCCGAATTGACATGAATATTGGGGTGTGCCTCTGGGGTCTCCCAGTTCTACATATATCTTTTCATCACAACCAACTCCTACAGTTCTTAATGTTGGCCACAAAAAGCCATATTGTTTGGCAGTGGAGAGCCTCAGCGCTTAGCCTACAGACAATTATCACATATTATAATTGTTAAACTGCGATTTGTCATCACGCTTGCGAGCCTTGCAAAGCGAAGGCACTCATTGCAGGCAGCAGAGCGGCACACATGCGAGCTCAGGGAAAAACATACGACTTCGGAAAACTACGAATTTAATGTCCGACCCGTGGAAATCGGAAAACACGAACAAAAAAAATATTTTAAAAGAATTTCTATACATTCACACACAGCACAGAGGGAGAGCTAGGAAGCCTGGGAGTGGGGTTGCAAGCAATTTTGAGCCTTATTTGACGTGTTTTGTCACTTGAAAATTGGCTAAGTGAGAAAAAAATGGCAGATGAAAACCTTAAAATATTTTGAAACTGGATGAAAACGAGTCTGAGCAAAGCCAGGCACGCGGGACTTAGAAAATACACAATGGCAAAGACAATAACATTTACACCAACAACGCCAGGCATGCGGGACTTTGAAAATAAAACAAACGCCAGTCAGCGTGCGCCACACAAACATTCAGCACACACACAGAGGAGAAAGACACAGGGAAGAGACAGGGGGAGATGCTGGAAAGAGACACATGGCATTCCCAAGCACAAAACTTGCAGGTTAATGAACCCTGCAATGAACGGCCCATACAGAATGCGGGAGGAAAGGTTTGCAATAAGTGCCAAAGGTGCTCAGAGAAGCAAAAGCCTCACATTGTGTGGCAAACAGTATTGCCTGGCTTACAATTTTATTGCCATCATATTTTGACGGGAATTTCGCTAGTAAATAAAATAAATGTCATACTCATCAATGAAAGATTAACTCATTTGATAGAGGACTCTATTCCAACATTTATGGAGATATGGTCACCATGGATTGCCAGGACAGACAGCATATCTACGGGGTAAAGTGGTACATATTTGAAAACCCTTTAACTCAAACCTAAGAAACAAGTCGTTAACCTCCATTTTTGCAAGATACTCATCTGTGGGAGACTCCTGGAGATGGTGGATAGAGAAGAACTGCACTTGGAGGCTCGGGACTTACCTGAAAACTAATAGTTTATGTTTTTCTTTTCTTGATTTTATTTTTATCTTCTCCCCGATAAGCTTTTTTTTTGTTTCAAAGATTTTTATTCAACAGCTTTTATGTTACATAACAAACAATTACATTGCAAACATCTGTTAACTGAAATTATTAAGATAATTGTGTCTATTGTTATTAACATATAGTATTCATATCAATAAACAATCATTCAGTCAGATATCTCACATTTTTCCTTTTTTGGTGATGGTTGTAAGTAAATACGCAATTACAGTTGCACTCCTAAGTGTTCCTCACTACATCCATTCCTATGATCTCCCATGCCACCCTCAGTACCTTTTGTCGTCTAGATGAGTTGCCTCTCCGCTTCCCAGCTCTACCCGTTCCAGTCCGCTCCACACTCCACTCCCCGGACAAGCCACCGCTGTCAGCCAAAATGTAATGTTCTTTCCTGTCCAGACCTTACAATGTGCTATCTGGAGACTGAATCCAAGGTCCCCAAATTTCTAGGTAAATGTGGTGAGTGTCCAACAAAGTGTAAGTCATTCTTTCGTTAATGCAAAGATAATTTATTTTGTTTATGACTTCCTGAAATTGGATATGACTGCTTTTCCATCTTCTAGCAATTATATTTTTGTCGGCTAAAAAAATCATTTTGGCCAATTTGTTCCCCTTATTGCCCAGCCCCTGGTAATGAATTCCCAACAGACAAGTCGAGATTGATGGTTCTAGGGGAGATTTAAGAATTCGTGAAGCTAATTTGGTAGCTTCAATCCAAATAGTAGCCACTCTAGGACATTTCCACCACGTATGAATAAAGTCTCCCCTTCCCTGGCATCCTCTAAAGCACCTATCTGAAGTTGTTGGAGATAGCTTATTTAGCCTGGCAGGAGTCATGTATGCCCGGTGTAACATTTTCAATGAGGTTTCTAGCAAGCTATAGTTATATGAGCCCTTAGATAGGCTCAGAAAGGATTCCGCCCATTTGTCCCCCTCCCAGTTTTGTTGCATGTCTATCTCCCATTTCAATGTGTAAGCAGGCTTCCACGAAGCCTCTGGGGCATTAAACACAGAGTATAGTGAGCCTAAGGTTCCTCTAATTAAGTTTGTGTTTTTACATATTATTGACAGCCACGATTCTTTGGGCGGGCCATGAATCCTATGTATCTCCTCAACCCAATGTCTAATTTTGATGTAGTTAAACATTTCTTGGTGTGGTATCCCTATTTTCCTGTTCATTTCTGCCCAAGAAATAATTCTGTCGCCCTCAAACCATGCCTCAAGTTTGTCTAAATTGTGTGTGGTCCAGAATGCTTTGAAGTCAGCTGTGAGGGTGGTCTCTAGAGAGGTTGATGTAAAGATTGAAGTAAGAGGTGATACGGGGTGAGTCAGTTTATGTTCCTTCCTAGCCCATTTCCATATTTTCAGCGTAAATTTAGTTATAGGGTTATGAATTTGGGAGTCAAACGTGTGCGAACTCGGAGCCCATAAAATGATTTCCCATTTTAATGGGGCCATTTGTAGCTCTTCAATAAAAACCCATTTGGGCTGTAGGGTGGTAGAATGTATTAACGGTATAGAGGCAATTTGAGCTGCCTTAAAGTAGGTATTGAAATTAGGGCAGGATAATCCTCCCCTAGACTTATGTTTATACATAGTATGTCTGGCGATCCTAGGAGGTCTATTCCTCCAAACAAATCTAAAGACCTGGGCTTGAAACTGTGCCAATTCCCTGTTATTAATTTGGATCGGCAGAGTCCTGGCCAGATAAAGCAGCCTCGGCAAGATGTTCATCTTGACCGTGGCTATTCGGCCCGTCCATGAAATCTGCCTTTTTGTCCAGCTGTCCAAGTCCCGATAAGCTTTTCATGTTATAATATTACATTGTTTTATTAATATAAAAAACATAAAATTATTTTTTGGCTGTGGTATTCCATTAGGTAACATTGTCCTTATACCAGTTCTATGTACAGGTAAATACAAAATACATGGAATTCTGTGTTTAATAACTGTCATGCTGTATGATGTATTTTGTGTAAAATATTACTTGCATAAGTGTGACTTATGTCTATGCACGTTATAATGTGACTTACCAATGCCTAATAAAAATCTTATAATAAAAAAAATAAAAAAGTAGGTAATAAATTAAATATTGTTTTTTACATTGTAAAAAAATGTTGCATATTTTCAAATGAGACTACATGGTTTCTTTAACTGTTCATAAATGTAATTAAAATAGGTAGAACAAAGAAATATACTTAATGGCTTGTATGTAAAGTCTCCATGTAGACAGAGAGCTATAGCTGTAACAAAAATATTAAGTATTGTCAAAATCCTACCCTGTTTTTCTAGAAGGTCTATGGGAAAAATTCCATATCCTTAGAAATTCAGTGGAGTCAAATTAATGTATCCCACACAGCAATGTGTGTTAAAATAGGCAAGTTAGACATGCAGGCGCAGTGAGGTTATAATGCAGTGACTGAGCTGATCCATGGGACATAATAGTGTAATGAGCACAATATAGTTTGACTGTATATTCATATATCCAATACACCTCATCTTTAAAATTCTTATTAATGTAATTGTTTTTTTATTTTAAAAATGCTTTATTTATAACAAAGGTAACAAACTATAAAAAAAAAGATATAGATAAGTGCAAACATATATACATAATAGAAAATTCATATTAAAAATAAAAGAATATATTATTTCTGCCCTAATAGTTGCGGATAAGGTGGCACATTCAATAAAGCAGGCCTAGGGCAGCACAGATCCTAAATACACCACAGCCTTATTAAATTGCGGCCAATTTAAAAGGGCTCTATATAAGCACAGAGCATATTTTTTTACAGAAGTTTTTAGTTAGTGAAGACCTTGCTTTTGGATAGAAGTTCACTAACTAAAAACTTCTGTAAAAAAGAATGCTCTGCGCTTATATAGAGCCTTTTTCAATTGGCCGAATTGCAAATTAATAGGGCTGTAAATTTGTAAATGAAAGCAATGATAATAGGCTAAATATCTCTGCTGACCGCCCATATGTACTTCACTAATTCATTATAATACTAATGCAAATCGTTTAATTTTGCCAGTAATGATAATGTTGGTCGGAGAGGGTTGAAGACCCTTAAATAAGTGCAAGAATAAAAACTAAATATAATCCCAGAAAATATCAGGTGTACATGTTCATTAATGTGCTATAATATAAAGGCATTTCCGATGCACTGTTTGTAATGCTCTGCTGTATTCCACCACATTGAATACTGGTAAATATATTGATTTCTATTTTAATGATATCCTTAAATCAGAGACCTCGGCTGAATTGCTGTCACTGCACTTCCAGATTATAGTCTCAAGCAATGAACGGGAGGTTAAAACATTACAGCTAGGAACATTTATATTCAGTATTTTGTCTACATACAACACATTCTATCAATGGCTCATTCAGAAAAAAAAGTTTCTCAAGTCTTAGGTCAACAACTTATAACAGGCATTTTCGCACGGTGTAAATTTATTTATTTGATTAGTCACAAAAGACCTGGGTACTTAATGCAATTGTCATACAGTGTGGTGCTTATATCTGAATTATGACTTGCTTCTGTACTTAATAACGTTTTTGTGCGTGCTTTTGCAATTGTCTCCAGAGTTTGAGCGATTATAAAAGCTAAACTGTGTAATATTGCCTCCAATTAACAGCAGTAAATGATGGCAAGTAAACAGATACATTTCATACAATGTCAGGAACATTTCATAATCTAATTGCAGACAGGTGCAGTTAACAAAAGACATAACTGAAAGTGTGTAGTGGCATGGAAAATACATCATTGCAAAAGTACGCAACACTTTTGTCCTAGTAAATTCTGACACCAAGAAATGGTAAATATTTTTTAGCAGATGTAGACAATCCTCCAGGGAAGTGAAGTTACTTTTTTATGTATAGATACCTACAGAATTGGGAAGAAACTGACTGCCAGATAATTAGGTAATTCCCTGGTAATAAAGTGCAAAATTTTCAGATTTCACTGCCTGCCAGATACTGGATGACAGATACTGTATTTTAGAAAACCCTTCTTAAAATTGCCTTGTAGAAAGCAATTTCCTTATACAGTAGCTTGTTAGTGAAGGACACAACACATTTGGTAATAATATAACATTGTAACTATATAAAATATGTATAGAGTTTATTGCAACAGATTTATGTAGCATATATCATGTTGGGTAAAATGGAGTTAAAAGGAGGTGGAATTCATCTATACTCTTGTCCGTTATTGAATAGAGGTTTAAAAATCGTGTTGAAAAATTGTTATTAATACTTTGTTATTGATCGTATGTCAAGAAAAATCCTCCACAAGGAGTTGTTTACATAATGAGAATAGAGGTCTGGTCACACAGCCAATGAGCTGTTGTATATGCAATGGGACAACGCCAGCCAAGGATTTGGAGCCTGCTGCTCATGGCTGTTGTCATGAATCAGCCAGTGGCCATATTGGATTTGGTGTGAACTATGCTGGGGCCATTTTGTGACTGGCAGCGGTGGCCATTTTGGGCTGGGTGGTCTTCCACATGCTGTTGCCATGGGGAGGAACAAAAGGTTTGGGGCCCACTTGTTATGGATATATTTGGTTGCGTTGTGGTCTAGGGGATAAAGTATTATAAGTTTACCCCTTAGCATATCCCCATCCCTTCCATGTTTAGGCTCATTGCAATGGGTGTCATGTGAGGGAGCTGGTGGGATGTGTTGGTTCTATGTGTGTGAAACATTATGTGTTGTATTTGTAAATATGAATGTATGGTATTATATTAGTATGTCATTATATTGTAGAGGGGAAGCCATTGAATACAGCCACGCCTCCTTTGTTCCCAAAGGCCTGTTAATCCCATTAGCTAAGTATCCAGCATAGAACTAACAATGGGAAGTTCACAGCTGGAGAGCAGACAGGCAGGCACCCAGAAACAATGGGATGGCCTGAAGGCTTCTCAGCCTTCCTAGCGTGGCACAGGAGAACCAAGGTGCTTTCCCCTGGACATTCAAAGCCCAAATTAATTAGTTGGCCTCGCCTAGTGGGCGGACCTGGGAGGGGACTATTGGTTCACGCACAGTTCCCCTTCATGATTGGCCAGACGTCATTTAAGGCTGGATAACGGTAGCCACTTCCCCCATTCTTGTGTGATGTGGTTAAATATGCTGTTCTAAAATAAAACATGTTCATAATTCTCATCAAGACTTTGTGTGCAGGTGTATTATTGACCCAGGGGCATATGCTGGCAGAGGAGATCGTTTCTGACTCCCTTCCAGGTTTTCCCAGGCACACTACCAAAAGCTGGGACTTATGCTCTTGCATCCGCAAGGAAGGTCCATTGGTCTGAGTCACCCAAATCTTAGGTCTAAAACCTACAGGAGATAAGAGGACTAGGATCCTCTATACTCCATCATCATTGTAGGTTGTGACAATTGGTGGCATTGGTGAGAGACTCCACAGAAAGACCAGTAATGGAACAGACGGATATCACCAAAGAAGCAACAAGACGGTTTAAAGCAGCCAGGCACTTATACCCCAGTAAGATGACCGCACAAGAGGTGTCCAACTCACTAGACCAGCATTGCCAGAGGATCTGGCAGGAGCGCAATGGAGCGAGAACTCCAGCTCAGCAAAGACTTGGCTACAGAGAGACATTGCGTCTAGAGAAATGGATGGCGATTCTGAATCTGTGGCAGGACGATGAGCTAATGGGCTGGCTGGAAGTACTAGTAAGAAAAGAGGTTGCCTTGGAGAACCAATATCACGTTTTTCATGCCAGAATAGTTGGTGGCCTTGGAGAGGAGTTTGATTTCCGCTTGGAGATAGATTCTGGCCTCCAAGACATTGTGTATGGTGATCCTGAAGGGGGCATAGGAACCTTTAAAAGGCACAACAACTTGTTTGTGGAACGCTGTCGTGGTCTGGGACTGGAACCGTGGTCCATGGAGGCTAATTTAATGGTACACCTGATTGAGCAGGAACTGCAGCTGGAGGAGGAGTATTTTGAGTTGTGGGACGAGATCTATGGGGAGACATTTTGCCCATCAAGAGGGGAACAACCCAGTCAAGAGGACTGGTCGCCAGATCGTTACAACACAGATGGTATGTACCGAAGTGATTGTGTGCAAGGGGTCTGGGGAGAACATAGTGATGGAGAATGCGTTCCTTTAAAAAATATAGAGACTGTGTCAGAGCCTAGAAGGGATGGTAAAGTCAGCTTGGGACCAAATCACCAGCTCCAAGAGCCAGAGACCCAGGGGAAAGTTCCCTGGGTGGGGTCAGATAACCCATGTTTGTCCCCTGATACCCCAAGAGACTTAATCCCAGAGGAAATGCTAGCAGAGCACAGTTTCTCCAAACAGGTCTCACCTGAGGACTACCTTCCAGCACAAATCCTGGCAGAAACCCCAGTAACTGCTCAACAGGTAAGGCCAGATGAACTAAGTCTGCCTGCAGAAGTTCTAGGCAATGTGTATGGGCCAGAACTGTTAATGGAGCCAGGGGCTCAGGATAGCCACCCAAGAGACTGTGGGGAGGGCTATGTAATGCACTCTGGGGAAAAGGCCGTAGAGGTCAGGTTGGGTGGGAAGGATAAGATTCCCCAGCCTACAACAGATAACCAAAATCTGTACTCTGACACCCCAGGAGAGTTGCTACAAAGGGTGCTAGGGAAGCACAGAGCCCAGGTGGGCTATGTAATGGACTGTGGGGAGGGAAAGGAACTGGTTCTTAGCTACAGGGAACCAGGCCTCACACAGCAAGAGTGCCAGGGGCACCAAGAGAGTGCCAGGGGCACCAAGAGCCCGACAGGGGCAGCAAGCTTGCCAGCCTTGGCAAAGGAGCCGTGGGTGCAGTGTGGCACCATAGTAGAGGGTGAACCAAGTGGGGAGATACCCTGGATAACCAATGTCCAGAGGCCCACTGGAACAGACACCGCTCCAAAGGCCCAGTTAAACCTGGAGGACTGGGATAAGGGTACCAAGCAAAAGGCCATAGAAGAAGAGGGTCAGCTGAGGGCCCCAAAGCACAGCCTGGGTGGGAACAGCGTAGTTCTCCAGGCTGCAACACAGACAGACCAAGGGGAAGAAAACCAGGAGGGCCTGTCCAAAGATACAGATTTCCAGGAGCCAGAGCAAACAGAGCATCCAAGTCCGGACTCCATCAGGGACGCTGGAGTCAAGCGCAGACCGGTATGTACTTTACTGCAGTTATTGTGTTATTGGGCTACCAACAATAATGATTTTGCTGAGAGAGGAACTGGACTGCCCCCTTGCAATCCCACAGGCCCAGAGACTGTTTTAGAGACCCCAGCCCAGCTGTGGGGACTGGCTGGAGGGAAAGGGGTTGCTATGGGACAGGGGTTGTTTTATGGGGCTCCCAAAAATACGGTTTTGCCTCAGAAGAATGTATGGGTGCAACCCACTGTGTCCCCAGAGACTTCCATGCTGCTGCCAAAAACAGAGAGATGGGATCCTGGACTGTTTTGGGTGGGGGTGCAGGGCAAGAGCAATTTGCTCTATACAGTGGGAGCAAGGCCAAGGGCTGGGGGAGGTCTTTACTCTGCACCTTGGGACTGTGTGCGCACCGACATGAACTTGCCTAGCATGCAGCGGGCCTGGCCAAACCAGCAGATTCATGACTATCAGCGTAGCTGCGAAAATCTTGGATGTTCTCCGCCCGCTTGGGGAAGGATTGTCATGAATCAGCCAGTGGCCATATTGGATTTGGTGTGAACTATGCTGGGGCCATTTTGTGACTGGCAGCGGTGGCCATTTTGGGCTGGGTGGTCTTCCACATGCTGTTGCCATGGGGAGGAACAAAAGGTTTGGGGCCCACTTGTTATGGATATATTTGGTTGCGTTGTGGTCTAGGGGATAAAGTATTATAAGTTTACCGC
Source organism: Discoglossus pictus (assembly GCA_027410445.1). NCBI lineage: Eukaryota > Metazoa > Chordata > Amphibia > Anura > Alytidae > Discoglossus > Discoglossus pictus. The sequence continues at coordinate 403,402,214 of CM050165.1, read as the reverse complement.
TTACCATATCCCCATCCCTTCCATGTTTAGGCTCATTGCAATGGGTGTCATGTGAGGGAGCTGGTGGAATGTGTTGGTTCTATGTGTGTGAAACATTATGTGTTGTATTTGTAAATATGAATGTATGGTATTATATTAGTATGTCATTATATTGTAGAGGGGAAGCCATTGAATACAGCCACGCCTCCTTTGTTCCCAAAGGCCTGTTAATCCCATTAGCTAAGTATCCAGCATAGAACTAACAATGGGAAGCTCACAGCTGGAGAGCAGACAGGCAGGCACCCAGAAACAATGGGATGGCCTGAAGGCTTCTCAGCCTTCCTAGCGTGGGCACAGGAGAACCAAGGTGCTTTCCCCTGGACATTCAAAGCCCAAATTAATTAGTTGGCCTCGCCTAGTGGGCGGACCTGGGAGGGGACTATTGGTTCACGCACAGTTCCCCTTCATGATTGGCCAGACGTTATTTGGGGCTGGATAACGGTAGCCACTTCCCCCATTCTTGTGTGATGTGGTTAAATATGCTGTTCTAAAAAAAAACATGTTCATAATTTTCATCAAGGCTTTGTGTGCAGGTGTATTATTGACCCAGGGGCATATGCTGGCAGAGGAGATCGTTTCTGACTCCCTTCCAGGTTTTCCCAGGCACACTACCAAAAGCTGGGACTTATGCTCTTGCATCCGCAAGGAAGGTCCATTGGTCTGAGTCACCCAAATCTTAGGTCTAAAACCTACAGGAGATAAGAGGACTAGGATCCTCTATACTCCATCATCATTGTAGGTTGTGACAGCTGTAAAATACAATTTCTATATAGATGTTTACACTGAGTCTCATTAATTGAATAGTGCAAAAGATAAGACAATTAATGAGCTGCTTTCCATGGTCAGCCAATCAAGTGAATGGAGCTGTGTTAGGAGTCCCTAGGACAGACAACAAGAACAGTGTGCAGTGATAACTGTGTGTTTTTCAAAAGTGTGAAACATAAATAGGTTGGAGTGATTTATCCTGCAAAGAATAAGTGAGTTTGTCACATATTGGAACCTACCCTTTCTTACATTTTTTTAACTAAAGCCACACCTACAGGGGGATTCTTTACACTATCAGTTTCTAATAATGCTCAAACATACAGCATGTCATCGTCTGCTTGTAAAAGTGCACTATGAAATACTGAGTGTGAAGCCCCGGTGACACAAGAAAGAACTGGAATAGGTTCCAGAAGTTTAGAATCTGGTACTTTGTGTGATTCATTATTATTATTATTGTTAATCTGTAATGCTCCAACATATTCCGTAGCACTATATATGGGTTACAATCAAGGCAAAAAAACAATAGCAATATTTACACATTGCAAAAGAACACAGGGCCCTGTTTTTTAGCTTAAAATCCAGTGTCCAAAGTGCCTTCCCCGAAGCATCTTGCAAGATTGAAAACTCGCAAACTTACATTCTAAATGATTCATAGAAGTAAATAAAGTGTCAATTTTATATGACAATTACATTAAGGAGGGTACATTTAAGTCACCTAGTGTAATATATGCAAAACAAAAAGAAAATGAAGACTGAAAGCAATGCAGGGAGTATTTAGCAATTATTTGCATTAATTACATTCTAGTAAAGAAATACAATGCTAGATAGTAGCAGCAGAAATGCTGAACGGTTATTAAAAAAAAAATTCAGTGTATATGTATTGTATTAAAAGGCTTATTTTTAAACTTACATTTAATTGATAAAGTTATTATTATGAGGCTCAAGTCCAATCTGACCTGTAGTGATTAGTTATTTTTTCAGTCTTAAAAAAATGTTTACTATGTATGCATATAGTTTCAAAGTCATTGTGGGTTTGTTAAAAAATCATGCAAAACATGCAAGGGGAAAACTAACTCATTACACACCTATTCTATTGCCATACAATGAATAATTTCACTGTAGTGATATGGGTTGCTGCTTGAAGTGAAATGTATTTATCATATTCCCCTAATTATTAAGTAATACTTGGATGTCATATAATACTTGTGAAGAAGCAGAGGTGACACATGAAGAATAAAATTAACACTTACAATGAATCATAACACTATGCTACACCCAACTACTCTAGAAGGAAGGGAAGCTCATTAATGTGCAATGTGTCATCCAACACTGTAATATGCTTTTGAATAGAACATCATAATATGAAAATGATTGCCATAATATACCATTATGTCACATCATTTAAGTGGTGCATTGAGGAAGTTAAGCACTTTTACCAGATGGATTTAGCATTAGTACATGCAAATAATTGCTGATAACGAACAATACAAGGTCACTGAAATGATGAGTTCCAAATGTTCAAAATGTCTCTTTGTCCATTATAATTCAACTATTATCATCTTCTATCTTTAAAGGGCTACTTGAATTGTTTCTTGATGCTCTTTTGAAGATCAACAAAGGCAAGGTGTTTTTGGAATGTAAAAAATATAAGACAGACTAATTAATTTTCTGAGAATTTGAATACAGGTTAATTTGTACAGTGAGGATGTGGCAGCTGTAACTGCTAATGCTGCCAATAGGACGAATTTGAATCTCATTTGTATGCAAGGACACAACCTCCTAAGAAGGTAGCAGACAGGATTATCAGTCAAAATGGATCCCACAATAAAGAATAATTGCATGCAGAAATGAATAAATGTACTAGTTATGTTTTTTTTTTTTGCTTTTTGTTTTTTAAATGTCCATTATTAAGTTTAGTTATTCAAAATACCATGCAGAATTTTTTTAGACTGCAGTGGTCCTTTAAAGAATAAATATTTTTCCATACGACTACATGGTAGGTACATGGGAATTATGACAATACTGATTTGAAAGTTCTCAAATGGTTGATGCCTTTGGGCTTACAGTGCAGAGTAATCAATTTCCCAATAATTACTGAGGACCAGCTCATGAGTTTACAGGCTATGGCGCCCATTCAAATGGCCAAATTGTAAATACTGGAGCTCGTAATGTAGTCCATAAAAGTTATTGATATTCAATTGGCTGCATTTTGCTACTCACATTCCATTTGCGAGTTACAGGCTCAAAATCGCTGCGGTTGTAAAAACTTAACTCCATCCTATCTCCTTCTTTGATGTGTCAAGCCTGCAAATGTTACTGGTGCTAATCCATATTCAATTACAGCAATTCAACAAGCCCGCATTTTGCTTCAAACCCGTAAATGGCAAATGTATCAAAGGTTTCTACGACTACTAGAAAAGACTCGCAAGTGGGTTAAACACCTGTTCATAACACTGTAAAAGCAAATAAACACACTACTGTACTTTAAAATACTGGGAAAGCAATGAAAGGTATTATAATTAACTAGATACTTGCTCGTCAAAAATGACGGCAATGAAATGTGAAGGCTAAGAATGCTGTTTGCCAGCCAATATGAGTGTCTCCTTTTGACATCCATATATATCCGAATGTGTATTTTTTTCATCATGTTGTATTTGATATGTATAAAAATGTACAACAATTAATTGAAGTAGTATTAAATGTATTTGTGGTTATAACATGCAATTCTATAGTTGTACCTGTAACCAACGCAGAAAACATTGTTTTTGAAAGTTTTAACAGTTCTTATTGTAACGTAAACATGCGTATTCTAATAATGTGTTTGTTTGAAACAATATTTATATTGTAAATCATGACATGTTATTTAACACATGTGTAAATGTCTATTAATGAACAATGTATTACTCCCTGATGTGTGTAACAATATAGTTACATAGTTTTAAGCTGAACCTTTTAAGATCTCCTTTGATCTGCAATATTGAATCCAGAGGAAGGGAAACAGTAAAAACCCCAAGTGAAACTTCGCCAATTGTCTCAAAGGGGAAAAATATGAATTCCTTCCTGACTCCAGATACTGGTGATCGGATTGCTCCCTGGATCAATGAATAGATTCAATGAAACCACTAAGTATAATATTTGGCATTAACATGATGATTGCTAATATTTTGAGTTGCAAAACATGGGGTGGCATTCCATATGGAGTTAATGAATTTATAAATTCAGTAGTAAAATTTGAATCACTTTGTCATCAGCCAGAACAGAATCTGCACTATAATATTTTTTTTTGTGTGCAAATCTATTAATTTAAAAATTTCGTTATTGATATCCAAAGCATCTTTATTTTTGGATGTTACTATTACTTTCTGTGCAAGCTCAGAAGAATGTTCTGTAGTTATTTCATTTGGGAATATAGCTGATATGAGTGAATCTTGGTAAATCATTCCCGCTGGTATTTCGACGGTATCATCAGGTAAATTAGTTATTACCTCTGTTTTTCCTTCTCCAATTTAAATTAGCCAATCATAGAAATGATTTTGGCCTTCAGATCTCATATTTATTTCTAATCTAAGATGTGTAATTTCTTTCCATAGTGGACTTGATTTTATACATGTTACCACAATGTCTGTGCAATTTTCACGGACAACCACAGGTAATGTTTGTCTGAAATCTCCACCTAACAACATGGCTTTTCCACCAAAAGGCAACTCATTACCCATGACTTCACTCAATAAACGATCAATACATTGCAGAGCATGACACGACACCATAGTGGCCTCATTAATGATAATTAATTTGCATTTTTGAAACTTTTTTGCTTGAGATGATTTCATTCTAATATCCGACACTGATGTTTCCAAAATTGGAACTGGAAGTTTAAATCCACTATGTACTGTTCTGCCACCTTCTAAAAATAGTGCACCAATTCCAGTTGTTGCAAAGGGCAGTGCTATTTCACCTTTATCTCTAATTTAACTCATCAACAAATTATATAGATACTTTTTTCCGAATCCACTGGGGCCATCTAGATAAAAATAACGCTCTTTGAGCAAGTCATCATCTAGTGCTTGATGTATTGCATTGAAAGCGTGCAATTGCAAATGATTTAAAGTGGCAAGTTTTTCTTTTGTTTTTTGTTTTTCAACATCAGTGTCATAGTCCTCAAAGTTTATATCATCTATAATTCCTGGATCTGGGAGGTTAAAAATTGCACAACTTAATCCATGACATAGAAAGACTTGTTGAATTTCCATTAATGCTTTTAATTCAGCTATGGACTTGTTATAACTTTTCAAAAAGTCTTCATACATATTTATTTTAAATGTTTCCCACAAAGCTAATGCATTAGGAACATTGCAAAATATGCAAATTAATGCAAACTGTTCCCTCATCTGCTGTGGCATTTTACATAGTGCTGATTCTTCTAGATATCTCTCCCATTCTGCCTCATCAGCAAGGAGGTATCTATGTCATGCAGCTAATTGAAATGTGTCATAAAGTCTGTCATTGACAGTTCTCAAGTCTTCAAATCTTTGTGCACCAGGAACATTTAAAAGGAGTAAACATAATCAGAAACGTTGAATGTCTCTTGTATACATTCTGGGAATAATTTTTTCCCACCCCTTTTTCTCTGTTTCCATACCCCATTGATGAAAACACAATGAAATGGAATTTCATTGTATAAGTATTGCCTTGCCTGCATGTCGTTACAATTTAATTTAAATCAAGCAGTAGGTGTGGTTTCTCTGTGTTCATTTTGTGCCAGATCATTTTCTTCATTGCCAGTATTGAAACTAATTGTCTTTGTGGCAAATGCACAGCTAATCTATATACTGCATGTGAGCGATCATGCATTACAAATTTCAGAATGCGCCACATTGCTTCTGGCGCACTTATATAGCGAGCATTTACATGAGATGCCAGTTCATCATATAGTAATTCATTGTCTTCTTGATTTGTGCCACTTTTCACCACCACAGTCACTGCATCATTTCCTTTATAAATATATTTGTGGATTTTTAGTTTTCCATACATGTTGATTCTGGATTTAGCTCTCCACATGGCAATGTGTTACAATGTCATATAGTGTGGCATGTTTTTGTGGATCTCTGCAGTATTCAATTTATCATTTTCTTGAACTATTATTAGAATATGTGCATGGGGTAGTCCTCTTTTTTGGAATTCTATTGTATAAACATAACAAATAAATTACTGCTGGTTATGTCAAGTATTAAGGCTGTATATGTTAAGTATTAATTTTATTATGAAACCTCTAGCCACTAAGTCTGGTCTATCAGAAGCATTTTGTCCAGGTTTAAAATTATCAACAATCTCAGACCATTGAGGATTACATTTAAATGTAATGAATAAATCGGGTTTACCATATTTAGTTACAATAGCCATCGCATCATTGTATCTATCTCGTATATTGAGAGGAGATCCTCTGAAAGAAAACGGTAAAATGATGGCTCAGCCAGCTGGAACATGTCTGTTTGTAGCCAGTTCAGCAACATAATCCATGAGGACACAATACTGTTCAACCCAAAGTTTATTTTGTTGATATTTTATGAAATTTTAATTATTGGCTTCTACTTGCAGGTATGAATCAGTGATCCATTGTTGTGTCCGTTTTCCAGCACTTAAGATTGGATTAAATGCATGTCGAATTGCAGTTTGAGCAACTTTAAAATCAAGCATGGAAATATTATTTCTGACACGTACTTTACTGTTAGGATAAATATCAATTATTAATTTTGCTTGCCAACCAACTTCACCATTAGGATACAAAATTGGATACGTAATTGGATCCAAATTGGTACATAATATACTGATGTTAATGAAAGGTTGCTTGCTCATTTCTTGTATATATTCTAATATACCTTTGAAATGATAGCTTCCCCTCATCATTCTGAAAGACCATTCAACCTCATTAGCTGTTGGGTAAGCTATAATGTTGTTTATCAGAATGCCAAGCTCTTCTAAGAACCATATTGACTCTTGGGATTGGCAACTGATGTGTTGTTGTTCTTCAACTTCTGATAGTTTTTTTATAAGCTTGAGTGTATGGATTATTTTTCCATAATCTTATCAAGCCCATGGAAAACAGTGGGTAAGCATTTTGTATTTTCAGCAAGCTGCATATGTTGTTCCACAGGTTCATTTGTATCTAGTACATATAGTTGAGCAAATTTTATTTGCTCTCCTTCAGGGTGTAAATGTGAAGTACGGTGGTAAATTTGCCTTTGTATTTTAAAGCAGTAAGGGCCACGTCCTCATTATTACCAGCTAATTTTGCACCCATAGATGCAAAAGAAATTGCACTATTATAAGATCGTATGTTTTTTTTAATATTTTGGTAATTTGGGAAAATAGAGTCAATCATTATACTTTTTAAATATGTGAAAAGTCTTACCTTTCCTTTTTGACAGCAACTAATAAACTCACCATCTCTAGGTCTTTCCTTTTCGAAATGATAAGCCCCACAAAACTGACAAACCACATTCAACAAGCCACAATTGTGAATCTCAAGAGGTTAATCTATAATAAAGGACTATCCTCTGAAGATATATCAATTTGACTCTGTAAATTAACATTACTATCGTTACCCGATTATCCAGATGCCATTTTAGAATGTTTTTTTTCTCTGTTGCTTTCTTAGGTTTGGATGTTACTTTCTCAGGCACTTTTCTTTTCCTTGCAAGTCTGTCCCGTTCTTCTTATTATATCCTTTTCTGTGACTCCGGCAACTGTCGATCTTTCCACTTTTGTACATATTGTCTTGTTAAACGTCCTTTGCATCCTCATTGGTTTCTGTATCCGCCATTGTAATCTGTAAATGTAAATAGTGGCGTTTTATTTTTGATCCTTTATTAAGCTTGTGTTCCAATGTAATTGTTTGTATTTTAATGAACAGTACACAGCATGAATTCCCTTTTATGTTTTATGTGCTGTAACAGCACGCGCAAGCTCCAAGAGCCATATACTGCTATGAGTTAGCTACTACACCTGGTAAGTGGTTTAGGGTTAGGGTTACAGGGTTAGGGATAGGGGGTTAGGGTTAAAAGGTTCGGGGGTTAGGGGGTTATGGGATTAGGGTTAGGAGGTAATGGGGTTAGAGGATTAGGGAGTTAGGGCTAGTAAGTGTGGGTTAAGGTTAGAGGGTTAGGGGGTTGTGGTGTAGTACCTAATTTTCAGTGCTATATGGCAATGTGAGCGTGGCGGCGTTTCCGACAGTGGTCGTGGGGAACTTCCACGACGGCGCACATAAAACATGATAGGTCCTTTTTTTTTATTTCAATTAATAGTCTACTGTTTTTTGTTTTTATTTACATTGTTATAATGTACCTGTTGTCCTCAATCAGTTGGCTGTAAATTCCAGCAGTTTTGAGTTGAGTAAGTTCAGGCAGTGTCTGTTGAAAATGACATAGAGATGCAAATATAAAAAAAAGTGTAAAGAAATGTAAAGTAGTTTAAAGAGCGTGTTAATATGTATTTTTGTCTATATTATGCATTTTGATTATTTTCCCACATTCCTACAGTCGTGTGCGCTTCCACAGTGGTGCACCTAAAAGAGGATAGTTCCTTTTTTTTCTGTATTTCAATTAATAGTGTACTTTTTTTTTTCTTTCTTTTTTTTACATTTTTATAATGTACCTATTGTTCTCAATTGCTTGTCTTAAATTCCTGCAGAATTCAGGCAGTTCAGGCAGTGTCTGTTGAGAATGAAATAGAGATGCAAATATTAAAATAAAGGGTAAATAAATGTAAATCAGTTGTAAAATGTAAAATGTAACCTGTGGCGGGTGCTACCTGAGCCCTCAGCAGCCTGGTGAGGGATAGGGAGATCCAGAGAAGGGCGCAGTGTAGCAGCTGCGTGTCAAATATCAGTAGCAAACAACGTCTGAGCTTAGTAGATATGCCCCGAAAGTGCGGCAAAACGTGAAGCAAAGGCTACCTTGGCACAGACAAGTGTGAGACTGAGTAAATGCATACTGAAGTGCAATAAAAAAATGCTGAGCGAAAAGGCAGCAAATGTGTATACTTTGGGTGCTGACAATGACTGAGTTTAGTAGATATGCCCGAAAGTGCAGTAAAACGCGAAATGAAAGCCCACAAAGAGTCTATCTTGGGCGCTGGCAATTGTGGGGCTGCATAAACGTGCACTGAAGAATAACAAATGTCAAGCGAAAGGCAGCAAAAGTGTTTACTGTGGCTGCTGACAACGTATGAGTTCTGTAGATATGCCTTGAAAGTGCAGTAAAAACTTGAAATGAAACCCCGAAAAGCGGTTACTTTGGGCACAGACAAGTGTGAGGCCGAGTAAATGTGCCCTGAAGACTAACAAAATGCCATACGAAAGGCAGCAAAGGGTATACTGAGGCAGCTAACAATTACTGGGCTTAGTAGATATGCTCTGAAAGTGCGGTAAAATGTGGCAAAAGTGAAAAAAAATTAAGTGGTTACCTTGTTTGCTGTCATGGGCAAAGCTTCCTTGGAGAAAGTCGGGGGACAAGGAGGTATGGAGGAGCTCCTGCCCAAACACAAGCCAGCCTGAAATGAACTGCAGCGAACAAAGGTTAGAGAGGAAGGGGCGGATCAGAGGCTTATAAAGGAAGAGAGGGACACTCCCACAATACCAGGCCACACAGGTATGGCCTTCTATTTGGGGGCTTGAGTCAATTGGATACAGCCAGAAATTAAACAAATTTCTAACTGGCAAACATTTGGCCTGTATGAAGGTAATTATGGGCTTGAAATTGAAAGGGGGGCTAAATCATCAGGAGGTGTTTAAGCACGAGGCAAGAGCAACAGATGGGAAGTGTCATTTGGCATCATGGACATGTCTGGTCAGTTGTCAGGAAGGGCAATTGATGGATAATGATTTGTGTATCTCTTCATAGTCCACTGGTAACAGAATAATTTACCTTGATAGTTTACCTTATTGACATGAAGTGTTTTATATTGTTCTTTGCTAATTCATTTTGTCTTCTAGGGTGAAACAGTAGAGAGAATGTGCATTGGTCCAAAGTCTGAGAATGTACAAACTTCTGGTGTTGAGATGCAGTGTATCATTTTCTGGAGTTCAGCAGGATCAAAATCAATATGTTTTGCAGTTGACCATATATGGTTTCAGGCACTGGTTGCAAATACCAGTTTTCTGGCTCATCAGTAGAGATGTCGCGAATAGTTCGCCGGCGGACTGTTCCCTGCGAACATATGCAATATTCGACCCGCCCCCTATACTTTATCATTGAGCAAACTTTGACCCTGCAACTCACAGTCAGCAGACACATTCCAGCCAATCAGCATCATACCCTGCCTTCCACACCCTTCTACCTCATGTACAGCAGCCATTTTGGAATCGTAACTAACTTGCAGTCTTACTGAGAGGAGGCTGAGTGTAGGTGATACTGCATCAATAGGGAAAACCATAGCTAGGCTACTGTACACAGTGTGCAATACAGTCCTGAAGGACTCTTTTGATCTCTGCTGCAAGGACACCCCTGTGTCTCTTCCCCCCCTTATCATCATCTTCCCCTCACCTTAGCACCCAACCCTAACACCCCTCACACTTATCCCTAACACCTAACCCTAACATCCCTCACCCTATGTTCGTGGACTGTTCCCTGCGAACATATGCAATATTCGACCCACCCCCTATACTTTATCATTGAGCAAACTTTGACCCTGCAACTCACAGTCAGCAGACACATTCCAGCCAATCAGCATCATACCCTGCCTTCCACACCCTTCTACCTCATAGACAGCAGCCATTTTGGAATCGTAACTAACTTGCAGTCTTACTGAGAGGAGGCTGAGTGTAGGTGATACTGCATCGATAGGGAAAACCATAGCTAGGCTACTGTACACAGTGTGCAATACAGTCCTGAAGGACTCTTTTGATCTCTGCTGCAAGGACACCCCTGTGTCTCTTCCCCCCCTTATCATCATCCTCCCCTCACCTTAGCACCCAACCCTAACACCCCTCACACTTATCCCTAACACCTAACCCTAACATCCCTCACCCTAACCTCTAACCCTAAAACCCCTTACACTTATCCCTAACACCCCTCACCCTAACACCTAACCCTAACACCCCTCACACTTATCCCTAACACCCCTCACCCTAACACCCCTCACACTTATCTCTAACCCCCCGGACCCTAACCCTAACACCCCTCACACTTATCCCTAACACCCCTCACCCTAACCCTAACACACCTTACACTTATCCCTAACACCCCTTACCCTAACCCTAACACCCCTCACACTTATCCCTAACACCCCTCACCATAACACCTAACCCTAACACCCCTCACACTTATCCCTAACACCCTCACCCTAACCCTAACACCCCTCACACTTATCCCTGAAAACCCCTTACCCTAACCCTAACACCCCTCACACGTAACATCCCTCACCCTAACACCTAACCCTAACACCCCTCACACTTATCCCTAACACCTAACCCTAACATCCGTCACCCTAACACCTAACCCTAACACCCTCACACTTATCCCTAACACCCCTTACACTAACACCCCTCACACTTATCCCTAACACCCCTCACCCTAACACCTAACCCTAATACCCCCTTACACTTATCCCTAACAGCCCTTACCCTAACACCTAACCCTAACATCCCTTACCCTAACACCCATCACACTTATCCCTAACACCCCTTACACTAACCCTAACACCCCTCACACTTATCCCTAACACCTAACCCTAACACCTAACCCTAACACCCCTCACACTTATCCCTAACACCCCTCACCCTAACACCCCTCACACTTATCCCTAACACCCCTTACCCTAACCCTAACACCCCTCACACTTATCACTAACACCCCTTACCCTAACACCCCTCACACTTATCCCTAACACCTAACCCTAACATCCCTCACTCTAACACCTAACCCTAACACCTCTCACATTTATCCCTAACACCCCTTACACTAACACCCCTCACACTTATCCCTAACACCCCTCACCCTAACACCTAACCCTAATACCCCCTTACACTTATCCCTAACAGCCCTTACCCTAACACCTACCCCTAACATGCTCACACTTATCCCTAAGACCTAACACCCCTCACACTTATTCCTAACATACCTCACCCTAACACCCCTTACACTTATCCCTAACACCCCTCACCCTAACACCCCTCACACTTAGCCCTAACACCCCTCACCCTAACACCTAACCCCTTCACCCTTATCCCTAACACCCCTTACCCTAACACCCCTCACACTTATCCCTGTGTCTCTTCCTCCCCTTATCATCAAGGGAGGGGGGAGGATGATGAAGGAGGGGGGAAGAGACACAGGGGAGGATGATGAGGGAGGGGGGTATAGAGATACAGGGGAGCGTGATGAGGAAGGGGGGAAAGAGACACAGGGGAGGATGAGGAGGGAGGAGGGGAGAGACACAGGGGAAGATGATGAGTGAGGGGGAAAAGAGACACAGGGGAGGATGATGAGGGAGGGAGGAAAGAGACACAGGGGAGGATGATGATGGAGGGGGGAGAGACACAGGGGAGGATGATGAGGGAGGGGGTAAAGAGATACAGGAGAGGATGATGAGGGAGGATGATTAGGGAGGGGGGATGAGACACAGGGGAGGGTGATGAGGAAGGGGGAAAAGAGACACAGGGGAGGATGATGAGGGAGGGGGTAAAGAGATACAGGGGAGGATGATGATGGAGGGGGATGTTAGGTTATTTATGCCCTTTATGGATTAAAACCAGACTCTGCATCAACTATGTAATTTTCCATGGGAGTTTTGACATGGATCCCCCGCCGGCATGCCACAGTCCAGGTGTTAGTCCCCTTAAAACAACTTTTCCATCACTATTGTGGCCAGAAAGAGTCCCTGTGGGTTTTAAAATCCGCCTGCCCATTGAAGTCTATGGCGGTTCGCCGGGTTCGCCGGTTCGCAACATTTGCGGCGGTTCGCGTTCGCGGTTCGCGAACCGAAAATGTTATGTTCGAGACATCACTACTCATCAGAGATGATGAAACAACCTCCCTCATCTTAGTAAAAAAGATTTTGGTTCCCTAAGAATAGGAGGCTCTTACATTCACCTGCAAAGTGCCTACAATAATGTGGTCAATTGCAGAATGCTATTGTCAGCCATACATTGTTTTGAACACTGAGCCTGGTGATCATCCCATTGCTCATCTTGAGTGACTCGGTGTTGATCCAAGCAGTACCTTGACTTCAAAACAAACACAGAAGCATAGAAACCTAGCAATATGGTAACAGTAAAAGATGTAGAAAAATCAAACTAATAAGGGGAATGGAGGGGCTAAGTTATGAAGAAAGACTAACCAAATTAAACTTATTTTCTCTAAAAAAAGACGTATGATTACCTTATATAAATACTGTACATCCAGGGTCAAAATAAGGCTTTGTCAGGTTAACTTTTTGTGCCAAGAAGTGTTGAACTGACAAGAGGGAATCCCTTGAGGTTAAAAGAAAAATTATTCCACCTTAAAGAAACAAAAGGGTTCTTCCCTGTAAGGCTGGTTAAACTGTAGAGTTCTCTATCAAAGTAGGTGGTGACAGCGTATTCGATAAATAACTTTAAAAAGAGTTGGATATATTTTTTAATAAAAAGGACATTCAAGGTTATGCTGCATAACTAGTGAGGGAGTATTGATCCAGGGAGGTATCCAATCACCAGTATCTGGGGTCAGGAAGAAATTAAGATCCCTATTAAATTGGAGCTACGTTTTAACATGTAGCTCGTAACTGTCATCTTAGGGCTATTTGTGTGCTAATATACCTAATAACGTTGCTCGCAGTGGGCTTTGCGGCGGCAAAGAATAGGCTACTTGGAGAGTAGCGTCCGAGCATGTAAATCCTTTGATCTGTCATGTCCGTAACCGCTAATTGTTTAATTCAGCTATTAAAGTGTAACATGGTCACTTGCGAGCAAGCACGTAACACACAAATGGAGCCCAGAGGCCTACGTGTGCTCTAGAGCACCCACAAAGGGGGTAAATTACAATACGTAGCACTTGTAATGCAAATCAAATCACTCTACTGTACATTTATTAGAAATGAAAGTGATATTAGGTCTTAGAATTAATAGCACAACATTCTCAAGCCTGCAAATCGCCCACGAAAAATACTTTATTTCATGAATATTTCATGTGCCATAACGATCCCTGCAATCAATGTGTTACCACTTAACTTGCATGTGATAGAATATAATATTTACTGTTTTATTAATATTGCATAATATCTGGCCTCTGGATCCGATCGCAAACTGGATTTGAAGCACGTAGGACGATATTTACCCTCCCCTTTTTCAGTGACATAATGCTTACAATCTATTTTTTTATTGGCTTGCTTAATTGTTTGCGTTTCGAACACGCAAGTCCAACAGCCGAAAACTGGTTTACGAGATAGCATCTCTCGCTCGTAGCTCGCTGCCATTTCTAATTTAATAACAACGTAAGTCTGCTAAATTTGAAGCACGCAGCCCTTACGTGCTACAAGGTGGAATTGCGAGGGTGGAATTTAATATGGCCCTATAGTTTTTTTGCTCTTATGAGACAATTGGCAAAGTTTCAGTTGAGTTTTTTCTATTTGTCTATCTCCGGTCTCTATCAATTAAAAATTAATCGACATATTACAAAAGATCAGGGGAGATCTAAAAAGGTTGAAATAGATGGATTCAAAGTATTTTTTTTAAAAAACGAACTTACCATGTAATTTCACTATGTAAAATGTATTTTAGTCCATCCAGTTCAACCTCTGGTCATTGTGTTAATTTTGAATAATGATTTTATAATTTACATCTCTATAATAAAACTGTAATAAACATCAATAAATATTTTCATAACGTAAAAAGGTCTAGGTATTGTTTTTAGATGGAAGGAGTGACTTGAAGCAAGAGTAACATCTTGGTTTAACATATTCTGTGAATGGCCCTGCACCCAATTTACAATACTTAAAAAAAATTGTACAAATGTATTTCTAGACAATATCCAAAATTCAGAGCAAATAGGAGTTTTCTCATTGAGAATAGACATTGTAGTCGTTTGCTGTCTCTGTGAAGGATAGTGATCCTAGGGTAATATTTCTGGAGAATATGGTGAACATCAAGCAGAACTGTTGAATGTTGGATCAGATAAAGGAATTTCTCATAGCGCATTATATCGTTTTTTACAGTCATATTCTATTTGTTTTAAATCAATTTGCATGTAAGATCAGCATTTGTTCTTTGCATGTAAGGAAATTAGATAAATGGCAGATTTACACAGAAACAGTGTTCTTTAATTCAACAAAAGCTATTCATTTGTCAACAGGAGTTTACAGATCATTGTTGTTGGGTTATTTTAGAATGGAAATATTTTTTTACTTAGATCATATCATCTGATAGTATTGTTTTCAGTCATACCACTGCCAATCATTTCCATTATTACCTTGTTTTAAAGTCTCCCATCACAATTTAAACTGAAGTGTTTAAAAATGAGGCATTTGGGACACTACTTATGGGCATTATTTATTTACAGTTCTTCATTGGTTATAATAAATTCCATTCTGTGTCAGTGCACAAGAAAACTAGGCTATCAAGCCTTGAATTTGTTCTTCCACTCAAGCTCTGCTTCTTTTCTGATGAGCTAATATGTAAGGGGAACATTGCCTCAGCTTAAAATTCAATTTTTGCAGTGCAGTAAAAAAAGATTAACTAATAAACAGAGTGAATATGATCTGTAAGTCATTGAGCAAGCATTGAGCCCAAAGGTCTCATCATTTAAAGTGCTTCTACACTTTGCAATAATTCGTCGAGGAGACGTTTCAGCTGCATATAATACTATTATAGCCATACGCTTCAGGGTTGTTAACAAAGGCTTTGTCTGATTGAAATGTTTTACAAATAGAAGACAAGTTGCTGATCCAAACATTTCTCAATTAAGCGACCATATTTTTCCTTGCAGCCTGACAAAGGAAATTTCAAGGGAGACATTTTAGATGTCAGTAGTAATCTACTAGAAGAACGCATTTTTTTTTTTTTTTTTTAAATAAAGGATTTTGTTGCAGATTGTGCAGATTATACAGTACTCTATTCCCTTCAGCAGTAAATTCAGAGTGTTCATAAAAAATTAATGACATTTTAGGTCCAAAAATATTTGAGAAGTAGCTCTGTAGCAGATTTTACTGTTTTAAATGCTACATGGGAATGAACCTTTTGATGTTCGGTTTGTAAGATGCATTTCTTGGTCAATTAACTACTGTTTCTTATTATCATTAATATGTACAGGTTACATGGTATGTATTATTCTTCTATTATTATAATTAATATGTACATGTTACATGGTATGTATAATTCTTCTCTTATCATTAATATGTACAGGTTACATGGTATTTCTTGTCTTTTTATATTAATTATATACATATTATATAGTATGTATTTTATGTATCCTACTTCCGGATTGTATAAGTTAGTGTCTAAAATGGTGCCTAATTTGTGGTATGCGACTGTGGCGGATTTAGCGTCCTTGTTTTCGGGTGTCGTCTGACTTTCTGTTTCGGGTCTTTTAGCCTAGTTTTCGTTTTGTTCGGCGGCCATTTTTTCTGTCGCTTCGGTGATTTTCGGGTGTGTAAACTCTGAAATTTGTACTTAAATGGAGGTGTAACTTCACTTGCAGAGGGTGCCCTTGGGTGCCCCTCCTTGCTGTGGGTAGCCTTTTTACATGTTTGTTGTGTGTATTTATTGTGTTTCTAATGTTTTTGGGGTCGCGCGGGTTGCGTCCTTGTTTTCGGATCTCGTACATCTTTTTCGGAAAATCCGTAGTTGTTTGGTGGTGTTTTGCATCTTTAGAGTGCTGTCGCCTCATTTTTGTTTTTTTCTGCAGCCATTTTTTCTCTTGCTTAGGGGATTTTTGGGTGTCTAAACTCTTTTATTTGGAGTTAAATTCAGGTGTAACTTCAGTTTTCGAGGTCCTGTGTGCCCCCCTTGCTGTAGGTAATCTTTTTATGTATTTGTTGTGTGTATTTATTGTGTTTATCATGTTTTGATGTGCGCGGGTTTCGGACGTTTTTTCGAGGTCGTAATGGGTCGTAACGTGTCTCGTATCTTGCCAGCAAATGTGGCCCTCGCTTTTCGAGGGCCGCAGGCTAGCTGCGTGAGCCCACAGTGTTAGCAACGGCCGCATGCTCACAATTATATATGTGATGTTAAATGGTATTTTTCCCTTACTTCTATTAAATATTTGCTGCAATTTCATGGTAATCTTTAAAGGCATACTTAAGTTTCTTGGATTTGTAATGCATCTGATAGAGGAGAATCAGTAGCTTATTAAATGTTTTTTGGCATGAAAAAATACCATAATAAACATTAACAAACTCACCCTGTTGTTTACTGAATCTCTTGAGTTTGCAAGCAGTTTACTTGTGTTAGTTAACACCCCTGTAAATCCCTGCTACAATTACCATAACATTCATAATTCATTTTGGCCAATCACAGAGAGCTAATACATTTTAATACAATGTAACAATCAGTGATGGCAGTTTATGCAGGAATGAATCATGGGATGTGTAGTCTCCCTGTCGGAAGCAGAAGGAGCCAGACACTGATCTATAGGGTTAAAACCCATACCCAAATGCAGTGTTTTTATTGGGAGGTTCACTGTGACTATGTAAGCAGCTCTGGGAGTGTGAAAAATTTGAATTATTTTTAAATAAAATAAGTATTTATATGTATATAATGACTCAATGTAATGTGTGTTTTTGATATAAGCAGCATGTGTTAGATTAGAAAAAGGTAAAAATAGGGAAACTTAGATATACCTTTAATAGTTGAATGAAAGCCTAGTGTTTTTTTAGTAGTAATTGAATTTAGGGGAATGGACGGGAAAAAAAGACTAACCAAAGTAAACTTATTTTCTCTAGAAAAAGGTGCCAATATTTACCTTGTATAAATGAGTCCAAGGTCAATATAGGGCTTTATAAGGGGAACCAATAGGTTTTCAGATGACAAGAAGACACCTCTTGAGGCTAGAAGAAAAACAAATTCCACCTTAAGGAAAGAAAAGGGTTCTTCACAGTAAGGACAATGAGATTGTGGAACTCTCTACCAAAAGAGGCTGCAAAAGCAAATTCAATAGATAACTTTAAATCGGGTTTTGGCATATTTTTAAAAGGGCATATAGGGTTATGTAGGATAACTAGAGAAGGAGTATTTATCCATCGAGTAATCCGATTGCCAGAGTTTTGGTGTCCGAAAGGATTTTTTTCCCCTTTATGAAACAGCTAGCAACTTGCCCGTCAAAAATTAAGGGAGTAAAATTGTAAGCCTGGCAATGATGTTTGCCACACAATGCAAGGCTACGGGCCTTGTGAGCACCTTCGGCGTTCATTGTGAGCCTCTTCCCCCCATATAGTTTAGTGGACCCACCCTGTGACTGTTACTGCCATGGGTTAAGTGTTACTGGCTTGGTTTAAGTGTCACTGGCTTGGTTTAAGTGTTACTGCTTTTGGTGAAGTGTTACTGCATTGGTGTAAATGTTACTGTTGTGGAGGAAGTGTTACTGGTTTTGCTCAAGTGATACGGGTTTGCTGCTCTTTTTTGCGTCCTTTGGCCTTGTTTTCATCCTTTGCCATTTTTTTTTCTTTCTAACTCGATTTTTGATCATGAAAAAACGGCAAATATGGCTCAAATTAAGTTGCAACCTCACTCACAGGCTCCCTGGCTATCCTCCTGTGCTGTGTGCAAGTAAATTTGAGGCATATTTGTTTGTTTTTTTCAGCTTTTTACTGTGATTTTACAGTGATTCGGCTGGTAAAGTCGTATTTTTGTGAGGTCCACTGTCCATATACGTGCCTCTGGTCCTAAGTCCTACAGGCCGTAATTGTGCGCGTTACAACTGCTGGGGCGCGAAGTCCTAAATCCTTGCAGCCTAAGTCCAGCGTGCCTCAACTGCTCGCCTCGCATCACGCTTTTTTTTTACATTCTAAAACATTTTGCCTATTTTCAAGTGTAGTTCTACAAAAGCGGATAGTATAAATGTTGACCACAACTGTCCTTTGCATTCACATATAGCTGATGAATTATATTAAGTACTGCATATGATTATTTTCAAAGTATACAGGTATTACATTGATGAAGGCATTTTGGGGGGCCTACAAGTAATAGAAAGAATTGTTACCAAAGCAATAGTAAATGCTTTGTTTCACCAGGGTATGCAAGCTGAGGTACAACATGCTAATGTCAACCATTTTAAATAGTCTTGCACACACTGTAACGTAGAAGAATATGTCAATGTGAGCACTGAAACAAGCTGATTTATTACTTTTCCAATGTGTAAGGTTTAACCCCCGTTATTTTCAAACAAGATAAGAAAACACAGATAACATAAGTGACTGACTACACCACTGCTCATGTTTCTTTCAATTCACTAGTCACTCTAAAGATGTTCAAACACACTTATCTTAAAGGTATATGGAAGTTTCTTTTTTTCCCTTTTTCTAATCTAACACATGCTGCTATGTAAGTGTCAGCAATGTGTGCAGTGTGTAGTGTAAATAGTGTGCGTGCGCGAAGAAAATCTGTTAGGGTAGCTGTGTACTTCCGGATTGTAAAAGTTAGTGTCTAAAATGGCGCCTAATTTGTGGTATGCGACTGTGGTGGATTTAGCGTCCTTGTTTTCGGGTGTCGTCTGACTTTATGTTTCGGGTCTTTTAGCCTAGTTTTCGTTTTGTTCGGTGGCCATTTTTTCTGTCGCTTCAGTGATTTTCGGGTGTGTAAACTGAAATTTGTACTTAAATGGAGGTTTAACTTCACTTGCAGAGGTCCTGGGTGCCCCTCCTTGCTGTGGGTAACCTTTTTACATGTTTGTTGTGTGTATTTATTGTGTTTCTAATGTTTTTGGGGTCGCGTGGGTTGCGTCCTTGTTTTCCGATCTCGTACATCTTTTTCGGAAAATCCGTAGGTGTTTGGTGGTGTTTTGCATCTTTAGAGTGCTGTAGCCTCGTTTTCGTTTTTTTCTGCGGCCATTTTTTCTCTCGCTTAGGGGATTTTTGGGTGTCTAAACTCTTTTATTTGGAGTTAAATTCAGGTGTAACTTCAGTTTTTGAGGTCCTGTGTGCCCCCCTTGCTGTAGGTAATCTTTTTATGTATTTGTTGTGTGCATTTATTGTGTTTATCTTGTTTTGATGTGCACGGGTTTCGGACGTTTTTGCGAGGTCGTAATGGATCGTAACGTGTCTCGTATTTTGGTTTCGTAACTCTGTAAATTTTCCGAGGTCCACAGTTTCTGGCAAGGAGCAACTGTGGCCCTCGCTTTTCGAGAGCCGCAGGCTAAAGATGTTCAAACACACTTATCTTAAAGGTATATGGAAGTTTCTTTTTTTCCCTTTTTCTAATCTAACACATGCTTCTTATATCAGAAACACACATTATCATTGAGTCATTCTATACACATACAGATTTTTCTTTTTATCTAGAAGCAAATTTGGGGCCAGATTTCATTTGAAGTCTGCAACTCGATCACAGACGGCCGTATGCCTGCGGGTGTGTTGCGGGCTCCCATCCTCTCTTCGATTTTGATGCTATTCAATTGTTCAAGGCCGCAAGTTAGAAAGCCGTTCTGAGCCCGCTAAAAGATGCCAATTAAATAGCAAATTAGCTTGCGACCTCACTTATGGGCTACCGGATCGCCCAATTGAATGGTGGCCTTGGTTTCCACACCCCAGAGCTGCTTACATAGGTACAGGGTACCTACCTATAGAAACACTGCATTTGGGTACATTTTTTTAACCCTGTGCTAACCCGCAAGCCAATAGCAGCACAATGCAGAGATCGCCATAGCAATGTCTGAGCTTCCCCTTGCTTCCTTGTAGAGGTTAAAAAAAGACTACACATCCCATGATGCTTTGCAGCACAAACAATGTTATAGCTGCCTGTCATTGGCTAAAACAAATTATTAATGTTATGCTAATTTAGTAAAGGTTTTCAGGGGGCGTGCCTTCTCAAAATCAAGCTTGAGAAAACTGAAGAAATTTGCAAAGGTCAGGGTAAGTTTATTAATGTTTATTTTGGGATTTTTTCATGTTTTCATACATTACTGATTCTCATCTATCAGATGCACTCATAATCCAGGAACCTTAGATGTACCTTTAACATAATTTGTAAGAAAATTAAAAATAATTAGATAGAGTGTAATAATACATCTTAAGTTCAGTATTGAATCAAATTTATTCTTATAGTTGGTATAATGATAATCTAATAAACAGGTTAAATATGTTAAAGATTGATTATGAAAATTAAAAATAGATATATATCATTCAGTAAAAGTAGGAAAACTTGAAGCTTTGTGTTCAGATAATTAAATACATGTAATTTCACACACAGAGCTAGAAAATAATATAAAACAAAATAAGCCTTATGATACTAATAAGTGTAAAGTAACAAAAAACACATAATACATATAAAGCATGTAAAGGTAATGAGATTGTATTTTGTGGTTTTGTTTTTACTTTCTATATTTATTTGGTATTTATGTTCTGCAGTTTCTTTCTGTGTAAAAGTGAAAACAGACCATAGTAGTTTATTATCATACAAAGTTATATTAGATGCAGCTTGTCATATAGATTAGTGTTTCCGAAATACAGTTCTCAAGGCCCATTAAAGGACCACTATAGTTCAAGATAAAAGGTTCATGTTTGTGAAGGATACAACAAATGAATAGTTATCAGCTGTATAAGCCATGGATATAAAAGTATTTTAGAGAACAGCAGAAGCTGTAAATACTATTTATGAACAGAGAGCTGGATCATGAGGGTGACTTTTTAATCTATTAGTGGAGGAAGGGGTAGGAGTGGAGGGAACAGGAGATGGTCACAATGTTTTGTTAGATAGTTGGATCTGATTAAATTTGACACCACATATGTTCCCCCTGAGAACTTCTGAAATAGGGAGCTTCTGTCAATATATGCAAGTATAACTCTCCATAATGTAAATGAGCCTATTAAACATAATTTCCCCCAAAATATCAGCTTTTTCAAACATATTTTTATGTTGTACATTGGTTCTTTAACAAATAAGAATGCCAGAATAGTCTGGTTTGGGCACACATTAGTTAGTCATTATGATTGAGTTTCTTGCCTGAAATATATTTAAAATGGTGAATACTATCTCATTGCATCATACAGTATATCATGATATTCTATTACTGAGATTTATGATCCAAGAAAACCAATTCTTTCACTTCTATCAGCACCTAAACTAAATAAAGATGAGATGGGAATATTCCATTTATGTATCAGAGCCAATAACATAATGGTTACATTAATAGAAATTATTCTTCAAACCATATTCACCATGTTACATATTCACACATAAATCTGTGTAAGCATTTTAACAAACACTTTGGAGCAATCTACACAACAAACTAATTTATGGTCTATGTTGACTTATGTTTTATGTTTTTTTATTTATTTATTTTCACACCTGAACCTCTTTTGAACTGTCCTAATTTTTCAGTTTTTCAGTAATTTGTTAAAGAATTAAAGACACAAGTTATTGTTGTTTTTTAACTGACATTAAACTTTCAAAGTATGTTAATTGTTCGTGGATATACACTGTTATGGAAAAACCAGGGAAATGCAAACATTTATTTTTTTTACTGAGAATTCAATAAGGCACAATTCCATATACTAAAGTGAAAGTAATAGGAGTATATCTACATTTTCCAATAAAAATATGTTTTTTTTAAATGTATGTCATATTTATTTTCTTTTGTTGACTATGCAGATTCAAATAGTATCTGTGCAACATAAACAGGTTTTTGAGAAAGTACATGCCAATACTTAGTTTTATATAAACTGCTATTTACAGCTATATGATTCCGTTAAATCAGTTCTCTTTCCTTATATACGTAGTTTTAGTTTTTTGGGGTATGAAAGTCTTTTTGAGCTCCACCCAATAATATCACCCAGTCATTAATGGTGGTCAAGCAATCTCAATTTTCTCAGCAATCATATGTCTTCTAGAGGTTGCAGACACCCCTCATATAAATAAGGAGACTCTTAATGGTAATAGGAGACTAAGAACAACAAGGAGGTCCCTGACTTAAATTACTTATGTATGCTATGCACTCCTGAGGGAAACCAGAGATCTATCTTCTGTCCCCACTTAGCCCAAAGAGGAAGTACATGGAGGCTATGTGGTAGTGTGGTAGTCCTCCACACCCAACTGGGTTAATTAATAATAATTATAATTATATTTAATTTTACAATGACAACTCTGCAAAACATTATTTCCTTGACATTTTCTGGCTCAATTACAGCTTCATCATCTTCTATCATAGAGTTTGTAAAAAAAAAAGATGTGACAGATATTGTATTGTAAAGTAACAATAGTAACAGTGAGTGGAATAAATAGGGATGTCTGTTATATGATTCTAAAACCATAAAAGTGATGAGTATATTTTACAAGCTCTGCAAGCTGCACAATGTTTTCAACAAGCAGGGATTCCCTTCCAAAATGGTGCACAGTATCAAACTTTAATGATATTCAGACAAAATTTGACAGGACTTAGAACATTTCAAGGCAAGTACATTTCCACAAAATCGATGTGTCATGCATTTAGCCCCATGCTCTAAGCCTAGCAAGCAGTAAAACAAATGAGAAAGCATAATATAAATGGCTACAAAAGGATAAAAAAAACAACAGGAAGTCCAAAAATCACGTAGAGATCTGTTTGGATGTGAGTTGAAATTAAAGTTAATATCTTTAATTACTTTTCATGAACTCTTCCTAAACTTGCATAAATCTTGACATTAATTATTAAAATAAAAAGTAATTTCACAATTTGAATGGCAACCCTTTCCAGTATATCTATTTTTGTGAAGAAGGCCTCAAAATTTATTTTTTCTTCATGAATATTATACCTAGTTGCAAATTCACAATTTTATTTCCCTATATAGTCAATGTCTGGTTATTGACATTGAGTTAAAAAAATACATGTTATGAGTAGTCTGCTTGTTAAGGGACAAAGAGAATGAAGCCATGCTTTCCAATATGTTGATTTTTCCTAAAGTATGTATTTCTTTTGAAACTTTAATTTTATTTACCTTTTATCAATTACATTTCAGAATTTAAAAAAAAACATTTATAATAAATAGGTAAAGCAAAAAAATTTAATACATACAATGCATTAAATGAAATAAAATGCCACCATTGCATATTGGCTAAAGTTTTTCTCCTATAAATAATTTCCATGTTTATATTGATTACGATTTATCCATATATCCCAAGTTCTCAATTTACTTTTCAAAAATAAGATTTTTAACACTAAATGGACCATGTTAATAATTTTTTCTAAACTTGGTTTCTGGTTATTTGAGTTCTACATGCATTGTAATGCTCTTCTTGATGCATTAAGTATATAAGATAATATTTTTTTGCAGTCTTCATCTAATGCCAATTTCAAGTAATCTAATAATACCCATAGTGGATCTGATTATATTTATATACACATTATTTTCTTAATCATCTGAAAAATGGTTTGCCAATGTTGCTTACCACATGTGGATATATATATATATATATATATATATATATATATATATATATATATATATATATATAGACCCGCATCCATACCAGAATAATGGTCTGGTGTCATCAATAGGAGCTAATGCAGCCACAGTAAGATAACATCAATACATATGCAACCTAATATGAGTTTTCTTTAAGCCTAGTACAAACCGACAACATCCTAGCCCTTTTGGTAAGCTATAACCAGATTATCCTCCCACTGAAGTATGTACTGATTTTGTTTTCCTTCTTCACATATAAGTTATCTATATTTTAAATTAGAAAATTACCCATCATAAATGATGGTATGATAGAATTTCATATGGAATGCCCCTATCCCCCTATACATAACAATTTGATATTGCAAGTAAAACATGATGCATAATTTTAATAAAATATATAATATATTAAATATACCTTAATCTAAAAAAGGATGACATTTAGTTAGTATGGTTTGTGTGTATAGTGCATGAACTTAAGAGAAAAACAACAAAAGCCTCATTGTTTTATTGTATTATCATACAAAAAGGTGAGATAAAGCTATGCTTCAAGCAACAACCGAGGATCTAATTAATTATCTTCTATTAAATATTATTTCCTCATAAATAAAAAAGTTATGTACACTGGTACAAAATTCAATCATAGCGCTAAACAAACATTGGTTTTGTATTGATGTGACCCTCAGAATTAGTAAATAGTTGCAATATATTGTATGAGTTATTGGAATATTAGATCTGGTCAGTAAAATGTATCCTACAGTATTTATTATAATAAACCAAAAAGATCATATAGATTAGCTAAGGCTTGACAAGAAAAAAACTTTATTTAATTTTGTTAAACTTTCACTTAGAGAACCCATTATATGAATACTAAAGTGGGACAGAGGAATTGTGGAGGGGTGGAGTGACAAATCCCCCAGATTATATGATTAGATCCCTGGTGTATAGTAGGAGGAAAGAGATCACAATTCGCATCAGCACGCTACAATCTCTTCCTCCCCTTCCCCAGCGGTTCTCCCTCACCTCTTGGCTGAAAACGAGGTCTTACAAGACCACACAAGATTATCAGGGTTATCCGGGCAGCCAAAAGGACAGTAGGTGAGGGGAAACTTCTGGTAACTTGTCAATCATAAATGACGGTATTGTATAATGCTTTCTTGAATTGTCTGTTCTGTCTCTCTCTCTCTCTTTGTGTTATGTGACGAGTATGCTGTCTCTCTCTCTGTGCTGCTCTGTCCTCTGTGTGTCTCTCTCTCTCTGTCCTGTGTGTGCATCTTTCTCTCTCTCTGTCCTGTGTGTGTGTCTCTATCAGGTGTCTGTCTCTCTCTTTCTGTCCTGTGCGTCTCTCTGTACTGTGTGTGTGTCTCTATCTGTCCTGTGTTTGTCTCTCTCTCTCTGTCCTGTGTGCATATCCTTCTCTCTCTCTGTCCTGTGTGCGTGTCCTTCTCTCTCTATGTCCTGTGCGTGTCCTTCTCTCTCTCTGTCCTGTGTGCGTGTCCTTCTCTCTCTATGTCCTGTGCATGTCCTTCTCTCACTCTGTCCTGAGTCTGTATCTCTCTCTGCCCTGTGTGTGTGCCTCTCTCTCTCTTTGTCCTGTTTGTGTGCCTCTCTCTCTCTCTCTGTTCTGTGTGTCTCTCTCTGTCCTGTGTATCTCTCTCTGTCCTGTGTATGTCTCTCTCTGTCCTGTGTGTCTCTCTCTCTGTCCTGTGTGTGTCTCTCTCTCTGTCCTGTGCATCTCTATCTGTCCTGTGCATCTCTCTCTGTCCTGTGTGTGTGTCTCTCTCTGTCCTGAGTCTGTCTCTCTATCTGTCCTTTGTGTGTGTGTGTGTGTGTGTCTCTCTCTCTCTCTTCCTGCGTGTGTTTCTCTCTCTCTGTCCTGTGTGTGTCTCTCTCTGTCCTGAGTCTGTTCTTCTATCTGTCCTTTGTGTCTCTCTCTCTCTCTCTCTCTCTTCTGGCGTGTGTTTCTCTCTCTCTGTCCTGTGTGTCTCTCTCTCTCGCTCTCTCTTTCCTGTCTCTCCCCTGCCGCTGTCTTTCCCGGCGCTGTGTAATAGCGTCAGTGAGCGGGGTACTTGCATACGCACATACCCCAACTTTATTAGCAAATGTGACTCCTGCACAGAACAGACTGTGCAGATATTACAGACACATTGTAAAACATTACAGTGGATATACAGGGAGTGCAGAATTATTAGGCAAATGAGTATTTTGACCACATCATCCTCTTTATGCATGTTGTCTTACTCCAAGCTGTATAGGCTCGAAAGCCTACTACCAATTAAGCATATTAGGTGATGTGCATCTCTGTAATGAGAAGGGGTGTGGTCTAATGACATCAACACCCTATATCAGGTGTGCATAATTATTAGGCAACTTCCTTTCCTTTGGCAAAATGGGTCAAAAGAAGGACTTGACAGGCTCAGAAAAGTCAAAAATAGTGAGATATCTTGCAGAGGGATGCAGCACTCTTAAAATTGCAAAGCTTCTGAAGCGTGATCATCGAACAATCAAGCGTTTCATTCAAAATAGTCAACAGGGTCGCAAGAAGCGTGTGGAAAAACCAAGGCGCAAAATAACTGCCCATGAACTGAGAAAAGTCAAGCGTGCAGCTGCCACGATGCCACTTGCCACCAGTTTGGCAATATTTCAGAGCTGCAACATCACTGGAGTGCCCAAAAGCACAAGGTGTGCAATACTCAGAGACATGGCCAAGGTAAGAAAGGCTGAAAGACGACCACCACTGAGCAAGACACACAAGCTGAAACGTCAAGACTGGGCCAAGAAATATCTCAAGACTGATTTTTCTAAGGTTTTATGGACTTATGAAATGAGAGTGAGTCTTGATGGGCCAGATGGATGGGCCTGTGGCTGGATTGGTAAAGGGCAGAGAGCTCCAGTCCGACTCAGACGCCAGCAAGGTGGAGGTGGAGTACTGGTTTGGGCTGGTATCATCAAAGATGAGCTTGTGGGGCCTTTTCGGGTTGAGGATGGAGTCAAGCTCAACTCCCAGTCCTACTGCCAGTTCCTGGAAGACACCTTCTTCAAGCAGTGGTACAGGAAGAAGTCTGCATCCTTCAAGAAAAACATGATTTTCATGCAGGACAATGCTCCATCACACGCGTCCAAGTACTCCACAGCGTGGCTGGCAAGAAAGTGTATAAAAGAAGAAAATCTAATGACATGGCCTCCTTGTTCACCTGATCTGAACCCCATTGAGAACCTGTGGTCCATCATCAAATGTGAGATTTACAAGGAGGGAAAACAGTACACCTCTCTGAACAGTGTCTGGGAGGCTGTGGTTGCTGCTGCACGCAATGTTGATGGTGAACAGATCAAAACACTGACAGAATCCATGGATGGCAGGCTTTTGAGTGTCCTTGCAAAGAAAGGTGGCTATATTGGTCACTGATTTGTTTTTGTTTTGTTTTTGAATGTCAGAAATGTATATTTGTGAATGTTGAGATATTATATTGGTTTCACTGGTAAAAATAAATAATTGAAATGGGTATATATTTGTTTTTTGTTAAGTTGCCTAATAATTATGCACAGTAATAGTCACCTGCACACACAGATATCCCCCTAAAATAGCTAAAACTAAAAACAAACTAAAAACTACTTCCAAAAATATTCAGCTTTGATATTAATGAGTTTTTTGGGTTCATTGAGAACATGGTTGTTGTTCAATAATAAAATTAATCCTCAAAAATACAACTTGCCTAATAATTCTGCACTCCCTGTATATATATATGTATATATATATATATATATATATATATATATATATATATATATATATATATGCATCTATATATGTAATTAGGACACTGCTGAGAGAGAGAGTGAGAGAGAGAGAGAGAGAGAGAGAGAGAGATTTCTTCCTATGACCTTGCCCTTTACGGTTGATTTACTTACCATGACCAACCAAAATCACATGATTTCATCATCTAGTTTTAGCTGCTGTGATTCATTTAATAATAAGTGGATACAGGTAAATTAACCTGAAAGTAACACTGAGCTGAACAGCATGATATAATGAATAAACCAAAATATTATGAAAAAGCTTCAGGTCACCTCTATCCCTTTGATAGACCAAGCTCCAGCCATGCAATGACAGATGTCAGGTAGTAAACGTATTTTTCTTATTTTCTTCACTGTGAATACATGTAATTGTTTGTTTTCCACAGCATTTTAAAGTTGCCTAAGAAATGTTTTAGTCTCACAATTGTCCTGTCTTTTTCTGCAGACAAGTGAGCTTATTATGGACTTAACAATTTACCCATTGGTGCTGTTTTCCTGATCAAACCAGAACAAAGAATGTGTATAGCTTAAATAGCGTGAAGCGGATAATGGACCATTGTACAGAGGGCTGTACAATTAAATTCTGTTTTCCACATTCTGGTATAAGATTATTAAACTTACTTTACAAATTAAGAATTATGTTATATTTAGTAATTCAAGATCTTGTGTTTACGCTTTATGCCAATTTACACAATGCATATTTATTTGTTTTACTATTTATATGTTATGTATGACATGTATGAACATTTTTTTTAACATATTGAATAATATAAAGGTAATTAACTAACACAGACTGTTAAATCAAAACTGTTTTTGAAAGCAAGGCATCTTTGAGATGTTCCAAGTTACTTAATTATTGTTAAATAGGTTGAGGACAACTGTGAGACTAACACATTTCTTTACCAGCATTAGAATTTAAGTGAAAAAAAGCAAATAAACACACAAATGATTACTGGTCATTGGTACTGGAAAAAAATATATATTAATCTCCTGCCTCCTATCACTTGCATGAAGTTTGGTCAATTACAAATAATTTTTAGCGGGTCATTAGTGACTTTTGTGTGAATTGTCTCTTTGTTGTTTTAAAGCCTAGAAGCCATACTGGAAGGGGACGAGAAGATAGTTGGACAAAAGGAATTGGGTTAGTCACTCAAACAGACTTGAAGCCAAGGGAGATAGAGATAACTAAAGGTGGATTTAGAATCTGGGAGCTATATTCAATTGGAAGCCAATAACTCGATCACAGATGGCTGTTTGTCTGCGGGTGTGTTGCGGGCTTCTGTTCGTCTCCGATTACGATGCTATTCAATTTGTCAAGGCCGCAAGTTACTGTCCCAAAGCCAAAACAGTAAACCATGCACTGGTTTGGAGCAGTTCAGGGCGGGAACATGATCAGTTAAGCAAGCCCGTAACCTCCCATTTCGAATCAGCCAATAGAAAAGGAGACTGTCATTATTACGGCAGTAAAACATGGAGGTTACATGTCAATCAGTTATGTTAAGCCAAACCCGAAAAATAAAGAATTATGAAAATGAATGCCAATACTGTTCTAGTCCATATAGGTGGCCTGATATTACATAGTTACATCGTTACATAGTATTTAAGGTTGAAAAAAGACTTTCAGTCCATCAAGTTCAACCTTTTAAGATCTCCTCTGATATGCAATATGCGGATTAACTATTAATTAATTAGTTGTATATAAAAATAAAAAATAAATAAATAATCAATTCCCTCCTGATCCCAGACACCAGCGACCGGACTTCTCCCTGGATCAACACTGCCTCTCTAATTATCCATGATAACCCTGAATTCCCTTTTTAAGTAGAAATAAATCCAGTCCCCTTTTAAAGCTATCTATCGAATCCGCTGTCACCACCTCCTCTGGTAGAAAACCTCTTGGCACAAAAAGCTCCCTTGACAAATCTTTATACTGACCCTGGATGTATTTATATAAGGTAATCATATTTCCTCTTAGATGCCTTTTTTTCTAGAGAAAATAAGTTTAATTTGGTTAGTCTTTGTTCGTAACTTAGCCCCTCCATTCCCCTTATTAGTTTTGTTGCCGTCCTCTGTACCTTTTCCAGCTCTAAAATGTCCTTTTTATGAAATGGTGCCCAAAATTGTACTCCATATTCCAAATGAGGGTGTACTAGAGATTTGTATAGTGGCAGAATTATATTTGCTTCCCTGGCTTCTATACCCTTCTTAATACATGCTACTATTTTATTTGCCTTTGCAGCTGCTGCTTGACATTGAGCACTGTTACCTAGGTGGCACTCCCAAATCCCTTTCAATATCCAATACACCTAGATTTGCTCCATTAAGATTATAAATTGCATGGCTATTTTTCCTTCCCAGATGCATAACTTTACATTTATTCGTATTAAATCTCATCTTTCATTTAGATGCCCATTCCTCAATTTTATGTAAATCCCTTTGGAGGGAAAGCACATCACTATCTGATTTAATTACCTTGCACAACTTCGTGTCATCAGCGAAAATGGAGACACCACAGTCCAATCCTACCTCTAAGTCATTAATAAATATGTTAAAAAGGAGAGGACCTAATACTGAACCCTGAGGAACCCCACTTACCACATTAGTCCAATCGGAGTATGTTCCATTTACAACAACCCTTTGCTTCCTGTCTTTTAGCCAGCTCTCAATCCATGAGCAGATATTTACTGCAACTCCTGTATCTCTTAGTTTACACAATAGTCTCCCATGTTGCACTGTATCAAAAGCCTTTGCAAAATCCAAAAAGACTACATCCACTGAGTTGCCTTGATCCAGGTTCCTACTAACATCCTCATAGAAACTAATTAGATTTGTTTGACATGACTTATCCCTCATAAATCCATGTTGACTCCTACTTATAATCCTGTACAAATAGACATATTCTTGTATATTATCCCTTATTAACCCTTCTAAAAGCTTCCCCACTACAGAAGTGAGGCTCCCTGGTCTATAATTCCCCGGATTTGCTCTTGCTCCCTTTTTAAATATAGGTATCACCTCAGCTTTTCTCCATTCATCTGGATATGTATTAACTCATTGATACCCGAAATCGATTGAGCCCTGAAAATAAACATTAAAATACATTTTATTTCCTGCCGATTTGCGGGCTTGAGTCTGTTGTGCAATAAATTTGAATGTCTTTCCCCGTTATTTACAGTGCAGCATTGATTTTTCATTTGTATTTACAGTGCTACGAATAGGCATTTAACCACCTTGTGGTTTGCTGTTTACGGGTGTGAAAAAATTTGCGGGCTTGGGGAAAGTGAGCAATTGAATAGCGATTTACGGTTTTAGCCTTGCAGCCGTGAAAGATTAAAGGCTTCTGGAGGCTGTAAGTTACAAGTTTAACCATCACCATTTTTTCAAGCCCGTAACTCGGAAGCCGTTCGGAGCCCTCAAAAGGACGCCAATTTAACAGCAAATTAGCTTGCAACCTCACTTATGGGCTACCGGATCGCCTGAGAGCTCAAATGAATGTGGCTCTGGGTCAGGTGAATGTTTCTTAAGAATCGGTGTGATTATTGTGAGTTTTAAAAATGATGGGAACTTGCTGTTGTTTAGGGAGATGTTAAATAGATGTGTGAGATTTGGGATAAGTGTGGATAGTAGAACATTTAGAGAATAGATGTGATCGAATGTGATCAAATTGGGAAGTTCTAAGATAGATGTTGAAGGAAAAACAGAGACTTCAACCTCAGTTACAAAATCAAGGGAGCCCTTGTGTATGTGGGATTGGAGAAGGGCAAAGGTTTGGTGTTATCGTTTTGTTGATAGTAGTGTTTGTTTGAGTCATGTTGAGAAGAGAGTTTATTTCTGATGTATAATAGCTGGCAAAGTTTTCAGCTGTGAGACAGGAAGGGTTCAAAGAGGTGGGGGTGGGTGGAGGAGTTGAACAGGAAACAGGCTTTTGGGGTTGGAATACAAAGTGATATTAATGATGAAAAGTACTATTGTTTGGCAAGATTGAGGAGTTGTAATGTACAATAAACCTGTAATGCAGGAAGTCTGCATTCATTATATCATGCTAAACTGTTCTGAAATGGCTTAGTGTCATGGTTTACACATTAATAAACATAAGCTAATATCTGATATGCATTGACATAAAGCATGAACATGTAATGTGAATCCTTTGCCAAATCCTCCACTACAATGAAATAGCAAATACAACTGTAGTCTATGTACCATGTTCCAGCCAACGCTATTGTTGCTGGTGTTATCATAACCATATCAAAAGCCTAATACAATTTATTAGACTGACTCCTTCCTCTGCTTCCCTATACTGACGTATTCATATTTATGGATAAATACAACCCTGATAGTTCCATATCTTAGTACCATATCCCTAACCCAAAAACTAGTTTACTACTACCCCTTGTTTTACCCATGCATAGCACCATATTTGATACAATATAATTTTGTTACCAAAAGATGAAGTACTAAAATAACTCTTTTAGTTCTTTTAGCCATGTGTACTATAGGAAGAATTATTATGAACATTTCAAGTCCTATGTTTATGAGGTATTTATATTGTACTTTTATTTGATATTTATAAGAATCCTCAACAAATAATTATTTAGTACAATAACATAAAATCACATAGATGTATAAGTCACTCAGTCCAAATTTACATGGTTAAATATAGATTTCTGTTTACCTATCATAGTTACATAGTAATTTAGGTCCATGAAGGTTAACCTTTTTAGATCTCCTCTGATCTGCAATATGCAGATTTATTCTTAATTGAGCCAGAGGAAGGCAAACAGAAAAAAAAAACAGTGAAACTTTGCTAATTGTCTCAACAGGGAAAAAAATATAAAATGTATTCCTGACCCTAGATACTGCCGCTCGGATTCACCCCTGGATCAATACTCCCTCTATTTATCCAGGATAGCCTTTAATGCCCTTTTTATTTAAAAATATATTCAATCCCTTTTTAAAGTTATCTATCGAATCAGCTGTTACCACCTCCTTTGGTAGATAACTCCACAAATTAACCATCCTTACTTTGAAGAACCCTTTTCTTTCTTTAAGGTGAAATCTTTTTACTTTTTACTAATCTCAAAGGATGTCCCCTTGTCAGTTGAAAACCTCTTGGCACAAAAAGTTCCCTTGACAAAGCCTTGTATTGGCCCTGGATATATTTATATAAGGTAATCATATCCCCTTTTAGATGCCTTTTTTTCTAGAGTTAATAAGTTTAATTTGATTAGTCTCTTCATAACTTAGCCCCTCCATTCCCCTTATTAGTTTTGTAGCCCTTCTCTGTACCTTTTCCAGCTCTAAAATGTCCTTTTTATGAAGTGGTGCCCAAAATTGTACTCCATATTCCAAATAAGAGCGTACTAGGGATTTGTATAGTGACAGAATTATATTTGCTTTCCTTGCATACCCTTCTTAATACATGCTAATATTTTACTTGCCTTTGCAGCTGCTGCTTGGCTTTGAGCACTGTTACCTAGGTGGTTGTCCACAATCACTCCCAAATCCCTTTCAATATCTGAAACACCTAGATTTGCTCCATTAAGTTTATAAATTGCATGGCTATTTTTCCTTCCCAGATACTTTTCCTTCCCTATCAATGATTTAAATAATGCACTATTTTCTCTATTTGATAACTTTAACTATAATAGCATATACAGTATTGTTTTAACCTTCTATCCACATTTATTTGACATCTAATGATGCAAAAATTACATTCCACAAGAGAAATGGAAACTGTTAGTTTCCTATTGTGATGATGATGGAGCATCACATTGGCCCTTTCAGTCACCCTTCTCTAAAATTAGAATATTGAGTTAATTAAGAATCGTAACATTATTGCAATTAAAGTAAGTAAATATTTTCATGCAACTAAAGGTTTGTAATATTTTAAACTTGCAGAAAAACATGTAAGTTCAGTATTATTTTAAGAGATGATTAAGTTGCCATATTTATAGTATAGACTTATGAAAAACTTATCTGAAGGGTAGAAATGTTTTTAGAACATTTCAAATAAATATACAAAGCCTTTCATTTTTAGTTACAGGTTTAAACTGAGCCAATGGCAAATGAGATCGTCATCATTACGTCACTGAAAATGGAGGTTGGATTTCAATGCCTTATGGGCTTCAATTACAAGTTTTGATCGGACCCGCATTCCAGAAATAATGCAATATTAATAAAACTGTAAATATGATATTCTAATCCATGCAAGTTCCATTATATGTATTAACACATTGATTGCCGGAATCGATATAACATGGAAATTAAACAGAAAAAAAAGTATTTTATATTGCAGATTTGTGAGCTTGAGAATGTTGTGCTATTAATTTAAATACCTAACATCACTTTACCTTTAATGAAAAATACAGTAGTGTGTGTATATTTGCATTTACAGTGCTACGGATACGACTTTAACCCCCTTGCGGGTCCTCTCTAGTACCCATTGGCTTTTTGGCTTCATTTGCGCGTTACAGGTTTGAATGCCAGTGGATTCCTAGCAATTTAATAGCGATTTTCGAACATAACAGTTACGGGCTTGACAGATCAAAGGATTTACAGCAGCGGAGTTCAAATTTCAAGCCCCGTAGGGTTTTCCTGCCTGTAACCCGCAGATCGTTAGCGGGTTGCTTTACGGGGCCAATTTAATAGCCGTAAGACTTGCGGGCTACGGTTTTACATGTTGAAGAACTACATTGAAAACAGGCAACATATAAAAATGTGAAAAAAACAACGTAGCCTCTATTTTTTTAAATCTTTTATATTTGTGCATAAGCTGCTGTTGAATCTATCATTTCCGCTGATCAACTTCTGGAGACGGATTTTAAACAGACAGGACGCTTCTGTCTGGATAAGGAAAATGTTGCCACTGTCAGTGCTTTCATGAGGAAAACTTAATATCTTAAAGGAATAGAAGCTGCAAAAAGCAGTCCACTAAAGAAAATGGAAGAATGCAGTACAGAATAATAGCATATGAAAGTTGCAAAAGGTAAAATTAATAGTTAATCCGCATATTGCAGATCAGAGGAGATCTTAAAAGGTTGAACTTGATGGACTGAAAGTCTTTTTTCAACGTTAAATACTATGGGCCTATTTGCCTATTCTATCCCTTGCAGGAAAGCTTTTGATCTTACACGGCCGCAAGTGTTTCGGCCGCAAGAAAGCCTCGGTTGCTATTCAATTGCTATGTAAACCCTCTCGTCATGGCCGTAATTATCTAAAACCGAGCCACAGCTTACTTGCACCAAAAAGGTCCCGCGAGCACCAATTAAGCACATACAAAAGCCATCCTGCACTTTGATGAGACGATAAAGTGATTGGAGGTGTTAGCATTCATAGCACAACATTCCCCTACACTCAAATCTGAAAATCATTTTTAGTTTAATTCTTGTCAAATGTCCGTGGCCAAAGTCCCAAGGGCTTGGAGCACCTCAGACCCGCAAAGGCTGCGGGATTAGCCTCCGTCAAGTCCGTAAATGGGTAAATAGACCTACGGGTCGTAAAGGGCTTACTTACAAGTCGTAGCATAGAAAAGCCATCCTGTACTTTTATTAAAAGTGAAAGTGATGTTTGGTTTTAGAATTAATAGCTCAACATTCCCCTACTCTCAAATCCGCAAATAAAGATATTTAACTTCATGTTCAATCTTCGTGTTTTATCTATCATGCAAGCCCGCATGGGCTTGAATAAGGAGCTACGGGCTTGATCATTGAAGTCCGTGGGACTTGGACGGATTTTAAAATCAAAGTACAACTTGGCGACATGCAAGCTTGAGAATGTTTGGCTATTAATCCTCATGCCCCCCATTATGTTCCCCATCATTTACAGTGCTTTGCAGTGCTGGATTGAATATATATTGGCTTCTACAATGCTTTGTTTGCGGCCCTCAACCTCCGAACCCGTATGGGTTTTAACAAGGACGAGCCCGTGGGACTTTGGACAGAAAATAAACCATAAATAATATATCGGATTTGGGCGATGTGCAAGCTTGAGAGGGTGTTGCTATTAATCCTCATGTCCCCCATTATGATGCCTAGCATTTACTGAGCTTTACAGTGCCATCTTGAATTTATATTTCCATTTACAGTTTTCTGACTTTGCGGCCGGAAAACAAGATTTACGGGCGCAGTAAAAACGCTTGCGGCCGTTTGCATGATGTGCGGTCGGTCATAAGGGGTATATCCTTGCGGCGCCGTCCATTTGAATAGCAAGGTAGCAGTAGCTCTACACGGGGTCGGAAGATGGCCGCAAGGAATCGCAGCCTTGCGGCCATTTTACGGCTGTTAATAGAATGAGGCCCTATGTAACTATGTAACAATGCACTTCCTTATATCTCTGCCCTCATCACAAAATACTCCCCCAACCACAATCTGCACTGTGCTAATGACATGCTTCTATCCTCCTCTCTTATCGCCTCCTCTCAAATTTGTTTCTTGCTGCCCCTATTCTCTCAAACTCCTTACCTCGCTCCACTAGACCTCCAAAACCTTTAAAAAATCATTAAAATGTATCTGTTTAAAGTAGCGAATCAGCTTTAATATGCACAACTGCACATTCTACACCATTATATCACTAACACCCACAATATACAGTGCAACACACAGACACCTCCACATTCTTGAGCCTATTACCTTACACATCTTGCACCTATCACACTCCTGAATCACACCCAAAATCTTTAAATTCTATTTTTCAATCTTGTAAAGTGTTTTGGGAAAAAGTTATTTGTAAGTTAGATTTTAAGCTCATAGAATGGGCCTATCGTTCTTTTGTAATGTGTTAATATTGTACTGGACCCCTGTATAGCGCTAAGGAATATATTGCTAACACTTTGTTTTTCACATCATCCAGCATAGCATTTGCTTTGGCCATTGGAAATGTTTGGAGGTATGATAGTTTAGATTTCTGATAATTAATTGAAATGTATACATTTTCTATATTTCATTATTATCGAGCACTTGAGACACATATATGTGCTTGATTAAAATATATACTGTAGATAGAGACTGCTGTTATCTTTAGCTTTATATACATACATGTGAGTATACAGTGGGTAGGGGCACTTTGCTACCAGAAGCAACCTGAAGTAATGGGACATTTTTCTTTTGTTAGGGGAAAGGAGCAGATATTTATTTTTATAAAAAGGGAATCTGGCCACCAAAATATATTTTTGGCATTTTATTGACCCTACACGCACCTACCTTGTATAAAGAAGTTGCAAGGGGGACTCAAATTATTCAAGAAAACTAGCTGTCCAAGGTTGAAGAAGCTGAGTCTGACTCAGTAATAAGGCTTTATGTTATTTTCCTAATCTTAGCTTGTTACATGTTTGTGATGTTTTTTCCAAACAATAGTAGTCCAGTTGGGGTGAGAGAGAAGAAGTATTTGATAAATCATTCACATTGAAGTGCTTATTTGAATACAGTCTTGCACTTTAAATGGGGATGTCATTCATCTTTACCAAATTATGTACAATTACATACCAAGCCTACATTTACTATTTCATCTAAATGTAATTCCATGTAATTAAATCTACGGTAATTAAATTTATTGCATTTAATTAATTACAGATTCAGTTAAGAAAGTTATAAATTCCGGTGTATACAATTTTTTTTATTCTGTGATGTATAATAGTGATTTACAATTTCCTATATATTACTATGACAGTTTTATTGTGACCATGATCATTTTAGAGCTATGCAAATAGAGAGCAGGGTCCACATGAATATAATTTGTGTTCGTAACTAGTGTATATAGATATTTTGGATCAAGTTTGAACAGGAAGCATAAGCAAATGCATGCAATTAAATTGCACAGATAAAATTTCAGACTTAAACCATATGAACTCCACACACACTTGTAAAATTGAATTATGTATTGGAAAGATATTAAATCCATATTTATTATAGTATTCATTAAAAATACATAAACAAATACATTACAACACCAGGGCCAACAATGGATTATAACAGCCCATCTTACCATTCCTTCTTATTCTTACCTTGCAGTATACCCATCATTATTCCACCCGTTGCTTTCCAAATAATACAGCACATTTATTTTAAATACATATTTTAAATAGTTATTTGTAACTAATATGAACTCACTTAAATTGACTCTATACCCATTAACGTTGTAACACAAGATAGGCAATGCAATACCTATTTATCCATTATGTGAACAAATACTCATTTATAGAAGAAATTGTGTTCATATAACAAGTGAATCCTGTAGTATTAAAACAAGTTATGGCTTTTAAAAAATATAATCTAACATATAAAAATACTTTCTATATAATTCTGTAGTATTAAAAACAATTAGTAAGTTTTTAATATCCTCTGCCCAATTCTAGGAGCTTTTCATTTGAACCATCCTCCTTCCTACCATCACTCAGAAAGAGTCACAGAGTGTGTGAGGCGGGGTGAGTGAGCCTTTGAACTCCCTACTGCTCCATATACCAAACCAATAAGTAACCATTGGCCATGCTATATGCACTAAAATATGCAATATAAAGATGCATAACTTGCTCCCCACCTAAATAGCACAGTGACATGCTATGAAGAATGGAAGTGGTGAAGGACGGCAACTCCCTTGAAAAGAACAGTGAGGGATTAGTGACAATTCAAATATCTACAGTGCCTTGCAAAAGTATTCACCCCATGGCATTTTTCGTGTTTTGTTGTGATTGTTAGAGTGTTTGCATCATTTAATTTACAGAACATGCCCATAACTTTGCCATAAAGCCCAACTCTATTGTCCTATGTATAGATACTCCAGTCTCTGCTGTGGAACTCTGCAGCTCCTCCAGGGTTACCTTAGGTATCTGTGCTGCCTCTGTGATTAATGCCCTCCTTGCCTGGTCTGTGAGTTTTGGTGGGTGGCCATCTCTTGGCAGGTTTGCTGTTGTGCCAAGTTCTTTCAATTTGGTTATGATAGACTTGATGGTGCTCCTGGGGATCATCAGATTGGATACGATTTGGATATTTTTTTATAACCTAACCCTGACTTGTACTTCTCAACAACATTGTCCCTTACTTGTTTGGAGAGTTTCTTGGTCTACATGGCAGTGTTTGGTTAGTGGTGCCTCTTGCTTAGGTTGCAGCCTCTGGGGCCTTTTAAAAATGTTGTGTATATGTAATGACAGACCATGTGACACTTATATTGCACACATGGGGACATCATTTCACTAATTATGTGAATTCTGAAGGTAATTGGTTGCACCAGAGCTTTTTATGGGTTTCATAACAAAGGGGGTGAATACATACATATGCAACGTGCCAATTTTCTGTTTTCTATTTCTAAAAAATAGTTTATGTATATATTTTTCTCATTTCACTTCACCAACTTAGACCATTGTGTTCCGATCCATCGTTATTTCTGTGTCTTTCATATTAAGTTGGATCTACACAAGATTATTTTAACACCCAGCCAAGGACTTTAGACATGTCCATCATGCAAAAATAATGGTACCACAGCTTTTAAATTGTACCGTCACTGTCTGTCCAGATTTGAAAAATAAATACAAAAATAAAAACACTTTGTCCCCTATTTAATTGTCAAAATCTCAATTAATGCAGCCTGTAATGTAACCGTAAAAGTTACTGATATTTAATTGGCTTCGTTTAGCTGCCCGCAGTCGATTTGCGAGTTACAGGCTCAAAATCCCTGTGGTTGTCAAAAATGTAACTCCGTCCTATCTCCTCCATTGATGGTTCAAACGTGTTACCAGTGAAGATGCAAAATTCATATTTAATTGCAACAATTCAACAAGCCCCAATTTACTTCAAACCTGTGAATAGCAAATATATTAAAAAAAAAGTCCTATGAGTACTAGATAGGACTCACAAGTGGGTTAAACACCTGTTCGTAACACTATAAAAGCAAATATAAACGCATTACTGTACTTTAAAATACTGGGAAAGCCATGACAGGCATTGTAATTATTTGCACAACAGTCTCAAGAACGTAAATCTGCAATAAAAAAAAAATGTTGAACGAATGTTTTATTTCCAGTTATAATGATCCCAGGAATCAAGGGGATAATGCACATCAGGTCACCCACATAGACTAGAGCAGAGGATTTATTGATTTCTACATTTCTGGATTGCGAGTCCGATCGCATATCAGACTTCTAAACACTATTTAATTGTAGTCTAAACTCCATGTTTTTCTAACATCATGATGATGGTCTCATTTACTATGGAGTCAATGTGAGCCAATGTGCAAATCATGCTATGGAGACTATCAGATAGATTAATAACTACTACAATATTTATAAATTATGGAAAACAACATTGGACTGACTCAGGGTAAAGGGTATAAATAAAAAAAAAACATTATCCTGTGGATCTACTTCTTCTTAATGCATGGGGTGGTCAATCATTTCTTACAAAATTCGCCAAGAACTAACCCCCTTCATGAAAAGAAAGTTAAGATCCGGAATCCATATTTTTTATGGATATATACAAAAAAATATTTTAATGTAATGAGATACATAAAGGCGTATAAAGTTTACACAATGAAGGGGCTTTGGAAAGGAGTAGCATGTAACTAAAAGTTAAAGTACTTGGAAGCTTCAGTTTAAATTAAACAATGCAAGAAAGAAAAGGGTCAGATGTCCAGATTGTTGCTCAAGTGCATCTATTGCTTCTCTTGTTTTAAGGTATATGCATGTTTTTAGTGGAATTTTGACAAATGATCATTTATCTATTACAGATGTTTTCCCTATTTATGCTGTATTATTTACTATTTTGTGTTCTGTACTTTGTCACCTTTCTCATTCGTGTTTATCTCTGCTAGTTGCCAAGTCAGATTATTCTTTAGTGGATTCAATATGTTTAAGGCTTTTCAACTGTTGGAAGGGTGAAAAAAAGAACAACGTCATTGAGTTTTTGGTGAGTAAGCATTTGACTTCTTTTTGTCTGACTGCAATATTGTGATATAGCATGCCGACTCAGCAGTCAGCCCATACAACAAAACAATGACATTCGTGGAAGACTTGTATAACCTGCATAGCCAGCAACCAGACCTATGTGACATGATCAGCAAGTACACACATGAAGAAGACTTGCAAGAGTAAATAATTCAATGCTTTAGATAC
Organism: Discoglossus pictus; assembly: GCA_027410445.1. NCBI lineage: Eukaryota > Metazoa > Chordata > Amphibia > Anura > Alytidae > Discoglossus > Discoglossus pictus. The sequence continues at coordinate 403,360,963 of CM050165.1, read as the reverse complement.
ACAGCAAGTCTTTACTTGATATGGAAGCATTTGCCAATTTGAGAATAAAGTAATCCTTTCAGAAATCTTAAAATACATAATCCATACATAATAACGTGAGAGCTGCAATTTAAAAAGCATGAGAAAAACTGTGTAATAAAAGGAACTACTATTTATTGAGTAATACAAACTGACTTTAATGTTGGCAACAATAAACACAATGCTTTAAAAGAAATAAGAGAAAGCTAAGCACACAGCATCAACAGCCATTAAACTAACACAGGTGGAAAAGTATAGCCTTTTATGACACCTTCATACCATTGGTATTTTTTGTGTATTAATGCTTTAATGGATTTGGCATTAATAGGTGCATATGCAGTATATATATATATATATATATATATATATATATTGTGTCACAGTGAGAACGTGCTAGCCTTTCCCACAATATCTCCAGCAACAGTTATAGAGTACACTTATCACTACATGTACATGCTGAACTTATATCTAGGGAAAATATACTGAGATACATATGACAATTGGCGTGCACCATCATCATTTTGTGATACTGTTTTCAGTGGACGTCTCTACCCTACTTACCTCTGCCCATTTCCTGTCCCTCCCCTCAGTTTGCCCCTAAATCCCATTATCCCCCTCTATGCCCCAACCCCTTCCCCCAACAATCTCTCTCCGTCTTTTTCTCCTCCACACCCTCTGCCCCGAACCTTCCCTCTCTTTTTATCTACCCCAACTTCTCCTCACCATCACTTCTTAATTTTCCTGTCTTCTGACCAAAGCCTCCCATTATTTTCTCCCCCTGCCCCAACCTCCATTCTACCTTATCTCCCCTACCGGTCTACTAAGCTCTCCTCTCACCTTATCTCCCTCTCTGCCTCAATCACTCCTCTTATCTTCCTCACGTTTGCCCCCAACCTCCCCTCTCACCTTATGTCTGCCTCAACCTCTCCTCTTATCTCCCTTCTTATTGCTATACTTCCCTCCCTTCTCACCCCTCCCTCCCTCAACCCTTTCTCCTTTCCCAATATAATAAATTCATGCTCACCTTACTTAAGTGTATTTGGCATTTGGATCATTATTTAAAGTGGCTAATGGACCCTATGGTGGTTTATTTATTTTAATATCTATTAGTCAAATTATGATTTTATACAAGTAGACCTGTATCACTGTGTATATATTAAATGGCATAACTGACAGCATCAAACTTCAACACTAGGCCTTTCAGTTTGATATATATCGCTGACTAAGTGCAGATTAGTTGTGTGCATACTGCTCCTGCAGAGTTTAACAGCTCTAGTTTAAAACACTTTTGTTGTTTTATTTCATTATTTTGTGTTAGTTATTTAACCAGCTAGTCACTAGATTTTATGTATGAATCTAAAATATTTTTTTACTTTATAAAGATTTTTTTTATTTCTTATTCCTATGTTAAAAAAACACTGATTACTAGAGGCTACTTTTGATGTTTTTTTAGCAAATTCCCTGTGTGTCTGCTTGCATCTACTGCTACACTCTATTTAAAGGGCTAGGGAAATAGGGTAGGTATCTTGATATGACTTCTCCACCTGAGGTCCTGGTTCCAGATTTTTAATCCTTACAGTTGGTTGTAGATGAGGGATGCCATGCTTGGTCCATCATTGGTAAGTAGACAATTTTGTTGTCACTGTGGGCATGACAACAAATATTTTTATAATGTAAAAACACTATGAGCCTCATTCAATTCGAAGGCCGCATCTCTAGGTATACAGGAGGCCGTATGTCTGCGGGCTTGCTGCAGGCACGCGTCCTGAACAAGCCAAAACCATAAACCATGCAATCATATGTAGCATTTCAGGGCGGGAACATGATCAGTTAAGCAAGGCCGTAACTACCCATTTAGAAACAGCCAATAGAAAATGAGACCGTCATAATTAGGTCAGTAAAACATTGAGGTACATGTGAATCAATTAGCTTTTAGAGGTCCGATATGCAATTGGACTCGCAAAACCGCAAAACACAAAATAATAAAAATGAATGCCGATACTGTTGTAGTCCATGTGGGTGACCTGATATGTATTAACTCATTGATTCCCAAGATCGATATAACCCCGTAATGAAACATGAAATAAAATGATTTTTGATTGCTGATTTGCGAGCTTGAGACTGTTGTGCAATGTATTCAAATGTCTTTCATCGCTTTCCCCATCATTTACAGTGCAGTATTGATATTTTATTTGCTTTTACAGTGCTACAATTAGGTGTTTAACCCCTTTGCGGGTCCTCTCTAGTACTTGTAGGATTTTCTTTCACATTTGCTGTTTACGGGTGTGAAACTATTTGCGTGCTTGAGGATTTGTAGCAATTGAATATCAATTTGCAATCTGAACTCTTGCGGACATGAAAGATCAAAGGCTTAGATGGGTGGTAAGTAACGATTGTAACAACTGCAAGGATTTCAAGCCCGCCAATTGAATAGCAAATTAACTTATGTCCTCCATTACAGGCTACTGTAACTTACAATTGCTCAACTGAATGTGGCTCTATATGTCCTATTTCTATCGGAACCGCATGTGCATAGGTCATACTAGTTTGACCACTAAATTCTCTAATTAGAAAATATCACTGCAGCCATTTATACTGACACAGGGCAATCCGTGATAGACTACATGTTTACTCTCAAAGGACTATATTGATTGTAGCTTAATAAACTATAGTTGTTTTATTGAGTGTACAGGGTCCCTAAAAAAAAGATAAATATGGCTCCATAGATTTAGATTGACTCAAGCACAAAATGTGAATGCCACTTTATTTTGCATACTAGAAAATAATCTTGCAGTCCAAAAATAACATTATCAGCGACAAAAAAAAATAACAAAAGCTGTACAGATTTCAACATACATTATTAATCTAAATGTATCTATAAAATTATGCACATCATTAAAAGTATATATAGTTCTTTAATAATGAATAATCACTTTATCAAGTCACATTAAAATGGCTGACCCTGTAGTGACGATGCACATTCCTATCTAAATGCAGCATTGCAGCAGTATTTTTAGGCACGTTGCTGGTGCAACTACCTATTCACTGTGCACGTTACAAATATGGCTGCTGTAAACATTGCCAAATACAAATATGGAAACTGATACCACATTACAGTAAAGCAGAGAGAGAAACAAGAGAGAAACAACCAATCACACTTGTTTGCTAGTATGTACCAAACTAACAACATCAGCAACTGTGTAAACCATGAGCGTTAAACATTTTTGAAAAAATCTAATTTTTGAAGAATTTTTGTTGAGTACAAGAATTCATTTTGTGTTTGTTAAATCAAGTCCTGAGAGCGGAAACATTACGGTGTGTTGATTTCATTGTAGGGCGGGTCCAGGAGGAGAGAACAGGTAGTCCAGAGTCTTTGTTAAACTATATGAGAAGATTTAAATTGATATCACAACAGATTTCTTTATTTCATAACTAAAAACTTCTTAATTCTGCTGCTTGTGAGACTTAAAGTTTTCAAATATATATATATATATCACTAACTTGCATCCTCCATTCCATTGCTGGATTAACAGATGTGCGGTGGTCAGCAAGTCGGGTTAATCAGGAAAGCCACCTTATCCCTTACCTGGCCCCAGTAAATAACACAGTCACGCGTTCATTGATGAGAGGCTTGATGCTGCGCATGGTTGTGATTGGTTCACTGATAGTGGAAGCGGTGATCTGCTGTTAGTTCATAGCAGGGAGGAGACTGCTGGATTACAGGAGGTTCCAGATTATCTGATGCCGGATAATCGGTGCCCTACCCGTGTGTGTGTATATGTATATATATATCATTGTACAGTGGCCATTTAATACAAAATAAATAAATACCAAAACACATTTACTTTCATTTACTTTCATGTATGTGAGATGAATGTAGATGACATTAAAACATAGATTTATTTCTTGACACCTGAATTTACACAACTCATACTAGTTTTAGATTATTTACATAAACAATGAATAATACTATGGACCTGGATCGAGCTCCAGACAAAAGAAAAGATTTAGAAATACTAATCACCCAACTAAAATGAGGTTTCACAACAGACAGATTTATACAAAGAGCTACACTCATTTTCTTGGCGTTCTCTGTTCTCTATTGTTGATAGCTGCATAAATCTAAAAAATGAATGTATGCATAAATCTTTGAGACTATTTTACATGAAGAGCTAATTGTATATGTCAGTGATGTATGTACCAGTCAGTGTTACCAATTATTTAGAATCATATATAAAGAGACTCTTTTTGTTGGATAGTTTTAAAACTTATAAGGTAATGCTAAAAAATAATCTTTTGTGCAAAACAAAGTTATACTTTATGTTTTCTTATGTAATCATTTAGTCCACCCAGTTGACAGTTGGTAGCTGCAGCTCTCAGTTTTTATTATGCTTCCAGATGAGGTGGTGTTGCAACTTGATGGTGTTAGCATTACAAAGGAGACACAATAGTAGTGGTTACTATGATGAGACCTCTCAAAATGTTTCACCCAAATGTTTGAGATAAATATATAAAATCCATCAAAAAACCCAGTCAAAAAAACAATGACTGCCAATGGAATCTGGCACGTATTGTGAGATGGCTTGGTGGATATATAAGGTGACATGTAGGCATTCTGCAAACATATCAACCATAACTGTCATTGGTAAAACATGTGATTTATCCAACTTTGAAAAGGGGATGATCAATGGCTTTTGTGATATTTCAGAAACAGTGCAGTTTGAGAACTGTTCGCGTGTTGCTGGTGTTAATGTGTACCGTGACTGGACAAACAACACCATTATGAATAAGCGGCATGGATATTGTAGAGCAACACGTGCCATTGGTGAACGCAGGCTGCGAAAGTGTGTGAGTGCAAACGGACACACTACAGTTTAGCAACTCACTGTCCAAATGAACAAGGGGCAATGAGACGTGTGTCTAAAATAACAGTACAGCAAACTCTGTTGCATATGTGGCTCCGAATCAAACAGTGGATCACTGCACCCATGGTCAGAAACGGCTTCAATTTGCACAACAGTACCAAAATTGGACCTCTTCTGATTGGCAACGGTTTGCCTTCTTTGAAGAATCCTATTTTCTGCCCCATTGAATGGACGGAGGTTGGTGTGTCAGGCGCGAAACCTCAGAGAACAATCACTTGTTGGAAGAATACAAGCTGGTGGAAGCTGTTTATGGTCTGGAGAATGTTTTCTTGGCATTGTCTGGATCCACTCATACCTCTGGAAGGCACTCTCAACTGATTTAGTTATCTATCCATCCTCGCATATCAAGTATACCCATTTATGTTGACTTCCCTGGAGCAGATGGGATCGTCCAGCAGGACAATGCTACATGTCATGCAGACAGAATTGTCCAGGAGTGGTTGGGGAAGCACAACAAAGACTTCCAAGTACTTCCCTTGCCTCCAAACTACCCAAACTTCAACCCCATTGAGCTCCTGTTGGGACCACCTTGATTGCAATCTTCACCATATGGATCTTCCACCACGCAGTCTTCAGCAGCTGTTGGATCCACTGCAGTGTGCATGGCTCCAGATATCCTTGCCAACTTCCAACATCTTATTAGCTCACTACCAAGCTATATAGCTGTTTTCTGTGCTGCACATTGAGGTTACTCGGGATATTAGCTTGTGCCTCAACTATGTAAATTTAAAAAAATGGAAACTCAATGGGTAAGAACTTAGACAGTTTTTATATCATGTGTCACGATATTTGTTAAAAGGACTTTCAATACTTTTTTTTATAGTTTTGCAGATAATTTCAATAATTATCTTAAAAACAATTAAAAAATAATAATAGGAAATGTTCATGTGACTGACATCAGTATGCTAGGATGAAAATCTCTTTTTCAATTTAGAATACTGGCTTGAAAAAGAGAATTGCACCTCCCCAAAAAAGGTTGTATTACATTGAAAGTTATCAGTACATACAGTGCAATAATCTTATTATGCCCTTGTATCGTGAATACTGTGAGAATTTACTTAGTAAAGTAGCCTAGAGAATAAGGGAATGGTTGGTGTGCAATTCTGTGATCCATTGAAGAAGTTAGCGGCTGTGCTGTGAATCTCTAAATTTTCTAAATCTTTTTGATAACCTTACAACTCCATTTCGTTTGCTACCAACCAATCGGATGCAGTTGCTATATCTTAGCTGAATCATCTGCCACATGACGTTTGCGCCCCAACCCCCAAGGAAGGTTATAAAAATGTTTTTGTGCTGCCCCAGGTACCAACTAAGTCTTTGGTTCTCCACAAAACCCCTTCTGCAAACAGCTTCCCTCCCAAAAACCCTTCTCATAACAGCAACCAGCCCCCCCCAATACCCTTTATTTTCCATACTTGCTCCCACCCCAAGACCCCTTTCCATAGCTGCTCCCCTTCCCTCACCTCCTACCTGTGCGATGTACATCTGGAAAGCGTGAGAGGTGGTGATTTAGGACTTATGGAAAGCGTGATCGAGGTGTACCTAGCGAAGGCTGATTTGGGACTTACAGAAAACTTGAGGAAAGATGAAGCTTAGTAGATTTGGGCGAAAATCCACGAAGGAGGGCTTATGAAAGCCCAGAAGTGTGACCTCGGACATGGACAAGGACACAACTTGCTAGATTTGGACCAAAAACTGCCAAAGAGGGTTTAAGAATGTTGGTAGATTTGGACTGAAATCCACTGACTAGGGCTTCTGAGAGCCAAATAGGCGTGTCTTTGTACACGGACAAGGATGCTACTTAGTAGATCTGGGTCAAAATCCGTCATGGAGGATTTCAGGAAAGTTGAGAAACGTAGTAGTTTTGAGCCAAAAACTGCAAAGGAGGACTTATGAAAGAGGAAAACCGTAAACGGGCATAGGCAAGGAAGAGGCTTAATTGCTTTGGTCCAAAATCTACTAAGAGCTAAAGGAAAGTAGGAAGATTACCTTGAATTGGCAATGATGCAGCTTAGAAGATGCAAGAGTTTTAACCATAGCTCTCCAGCCATGGGAACGCCCTCACGGACAACCAGAATCAGCACTGCAGGGAATTTCTAAAAACTACAAGGCGAAAAGGGGCCAAAAAACAACAGACAAATATGATCAAGGGACATACTCAGTGAAGGCAACGACTAGACAGAGCTGAGAAGCACACTGCAGGCACAGACTCAGAAATTAACATGGAAGGTGGGAAAATGAAACGCTTATTAAAGTTGAAGAGGGCCCCTCCTTCAGGAAGAGGCTGAGTGAGAGATGGACCCTCCCACAATTCCAGGTAGTAACATAGCCATATCACATATAAAGATGTGAGCATGCGAGCCTTTGCTAATGCTTGCGGGCTCGCACAGCGAGCCTGCGATCCTCGCAAAAAAGTATGAGACACGTTAAGACCAATTACGACCTCGCAAAAATCGTCCGCAACCCGCAAACATGAAAAAATGAAAAACACACTAAATACACACAACACATACATAAAAAGCTTACCTACAGCAAGAGGGAGCATCCAGGACCTCAAAAAATGAAGTTACACCTCAATTTAACTCAAAATAAAAGCGTTTACACACTAAAAAAATCTCTAAGCGGGAGAAAAAATGGCCAACGAACAAAACGAAAACGAGACTACAGGACTCTAAACACGCAAAACACCAACAGAAACACGCAAAACACCAACAGAAACATGCAAAACACCACAAGACAGCTACGGATATACCGCCACAGACGCATACCACACATTAGCCGCCATTTTAGAACAATAACTTATACAATGCAGAAGTACACAGCTACGCTAACGGTTTTGTCTCGCGAACGCACACTATTACACTACACACATTCATCACCCTTACACAGCAGCTCCACACCACTAATGCTGCAGTAACATCAAAACAGATTGCCAGCTCTTCAACACAATGCTTCCTGCATATATTACTTGAAAATAGGTAAAGTATATTCATTTATTAATGTATTATTTTTTGGATTATTATACACCAAACAGCATTAGCTCACTTATAATTTCATTGCCGTCATTTTTTGACGGGCAATACTCTAGTATATATATATATATATATATATATATATATATATATATATATATATATGAATTCTGAGCAGGAAACAAGTCTTTTTACTTATTTTAGACGTTCAAATGTGAACTATTTATTTACTGTACTACTGTAAAGTAGAGGCTTCTATCGTTCTTTTGCCCACCATAAATTAAACGATTATTGTGGTAAACTACCTCTCCACAAAATCTACTACACAAGCTAGGAACCAACCCCACCCAAATGAGAAGAAGTAACCTTGAAACAGCTGTCCGTGGGTAGGTTTCCTTGCTTGTGCCTAATATATCCTGGTCTTTGTTTAAAGCTGTGTAGTACAGCAGGCATGTTTGAAATGGTATTGGATTGAAGAGCAAAGCCTTTGTGGGCACATTTGCATGGCCCAGCCCAGGTTCCCAGAATGCAGTGCAACAACTGTATTTTTTGAAATTCTGAGCAGGAAATAACTTTTTTTAGACGTTCAAATGTGAGCACAAATGTACTTTTTATTAATTTATTTACTGTATATATATATACATATGTGTGGTGTTATAAACATATATGTATTTATATATTTGTATATATATATATATATATATATATATATATATGATTTTTAATTTTTTTGTTTGCATTTTCATATATTCTGCAAATAAAGGTTAGAATCACCTGTGTCTGGAGGTTCACTTTGTTAAGCATTTTTTTTTTTTGCAGCTTGGCTTACATCTGACCCTCCCTTGCATCACATCATTAATATCTTGCCTTTTCTCTTCCCACACCTATTGTGCTGTCCAAACATGTTCACACCTGTCTCCAGTTCTTGAAGATTAAATGCAATGTCTCTTTCTTATGTCTTTGAAATTCTCACCAAACCATGTTTTTCTCAATATATAATCACAGACTCTCATGTTCAGCCTCCTTATCTGCCCCACCTAAGATATTTTCAAAATACGCAAGTAAGGGATCCTCCCTAAGTTAATAATAGTGGATTAGAAGCTCCAATAAACGTAGTATTTGTATTGCATTATATTACGTTTGAGAAAGTTTGATGGTTGCTAATAAACCATCACTAACTAATTTCTGCATATAGTATTGGAGACCACAGAACAGAAATGATGGGAAGAAATTAGAAACAGTTCAAAGGAGGATGACTAAAATAGTCCATGAAGTAAAAGGCCAAACTTCGATGGAAAAATGTGATATCCTTAAATGACCACTAAAATGCCCTGAAAACATGAGCTAGACATTGATCATTAAAACAATTCATATTCACTGATTTAAAAAGCAATAATAAACTTTTTGTCAAAATTCAGACTCAGCTGCTGCTCTATCCATTTACTATAAGGTGTGGGGGGGGGGTGCCTTTGTCTAGCAGGTAGCTGCTAAGAGTTTAGACATAAAGTTTGGACAATAATCTCCATTAGCTAGACACAAGCCTTTGATGTGGGGGAAGCCTCTAATTGATTGTTTATTCTCATATCATATTTGATTGTTTTTATAAACAATGTTGACCTGTTTCCCAGCAAATCCCTCAACCAACTCCTTAAAGGGCCACTTAATTCAGCACAACTTTGAGTACACCACTGTAAAGACCACCTAAAAGCATGTTGAAATACTTTTTGATTTTGTTGAAATATGTGCATTTTTCACAGAGGAATTGATAAATGAAGCCTCTGTTTACATGAGTCAATAGCAAGCCCCTCGACAGAGGCACAGTAGCAGCTCCCCGTGCTGTGAGCACAAAAATAAATAAATACATATGTGCAAAGAAAGGAAAGATGGAAACACCTACATAATGTCAGTTGTGGGTTAACATCTCTTGCTGCATTCCAAAGTTCAGGGGGAAACTATAAATCTTTGCGTTCACAGAGCCTTCACTGCACCGTTTGGCATATGTTATTAATCATGCAATAGACAAGCTACAGTGTGTTTGTAAACAAACCTAAAACTTTAATTTTTTTAGGTGTTATTAGTAATTAAAAAACAAAAAGATAATTTAAACACACACAACCTTATTAAATTGTGAGTCAGCAAATTTAATAGGGCTCTATTTAAGCACAGAGCATATTTTTTTACAGAGGTTTTTAGTTAGTGAAGACCTTGCTTTTGGATAGAAGATCACTAACTAAAAACTTCTGTAAAAAAATATGCTATGTGCTTATATGGAGCCCTTTTAAATTTACTGAATCGCAATTTAATAAGGCTGACAATGTTGTGCTCTTTTACACCATGAAGAGCCCTTACAGTGAGGTTAATGGCCCTTTAATGTACTTATCTGGGTGGAGAAAACACTAAGCTGGAGGCTGATATTCTAATATTTGAAAATTAATTTAATATTTAATATAAATGTTATAAATTATTAGATATTAATTTTATTAACAATCAATAGTTGAATAAAATATCTAGCCCCTCTTGCTAGAGCATTTAATTGGTCCTTTAAATATATACCGCATGGAGGACAGAAGGGAGAAAAGTGACATGAAAGAAACCTTCAAATATATCAAAGGATTTAATGAAGGCAATTAGAGAAGTGTCTTTCAGAAAAAGAGGTCATGGTTTATAGTTGAGTGAAAGATTTAAGGATAATGTGTTAAAGTCCTACTGTATAGATAGGATAGTAGATAGGTGACACAGCTTTCCAGTGGGAACATATTACATGAAATTCAAGCTTGATTAGGGTACAATTTTAATAAATCAATAAAGAAAAAAAGAAAAAATATATAAGTTTTTTTTCTGACGATTTATTAAGCTGAACTGATTAGGTAAAAAAACTAGTGAGACTAAATGAGTTTATATGATTCTTATCTCACAATAAATCTCTTTTTTTGTGTTTCTGGTTTGACCAACTGACTTCCCATATGTTATATGGTTGTCATAATAATCTGACAACCAATAAAATATATTTATGAAAAATAATGAATATGTTAATCTTTACCACCACTGGTATGGTTGAGATATACATCAGATATAGGAATAATGCCACTTGGTGTGTTCCTCTATCTGGTGTGCCATGAATACCAAACAAATACCAAATAAAATATATAACTTATATTTGTCATCAAAATCCATCTTTCTTGTGACATGGTAAAATGGTCCACTTGTTTTCTTCCTTTTATGAAGCCCTTTCACTGAATAAGGCCTCAGATGAAACAGCAGGATAGATGTGTTTCTATTTGTTTGATTTTAAGCAGTAAAAACAGAGCTTCTTCAAATAAAAAAAGTACATAAAAGAAAATTGTTCTATAGGTACATTATATCACATATATAGTTGTGAGCATGCGAGTTGTTGCTAACGCTTGCGGGCTCGCGTAGCAAGGGCTGCGGGCGAGGGCCTCAGTTGCTGGCATGAAGCCAAAGGCGCTCCTTGCCAGCAACTGCGAACCCTCGCAAACTTTATGTCGCAACGCAAACAACAGGACACACCAACTACGAACCTCGCAAACTTTACCTCGCAACGCAAACAACATACCAGACACGTTAACACACATTACGACCTCGCAACACTCGGACGCAACTCGCAAACATTATAAAATTCAAAACACAAGAAATACACACAACACATACATAAAAAGCTTACCTACAGCAAGAGGGACCATCCAGGACCTCAAAAAAGCAACTTACACCTTCATTTAAATCAAAATATAAGAGTTTAGACACTAAAAAAAATCGCTAAGCGAGAGAAAAAATGGCCGCCAAACAAAACGAAAACGAGGCTACAGCACTCTAAACACGCAAAACACCACAAGAAACTCGCAAAACACCACAAAACACCTACGGATATTCCACTAAGATGCATACCTCACATTACCCGCCATTTTACGCCAATGCGGAAGTACAGGACTATGCTAACGGTTTCGTCTCGCGGACGCACACTATTACACTGCACACATTCATCACGCTTACACAGCAGCTCCACACCACTAATGCTGCAGCAACATCAAAACACATTGACAGCTCTTCAACACAATGCTTCAAAATAGGTAAAGTATATTCATTTATTCATGTATTACATATTTCATTATTACAAACCAAACAGCATTAGCTACCTTACAATTTCATTGCTGACATTTTTTAACGGGCAATTCTCTAGTACCTAATAAAATCAATAAACCTTACATATCCCGTTAAGTACACAATAGAACCTTACATTGATAACAAAACAGAGAAGGATCATAATATGGTGACAAAATGTGAGTCACTGTGCACAGAGGAATATCAGGGCACGTAACTAACAGGTTTGGTTTCTAACATTTATAACAAACGTATACTGACATTATTAAACAATATGCAGTAGAAATAAATGGGAAACGGCTTGTTCAATAGAGGACAATTTGAAACGCTACAAAGATGCCTTGTATATGCAGAAGTATTAAAAAAAAGATGCTAAAATAACAACATAAAAATTAGAGCTGCTCAATCTGAGAACGGACAATACCTGAAGTAGGTTTGTCCTATAGGTCTGGTTAACTACTCAGAGAGCCATCTCTTTTAGCTCACAGAGAGAAATATCCTGTAGTATATCGAGGCTGGATCCCTCTAGTGAGTGGGACCAGGCTGATATACTACAGGATATTCCTTCCTGTGAAGGGCACAAGTGAGCTAAAAGAGGTTGCTCTCAGAGTGGGTTATCATGTCCATAGAACTAACCTATTAAGGTTAGTTTGTTCTCTGATTGAGCATCTCTAACTTTTTGTTTTGTTTATGCAAATGACCTTTAGGGATTAGTCTCCCTAAGGGTGATGGGGAACTGCAGACATGGACCCTTTGCTCACTATGCTTTAGGGAGTTCAGCTACACCTCACTGATGAGACCCAATGATAGCTGAAATGTATGTCTGGGGTTTGATATTTTTCCTGTTCAGGGTTGAATTGACTGGCATTTGGGGGCTGGGTCACTCTAGTGAGTCTGACCAGACTGATATACTACAGGATATTTCTTCCTGTGAAGGGCACAAGTGGCTAAAAGAGGTTGCTCTCAGAGTGGGTTATCATGTCCATAAAACTAACCTATTAAGGTTAGTTCGTTATCTGATTGAGCACCTCTAACTTTGTTTTTTTTTGTTTATAAAATAGTATTAAACACCAATTGCTTTACACAGAATGAGTCGCCAACCTTTTGGAAGGGATATGGATCAGTAGGCACCCTCTACTATAGTTGGTGGGAATGTTCATAAATACAAAATTTTAGGGTTAACGTGTATAAGGTACTCTTTTGTATCCTTGAAACACAGTTTCTGAAAAACCCATTAGTTTCTTTACTGGGCTACATAGATACAAAAATGTATAGAAATGCAATAAAATTAACAGTTCACAGCATGAAGAGTGATTGTTTCAATGTAGTTGGGAATAATGAGCTAACTATAGCAGTGCACAAAAAAGTAGATTGAATCTTTGATCTTTGCACTGCAGGTAAAATAATACACATGATAAATATATGGCAGGGTGGTAACAGATCTTACACAGGGACAAAATATAAGTTTGTTATTAAAAATGCTGGTATTTATAATAAATAAAAAATATTAAATATGTGATGTAAACTTATGTTTTTATATATACTGAGCTTATTATTTAGAAAATATGTTAGGACATCTATAATTATATATAAAACCACAATTATGCCTCAATTTCACTTACACACAGCACAGGAGGAGAGCCAGGAAGACTGTGATTGAGGTTGCAAGTTAATTTAAGGCATATCTGACTTTTTTTTATGATCGAAAAAAAAACGGAAAAAAAAAATGGTAAGGAAAAAACGTATCAGGAACAAAAAGGAGGCTGAAGGCAGTAAAAAAGAGCTTGAAGGCAGTAACACTTAACCCAAGCCAGTAACACTTAACCCAAGGTGCTCAAGTGAGAGGCCTATAAAGTACACAGGGGTAGAGGCTTGCAATAAGCGCAGAAGGTGCTCATCGCGAGTGGGTTTATCAACGAAGCTGATCATTGCAAAGTAGGAAAGTTGAAGTACATGGGGCAGAGGCTCGCGATGAGCGCATAGGTGCTCAGATGGGCAAAATCCTCACATTATGTGGCAAACAGTATTGCTAGGTTTAACATTTTATTCCCGTAATTTTTGACGGGCAATTTTCTAGTACTATATATTTATCTTATTATATATTGGGATTTAAGGTAGTGGGTATGGGGGCATGCTGGAATTATTCAAAACACAGGCAGCTGAAAAACACCCAGAATGGGTCAGGACGTAATTAGAAAATTACTTTATGGACTAGGAGGTGATCCAGGCCTCAGCTGCATTTGAGCCTATCAACATCCCTTTTTCTCAGGGTGTTGGGCTATTGAGCCACCAGACTTCTTGGCTCCAGCAAAGGATTATCTGTATAAACAACTCTATTGTATTTGTAAACCTGCTTTGTTTCATTGTTTGCCAGATTAAGCTAATCCCATTAGGAAGAGAGGAGGTCAGACATCAGACTGCCAGATTAAGTTAATCACATCTGATATGTGCTAGAGACAGCAGGACATGTATTGGAGTTAATCCTATTGATCTCAGGATGTGGGGTCATCTCCTGCAATTGTCTGCCACCCCCTTTCCATTGTTGTGCTGTGTACACCCCCTCTGTATCTATCTCCTATAAATATTGTGGTAATTTTCAAAAAATAAATCAGTTCACAGAGAGACATATAGAAATTCTATGGTCTCTTTATTTGGTTCCTGGTGGCTGCGATACTGAACCTACCTCCATCCTACAAGTAACCAGTCCTGGTCACTACCACAGGAAGGTTACTGGGACTCTTAGAAATGCTGATTCCTGATGGCGAGGCTCTGAATGATACAGAAGCCAGATAACAGGGTGCTGGTGCCTTTTGGGCAGTTAACCTGTAGACTCTAGCTGGTGGCTCTGGGCTTGTATAGCCCCTACTCACGGATCGTCACAAGGACCCTCCAAGCAAGGCAGCATAGCAGGAGAAGACCTCACTTGGCCTCTGGCCGACAGGCTGTGTAGAGGAGGGCTCTGTGAGAAGGAATTTGGGAGAGGTGGATCGAGTTCCAATGATATCCTTTCTTCTCTGCATGGTGCTGCTTTACTTCAGTATTTGGTGACAAGGGAATTGAAACAACTGTTAGCCAATATTGGTGTTTACTGGGCACCTTTCAGGGAATGCCAGTGGGATGTCTCTGATAGGGGCTTGGGTTCCTCAGTAAGGGAGTGGGATAAGCAGGTCTACCTGCAGTCGGCTTCTATTTCCATCACAAGAAGGTATATCTCTAGGGGTGCAGAGTAAGAGTGGTAGTGATCCACTTAGAGGGGTGGTTATAAAGGTGGCTGATAAAGCTCATCAAACATCTTACTTATCATCCAAGGAGGGGTTGGGTAAGGATTTGTCCATTGAGTTAAAGAGAGAATTTGGAACAGGGAGCTCATAGAATTTTTCTACTTTTTTCCTGCTTCTCTGTATTCTGAAATAAAGGAAGATCCAAGTGTGGGAGATCCTCAAAATATTGAAGAACATAGGAGAACTCATTATAGAAAAATCCTCAAATTTGAAAATTTGGACATACTTTTGCCGTATTAGCTGTTGAATAGCCTGAATTATGCAAAATAGCCTCAATTATGAAAGATCTGTTTGCTTATCTAGACCGCAAAGAGGGATTCCTCTGCATATACACACATTATACAAGGCCAGTTTATTTTTTTTTCCAAATTTAACCAATGTCTGAAAGCCTTTGTGAAAAGAAAGTCAAAATTTGATTACTTTTTTTATAAATAGATGTGTATATTTTTACATCATGGCATTCAAAGTGATACAGAAAATACATTTAAAAAGTGAACAACTAATAACTGGTAGTTTTATTAAAATATCTGTAAGCTTCATCTGAGATATGTGATACATTAAATTAAGCTATGGACATCTGGAAAAAGCGGCTGAAGGTCCTGGTTCGGACCCAGGTCTGCCTGTTGCCTATCTATTCACAATACTATTATACAGCACTAGCGACTTGGGCAGGATGTTGCTGCATGAAAAATGTGCTACACAAAGCATGGTTTGTGTGGATTGGGAAGAAATACAGAGCTTATTAAGGACCAGAGTTGAGCTCATGATCAGTAATAGCCACAAGTATATTAATGCTAGGTACTCCTCTGTCTTTTTTTATATGTAATTAGTAGATTGCCTGTCATAAATTACGGGATAATATTTTTTTCCCCACACCTGTTCCCCTGTATCTCTTTCCCCCCTCGCACTCCACTGTGTCTCTTACCCCACTGTCTCCCCCCCCCCTTCCCCCCTCTGTCTGTTTCTTGCCCTCTCCCTCCCCTGTGTCTCTCTCCCCCTCCCCTGTGCTTCTTCCCCTCTCCTGTGTCTCTCCCTCCCTCCCCTGTGACTGTTCCCCCCGCTCTCTCCCCTCTATCTCTTCCCACCTCCCCTGTGTCTCTTTCCCCATCTCTCTTCCCCCCTTTCGCATGTGTCTCCCCCCTCCCCGTGTGTCCCTCTCCCCTGTGTCTCTTCCCCTTCCCTGTATCTCTTCCCCCCTCCCCTGTGTCTCTTTCCCACCCTCTCCCTCCACTGTGTCTCTTTCTCTCCCTCCCCTGTATGTCTCCTCCGCCTCCTTTTTGTATCTTCCCCCTCCCCAGTGTTTCTTTCCACACCCTCTCACTCCCCTGTGTCTCTTTCTCTCACTCCCTTGTGTCTCTCCCCCATCTCCCTCCCCTGTGTCTCTCCCCCCTCTCCCTCCCCTGTGTCTTTCCCCCCTCTCCCTCTCCTGTGTCTCTTCCCCCTCTCCCTCCCCTGTGACTCTTTCCCCACTCCTTCATCCCCTGTGTCTTCTTTCCTCTGTGTCTCTTTTCCTCGTTCCCCTGTGTCCCTTCCCCCCCCATCTATCTCGATCCCCCTTTCCCCTGTGTCTCTTTCCCTCTTTCTCTCTCTCTCTCTGTCCCTTTCCCCCTCCTGGGGCCGCAAATTTGCACATGCGCAGCTAGTGCAGCGCATTTGCGCATGCACATGCGCAGCTAGTGCAGCGCATTTGCGCATGCACATGCGATGCTGTCACTGCATATGTGCACTGCGGTGTGTACGGAATATCCGTACAATTAGTTTCTAAAGCGTTACACACACTTTATATTTCAAAGGACCCGTAATAAATAAAACAATTAACCCCTGCTGCAGGGGGTACTATAAATATCCCCCAGGCACCTAAAATTAACCCCATCACTCATGGGGCTCTGAGTGGGCTCTATACAAAGCCGCCTGAGCCCCTAATTAACCCTATCACTCATGTGGCTCTATACATAGCCCCATGGGCCTCTAATTAACCCCATCCCTTATGGGGGTCTATACAGACCCCCATAAGCCTCTAGGTAACCCCATCACTTATGGGGGTCTATGTAACCCCATCATTTATGGGGGTCAATATAGATCTCCATAAGCCTCTATATAACCCCATCATTTATGGGGGACAATATAGACCCCCATAAGCCTCTATATAACCCCATCACTTATGGGGGTCAATATATACCCCCATGAGACTAAAATGAACACCCTCAGTCCTATAGGACACTATTAACCCCTAGTTTAACCCTACAAGTGCCATGAAAGTCTAAGCACTACACTATTAACCATATCCATACCCCATTTACCCTAACTAAACCCTATCAATTCCAACTGTCCCCCTTTAACTCTAACTGTGACTATTTAACCCCATCTAAGCCTATTTAACCCCATCTAGGTCTATTTAACCCATCTAGCCTATCTAACTCCTTCCAGGCCTATCTAACCCGATCTAAGCCTATTTAACCCCTTCTAGCCCTATTTACCCATCTCAGCCTATATAACCCCATCTAAGCCTATTTAACCCCATCATTTATGGGGGTCTATACAGACCCCCATAAGCCTCCATCTAACCCCATCACTTATAGGGGCCATACAGACCGCGTAAGCCTCTATTTAACCCAATCAGTCCCATAAGGGTCTATGAAGACCCTCATAGGACAATGAAAACCCTATTATTAACCCCATAAGTGCCATGAGGGTCTTCCAGGACCCTCATGACGCTAAGTACAAACACAACACTACACTATTCCCCCAATAAACCCATAAATCTAAACCAATCTACCCTAACCTATTAACCTACCTACCAAACACCTACCCTTACCTATTAACACCTACATAAAACCTACACTACCTAGCTAACCCCCCTAATAAACCCCCCACACCACTAATTACAAAAAATAAAAAACCTAAGCTACAAAAAATAACAAAAGGCTAGATTACAGAAAATTAAAAAGTTAAGTTACTGAAAATAAAAAAGAACATTACAAAAGATAACAAAAGAACATTGCACAACCCCCCCACTACAGAAAATAAAAAAAACATGCACAAATTGACAGCACATCACATTACATCAATAAATACAGTTGAAATATGCCCCTAACTACATACTATTAACCCCCTAACTTCATACTATTAACCACTTAACTACATAATATTAACCACTAACTACAATACATTACCCCTAACTACAATACCTAACCCCCTAACTATAACACATTACCCCAACTAAAAATACATTACCCCCTATCTACATTACATTTACGCCTATCTACATACATTAACCCTATCTACAATACATTATACATATACTAGCGAATTGCCCATCAAAAAATGATGCCAATAGAATTGTAAGTCAAGGAATGGTGTTTGGCACACAAATTAAGTGTTTTGGTTATGTGAGTACTCTTTGCACTGATTGTGAGCCTCGTGGTGAACGCCTTTGGCGCTCATCGTGTGGCTGGCAATGAGCGCCTTCGCCGTTTATTGTGATCATGTATTGTGGTGTTTTTTAAAGTGTTGTATGTCTGTATGTTTTAATGATAATTAATTACTAAATAAATGAAATGATAAATTAATATACCTATTTGTAATTAATATATGCAGCAAGCACTGTGCTCAAGAGTTAACAATCTGTTTTGATGTTCCTGCAGCATCCAATGTAGATTTGCACTGTTGTTGAGTTGAGGTGTAAGTGTGAGCAATGTGTGCAGTGTGTAGTGTAAATAGGCTGCGTGCGAGAGGAGAAACCGTTAGTGTAGCTGTGTACTTCTGCATTGTGTAAGTTAGTGTTGTAAAATGGCGGCGAATGTGTATGTGGTACACAGGTGTGGATGATTTAGCGTCCTTGGTAATAGTGTATGTTGTACCCCGTACGGCTTTTTGTAAAAGTCGTATATGCTTAGTGGTGTTTTGCGGCTTTACGGGTCGTTTAGCCTAGTTTTCGTTTATTTTAGCGCCCATTTTTTCTCACATAGGGGATTTTCCTGTGTGTAAACTGTGAAAATTGGAGTTAAATTGACGTGAAGGATGACTTGCAAACATCCTGGGTGTCCCCCTTGTGTTGTTTTTATGTGACTTCTATTTGTATTTAGTTTTTTTTCTGTGTTTTTCATTGTGCGCTGTTCGGCCGTCAAGTTCATATTTTTTGTGGCTCGTAATTTGTTTTATTCATGTCGCGGTTTCCTTTTGTGTCATGAGCCGTATTTTTTTTCGTGAATTTTTTTCAAAGTGCTACGGGTCTCACATTGTGAATTGTGTATTTGAGTTTTTTGTTCATGTGTAGTCCCACGAGTCGTAGGTATGATGGTAAAGTGTTGCAGGGTTGTAGGGATGAGAGCCTACGGCGCTCATCTCCACCAGCGCAAGGAGCGCCATCGGCACTCCTTGCCTGGCCACAACGCAGTTTCCCAGCTGCGTTACCAACGGGTTTGGGCAAGCCCACCTGCTGACAACTATATATGTGATACAATGCATTAACCATATAGTTACAAAGTTACATAGTTACATAGTAATTAAGGTTGAAAAAAGACTTTCAGTCCATCAAGTTCAACCTTTTAAGATCTCCTCTGACCTGCAATATGCGGATTAAATATTAATTAATTAGTTTTTAATTAATTATTAATCAATTATTTAATAATTTATTTTCTATTTTATTTTTAATTATTAATTAATCCAGAGGAAGGCAAACAGAAAAAAAAAACAAGTGAGACTTCCTTCCTGACCCCAGATAATGGCGATCGCATTTCTCCCTGGATCAATACTGTCTCTCTAATTATCCATGATAACCTTGAATTCCGTTTTTAATTAGAAATAAATCCAGTCCCCTTTTAAAGTTATCTATCGAATCCGCTGTCACCACCTCCTCTGGTAGAGAATTCCACAGATTAACCACCGTTACTGTGAAGAACCCCTTTCTTTCTTTAAGGTGGAATCTTTTTACTTCTAACCTAAAGGGATGTCCTCTTGTCAGTTATCTACAATACATTAACCCTATCTAAAATACATTAACCCTTTAATCATTGCATTAACCATATCTACAATGCATTAACCCTATCTAAAAAAACATTAACCCCATCTACAATTCATTATCCCTATATACAATGCATTAACCCTATCTACAATACATTAGCCCTATCTTCAATGCATTAACCCTATCTACAATACAATAACCCTATTATCAAAGCATTAACCCTATCTACAATACATTATCCCTATATACAATTAATTAACCCTATCTGTAATACATTAACCATATCTACAATGCATTAATGCTATCTACAATACATTAACCCTATCTTCAATGCATTAACCCTATCTACAATATATTAACCTTATTTACAATAATTTAACCATATCTACAATGCATTAACCCTATCTACAATAATTTAACCATATCTACAATACATTAACCCTATCTACAATACATTATTCATTATTATATATAATACATTAACTCTATCTTCAATGCATTAATCCTATCTACTATATATTAACCCTATCTACAAAACATTAACACTATCTACAATACATTTAACCCTATCTACATTACATTAAACCCTATCTACATACATTACCCTAAATCTAACCTAAAATAGAATAAATAAAACCACTTACCTTGCCTAGATGTCTCTTCAGCGACGAAGGGATTCCTGGCGCAGGTCGCATCCTCTAGGAAAAAATAAACATAAAATTAGTAAAAAATAAACACAACATGAAAAAATAAACATTCAAAATATTAAACTTACCTTTTTGCAATGTCCCCATCCTTCTCCTCTTCTGCCCCAGCTGGGCGCTTGAAAAAATATGCCACTCTAAAAACAAAAAAACCCTGGAGGACCTCGCTAACGCTAATGAAGCCTATAGTGCGTTTTCCAGTAGAAAAAACTGAATGGCGCCTTCTGATTGGCTAAAAACGCTGTCAATCAAATGTCAGCCAATTAGAAGGCACCAATGTGTGAACCAATCAGAATGGTATACACCCCTATATCCCATTCTGATTGGCTGATAGACCTGTCACTCTTTTTGAAACCAATCGGAAGGCACTATTGCCGTCAGCCAATCAGAATGGGATACACCCCACGAGTGATTGGTTGAAGGCATCTGCGCCTACTGATTGGCTGCAGTCTTATTGACAGTGAAAACAGCCAATCAGAAAGCACAGATGCAGCCAATCAGAAGGCAATAGTGCCTTCTGATTGGTTTCAAAAAGATTGACAGGCCCATCAGGCAATCAGAACGGGATATAGGGGTGTATCCCATTCTGACTGGCTCACAACTTGGCACCTTCTGGTTGGCAGGTAATGTATTGTAGATAGGGTTAATATATTGTACATAGGGTTAATGCATTGAAGATAGGGTTAATGTATTGTAGATAAGGTTATTGCATTGATAATATTATCAATGCAATAACCTTATTGTAGATAGTGTTAATGTATTATAGATAGGGTTAATCCATTGAAGATAGGGCTAATGCATTGTAGATTGGGTTAATGTATTTTAGATAGGGGTAAATGTATTGTAGATAGGGGTTAATGTATTGTAGTTAGGGGTTAGGTATTGTAGTTAGGGGGTAATGTATTATAGTTAGGGGGTCAGGTATTGTAGTTAGGGGGTAATATATTGTAGTTATGGGTTAATAGTATGTAGTTAGGGTTTAATAGTATGTAATTAGGGGTATATTTCAACTGCATTTATTGATGTAACGTGATGTGATGTGTATTTGTGCTTGATTTTTCATAAGTGATGGGGTCAAATAGAGGCTTATGGGGGTCTGTATAGACCCCGATAAGTGATGGGGTTAATTAGTGGCTTGTGAGGCTCTGTATAGAGCCCACTCAGAGCCCCAATGAGTAAAGGGGTTAATTTTAGGTGGCAGGGGTTAATTGTTTTATTTATCACGGGTCCTTTAAGGACCTGTAAGGTCCTTTCCGGACCCGTGGTGGGAAATTTGAAATGTTAAATTCAGCGGATATCCCGATCGGTTTCAATCGGGACCCCCGCTGCAAAGGTTAATGTAGGGACACTGCGGGGGTCCCGATGGGGCCCACCAGCATTGAGGCAGTTAATGTTACCCCGCGGTTTGGGGTAACCATTTGTGCGCAGCGGGCCCTTTAAGGACCCACAACGGGGAATTTAACATTTTGAAGTGCTGCAGCAAGGGATTAATGTAGGGACACTGCAGGGGTCCCAATCGGGGCCTTGATTGGGAGCAGTGGGGAGCTACATAAGGGCATAACAAGCCCTTGCGACTGCTCCAAGCTGTCAGTAAGCTGAGGCTCGATTTGAGCCATTTCTGGCTTGCAGGGAGGGTGATCGTAGCATGTGAATAGGGATTGGGGCTTTTTTGCGTCGACACTCTCTCGGCCAAGCAAGATCAAAAGCTTAGACAAAGCTACGCTGCAATTGAAGGGGCCACACGGGATCGCAGCTAGATGGCCGTAAGCCACCAGAGGCTGTCATTAGAATAGCTAAGTAGCTTGCGGTGGCCTCTTGCAGCTACTTATTTTCAAATCTTAGCATTAGAATGAGGCCCCAAGATATCCACACTGAAATTACCTCAGGAGCAGACATGTTCTGTCGTTGAGAGGGTAATGGGGAAGGTTTTGAAGGTTCTAGATGGACTCTTGGAGACATGTTGTGGTACTCAGAATAGGTCGTTTTGAGGCATTCCTACAGTATTCCTACAGTATGAACCTGAGCTTGATAGACGTGACTGGAGTGCTGTGGTCTATTACGTCACGGAGAGTCAGGCATTACTGAATGACTAAAGAATAAAATTCCTTCAGTACCATTGATGCCCAATTATGTTGCCATGCTTGTACTCATTTAGAAAATGCAACCTTCACAAACAGATATGTAATGTTATAGGTAAAGCACGGTGGCTCATTTGTAGCATGTTTAGTGTAATTCCTGGAAAAATTAAGATTTTCTTTGTGCCTGTAGTGTCTTTCAAGTATAAAACTGATTGCCAGTAATGTATTATTATGCAGCTACTCAGTATCAATGTTTAACCAAAATACTTTTTTACTACACAAAGAAACAGTGACCTTGTCTTTAAAATGGATGCAGAATGGTAGTTTTACTGTCTATATCAGAACCAGGGTATGAGTGAGCATTTACATTTAATGTATTTATTTGACAAATGATATAAAAATATTTTTTTTGTAAACTAAATGAAGCGTTTAATTAGAAAAATTTCAAACTATATAAATAAACGGTATCTGTATTGCAATTTCCGCAAAATTTAGAGCCATACAGCAGCCAGGGAGGGTTTGTCACTAAGAGAGGTTATAACCTGTTTATTGATGCAGCAAAATCAATCACAAGCTTGGAACACAAAGCATGACTTCTGAACATGCTGTATTCTCCATGATGGGAATTAGACTTAAAACCTCAGTTGGTTGATTCCAGTAGTAGGGATGTGAAGGGCAGTGAAGGCAAAGATGGCAATGATTCCCACTGGAAATAGATATCACAACCTTGCAAAGTTTTGCTGATCTGAAAAATGTATCATTCACTCATACTTTATTACTTTCCATCCATAATAAAATATGATTGAAACAATACAAATCATTTCCAAAGAAATGATAATGATATAAACGTGAAATCTGGATCGCTACCTTGTCATGGTGAAGGGTCTTGTGTATTTCAGTGAAGCTTTGAACTAAACCATTTAGGGTAATCTAAGATGAGCGGGTCATAGCAGAGAGGTCAGACAAATTGCGGTCCACTGGAGAAGGAATTGGCAACCAACTCCAGTATCTTTGCCTAGAAAGCCATATGGATAAGCACAACAAACAGATGTGCCTGGTGTGCTACCTCCTTATGGTCAACGAGAGTCAGACATGACTGAAGGGCTCAACAAGAACAACAACAACAACGTTGAGATGATCAATTTTGAAAATAGTTCACTAGAACAACACACACACCATTTAAAAAAAGTTTGCAATAAACAAAAAGGATTAATTTTGTAAAACATTTAATCATAGATACATATTATTGTTAGGGTTAGTAGTATAAATAGGTAGATTTATGGCTCAGATAAGAGAATGAGTATAAGAGTTGTAGAAATAGAGTAAAGCCATGGTTGTCTTCCTGTTTTACTTAAGTACCACTGTACAATAAAAACATAAGCATGAAAACCATGAATCTGGCAAAGGGCATACTTTGGCTGAGAAAAGTAATAAAGCTGGATTTTAATTTAAAAAAATGTTGATGCTTCTTGGAGGTATCCATGATACATTAATGAAGGTTGTGTGTGTGAGTGGTGTTTACATTTATGGAGAGCAAGACTTGTATTTGTTGATGCAAGCTGCCTGCTTCTGAGCATGTGTGGTGGGGAAGGTTGGATTATCACATTCTTTGAGACCCGGTTATCTAACAAACAAGCATCAAGTGATGAAACAAAGTTTCTAGCATAGAGTCTTCAAAAAATCAGATTTTCTTTAAAAATGTGTATAGATTTAACATCTGCTAATTTTGTTAAAAAATACTTGTTTTTGAAAATTAATTAGTTCGGAAGAATATCAAAAAATAAGTCATCATTGTCACATTATTTATTCTACTTAATTTATATTATGTTCGCTGATATTCAATCCCTTATATACTGTCATTGACTTTACAATGGATTAATATAATTTTTTGCACTTTCAAATTTTTTGAGAAGAGAATAAATATTTGGAATTACAACAATTTTTAGATTTATTAAATATGATAGAAAAAAGAATAAGTATTTGTAAAAAAATAGATTTTTGATAAGAGATTACTTAGTTTAAGGCATTTTTATTTTTATAGTGATATATAAATATCTCTACTTCCTGTTTTTATTTGTTCTTATTAAGTTATTTCAAGTAATAGTTTACAACATATTATAACAATAATAATAATAATAATAGTAATATATTAATAACAAACATTTTCTTCTCCATTATAACTTCTTTTCTCAGTTTGTTAGCTTTATCTGAGAGAGAAATTACGTTTGTATGGTTTGCATCTCCTTATATCTCAGGGGCTTTGGGATGTTACCAATGACAGGACCACAAGTTCCTTACTTTATCCAGTAGTGGAGTTATTTATAACTTTCTTTTTTATTGAGAAAACCACAGGAAAAGTAAACAATTGGACAGATATGACATAGTAAATTAATATCTTGCAAATAGAATGCAGTACACAATGATATTTTTATTCAAGGGGAAAAATAATTTGTTAATATGCTCACTGGGTTTTATATAATTTAGAAATAGAACAGATGAAGGAAAAGAGTACATGAGATATGGAAATAAGAAAATTATAGAAGTACTAGGGATCAATAATAATGATAATCGAGAGACTGTGTAGAATTGGGGACTTGTTTACATATGTGGTGGGAGTGTACAAAGATCCGCTAATTTTGGGAACAAGGTATATTAAATCTGTCGAGAATAATAGGGATTTCGCTGCCTTTGAAGCCTGAATTCTGCCTGCTGCACATGTTCTCAGTACCCCTCTCTTCTGGAGAAGATTTGCTAATCTCCCAGGCCTTGATAGTTGCCAAATGGCTTGAGGCAATGCATTGGAGATCGAACTATCCATTGCTATTGCCAGAAGTGGAGAGAGTTATATTAAACGCCAGGGATATAGAACATTCCTCTCTCCCATGGAGTGCTAGGAAAAGGGATATAATTGCTAAATTGAAAATATGGAATCCCCAAGCATAAATTTATATATGTGTACAAGATGGAGTTGTGTTTTTTGGGGGTTTTTTTCTTTCTCTTTCTTTCTTTTATTAGGAAAATTCGCCATGTAAGACAATTTTGGCCAACCCTTTTCATGTTTGTGTGGGTGGAAAGGACAACTGGATGATATGATATTCACAATATATATAGAATGTTAATTCACTTTTCTCAAGGTCAAATTATGTGACAGTGTATTGCCTCCCTTAGTATGTATGATAGATTTGTATTGTTGTCTTGTTTTTTGTTTGTTTGTTTGATTGTCATTTTGTGGATTGTACATATGTATAATTTTAATAAACAAAATAAACTTTGTTAAAAAAAAAGAATAATGATAAAAATAGCAAGGCGGGATTTGTATGAAAACTATTTTGTAAGTGCCATGGTTTGATTTACCATCAAACTGCTTTTCAACAGATGATCATGATGATGAAATAGTGAAAGTGTTACTTAGTCTCAGCTTTGCAAGTACTTCCTCTGTAGGGGCAAATGTATAAGATAGGTATCAAAGAAGCGATCAAGGCAAATTACTCTTTATGATTCATGCCAATGCCACAGCTTTGTTAAAGGTATATGCAAGTGAGCTGGATTATTAATGCATCTGATAGAGAAGAATTAGTAGTGTATGAAAAAAATTGTTTGCATGAAAAAATACCAAAATAAACATTTAAACAGTTACTCTAAAGTTTGCTGAATTTCTTCCATGTGCAAACTTTTTTCTATCAATGTTGACACCATCTGAAAATCCCAGGGAAAATTAGCATACATAATACATTGTATATTTTTGGTCTGTGAATTGAGCTGCAGCTTTCCCTTAGATTTATGTAATACCCAGAACAAGGTTTGTGCCTCTTCATTCACTGATTGTTTTATCTACATCCCAGGTGAAAATTCCCCTAGCCCCAGTGATTTGCCCCTGTAACCCCCCAGCCCCAGTGAATTGCCCTTGTGATCTCTCCCAGATCCAGTGAATTGCCCCATCACCTCTCTCAGCCCCAGTGAATTGCCCCTGAGATATCTCCCAGCCCCAGTGAATTGTATGGACTCACTCACACAGAGACACATGCACTCACACAGAGACACATGCACTCACACAGAACAGAGAACGTTGCAGGTCATTGCAGGACCATAAATCAAGCATAAATGCTAATTCGCCTAAAAGACAACTTAGAATAGGAAGAAGCTGAAATGGTTGGTTTCAGTACAATTATAATTTGTCAAAATGTATCAAGGAGAGGGTATATGTCTAAAGAACAACTGTGTAACAGTTCAAGCATTTTTACTTGAATGTCGATTTATGGTCCTTTAAGGACCCAGTGTAGAAGCCACATCTAGCTGGCTATATACAGCATTGCTGATTGGCTAGAAAAGCTGGGCATGCTCACAAGGACAGGGTACACTTTTACAAAAATGAACCCCCTCGGGGGCCTAGCTCCTCCGTGGGGGTGTAAACATGACCTGCAACAGTTTTAATTTTTATGCAATGCTAAAAAAACATAGTGCATACAAATAAATGTAATCATACACTACTAATTCCCCTCTATGAGATGCATTCATAACCCAGCTCACTTTAGGAACTTGAGAGAGTTAGTAAATATTAAAAAGTATTGCAGGTCAGCTGTATCGAAGTACAATTGATTCTTTTTAGTTAATCGCTGCACTGCTTTTTTAAATGTAGGTCTATGGTTCTTCTTGGACTATTTAAAATATATCCTGTTACACTTATTTATGCTGCTCTGTTTAAGTAAACTGGTAGTGCTAAAATTATTTGTTTAAAACAAAATATTCAAAAAATTCGGTATTCCCCAGCCTACAACATAATACATTTCAATATGAATTGTTTTTGTTTCTTAACTTGGTGAAAGCTTTTAAATTAGTAGCGTTTCCTTATCCAGTAGAGCACTTAGAAGTGTTGTAGTAATTCAGAGCGTTGTCAACTAATTATTTTAAGAATTTAGCACTAGATTTTATTTTATATTTTTAAATGATATTTTAATTATTTAGTGGATTAAATATGGAATTAATGTGTCCATTAATAAGCCTTGTTGATTCCCCTCCTCTACATAATAGTTACAAGTACATGTTCTCACAGTGAATTGCTTAAATCCATATGAGCATGTGCTCTGCCTAGTAACCAACCTCCCAGTTATCCATAAAGGTAAGATATTTTTAAAGCACAAAATGGTAGAATTGTTTTGGCAAGTAGAGGCTGGAACAATCATGGTCATATTATGTCTCGGGTGTCATAATGGCTTTGTTTGATGCAGTATTCACATTTATTGAAAAGAGCAAATCTTTCTCATTTAATTTAAAACAAAGCATAATAAAGGTCAGTACAGTCCAATACATTGTATCATAAAATATCATATTTTAATATTCCAAAAGCTATTTTTAGTATGAAAAATAAGTGTTCTATAGTGTAGAAAAATTAAATTGAAGTGAGGGACAATGGGATTGTTTTCTCTTCTGTTCTGACATATTGCAAGAAACAGAGCCTTATGGATGCCTGGACTGTAAATTTCGAACAGATGTGACAGTGTATTTATCAGGCTCCTTATGAGCCTCTTTATACATCTCCTTTCTACTAACTGGGAAGATAAATACAGATAAAACAATTATTTTTGTTTCCTGGTAACTGTTTTACATTGATTTAATCTAAATGTCAAGTAAAGAAAACATTTTTTTTTTATGTATTCTTTTAAATGTATTTTTTTAAATGCATGATAGACATTTTTGGACTAAAGTGGCCCATTAACCTCTAGCCATAGTTCCCAGTGGCTGTTTCATGATATTACAGCTTGAGCTAATGGGTTCTATCCAATGGCCCAGTCAGTTTAGTTCCGTCATTTTAAGAACACCTATCATGTTAAAGGTGCAATGAAAACAATTATATATGTTTGAAAAGCTTGTGGCTGACTAAAAACATAATTAAGCAGGGAAAAAGTTATAAAGCTAGTTTTTAATTATAAATAAATATATAAGTAAATAAATAAATAATGTTTAATGGGTATCACACATTGGCCAGAAGAAAAGCCTCTGCCTCCTACTCATAAGATAAACGAACTACCAGCCAGGACCACCAAATCAAGGGGTGTAAATGCTCTGGTATTTCTGGTATGGAAAAAGTGGAGTCACTCTTTTTATACATTCTAAGATCTCACCGATCAAAGTAAACTCTTCATACATATCTGTCAATGTAAAAAGACTCTAGTAACCACTCGGAAATGCACTTACAGCATCTCCTAATTGCACATTTACGGTAAGTGCTTTTAAATATTCTACTGCCTCCAGGATGACCTGTTAGCTGAAGCCAGAGCTATAAAAAAAAATGGCCCATACACACCAAATGAACATAGGGCCAATGAACATAGGGCTTTTTGAGACTTTTATAGGCTTCTTCCATTATTTAAAACAGTGACAGATGTTTTAAAATGAATGGGCCATGTGTATGGCCCCCAAGTCCTTAAAAGTGCAGCACTAGGGTTTTACATGATTTGTTTCATGCTTAACAAAAATGGTAAAATCACTGGGGGAAAGATATGAATGTGGAATATTTGGTAATCGATGTGTGTTTCCAGAGAACAGGCTGGGGGCCACAAGAGTAGTATGTTTGAGGTCCACATGACTACCCCTGGGCAGCCTGTACCCCGTGAAATGCTCTCCCGACG
This sequence comes from Discoglossus pictus, assembly GCA_027410445.1. NCBI lineage: Eukaryota > Metazoa > Chordata > Amphibia > Anura > Alytidae > Discoglossus > Discoglossus pictus. Next base: position 403,331,280 of record CM050165.1, on the reverse strand, counting down.
CTTTACGGAACACATTATCCCAGACCAGACCCTGACTACTAATAAATATACCACCATAATATACCAAATGTGGTGTGAAAAACTTCTCTGTAAGCCATTTCTGGTACATTGGCTTCATTAAGAAATGCTAGCACATAATCATACAAGTTATCAAGGGGGAAATGTATACCCTTGAGAATCTCCCTTGTATCTTTGTTAATCTAAAGGGACACAGTGATGCCAATAAGATTGTCACTTCTCAAAAAACATTAAATTATTGATAGATTTCTCTACAGTGAATTATTTAGCTTTGTTTGTGCCACATTATTATGCTAATATGTGGCTCAATATGCTAATTTGCTACTGATTATGCTTGATAAGGGTTGAAGGGGGATCTAACTGAACAAAATTACTGGAGGTTGGTTATCATCATTTGTTTGTGTTTGACAAATTAGCACCTCTGAACAGTTAATTAGTACTCACGAGATTGTACGTTTGGGAATTCTCAATCTAAGAATGTAAGGTGCTTTGTGAAAACGCATCATGTATTTAAGATTTTAAGCTCAATGACAGTGCGCTCCATTTTTGCCATATGTTTGTACTTTGTACTCAACCATGTATATAGCTCTACAGAATATGTTGGTTTGTTACAAATAAAGGATAATAATAAAATAATAAATGAGATGAACTTATGTAGCACTAACAGTGGTGAATATCTCAGCAATGAATTTGGAAAGAAAGAACTTTAAAAAAAAATTGGGATTGACAGATTAGAGAAAAGATGATGTATCAAATGTATCTACCTTTACCTACTAAATGTCAGAAAAGAAATATTAACAAAAAGGACAAAGAAAAAAAGAACAAACCTTATTCACTAAAATCAGCACAATCCTTAAGATTAGATGTCCCAGTGAACTCCAAGCTAGAATATTCCTGTTTGTATCATACCTCCCAACATTTTAATTGGCTAAAGACAGACACTTATTTTCTTCAAAAACGCTGATCTAAAAGTGTTACTGCTATTATTTACAATGAGCATTTCAGAAATATGTACATCTGTTATGTGAACAATCCTCCATACACCGGTAACCGCTGTAGTACCGATACACAGTATTATTTCTCGACTTTAAGAGAAAATAACTAGAGAAAGTGGGATATGGCTCAGGGCTGGAAAAACAGTGCTCCCCCCTTGTGTGGGGCTTTCCATCAACCTGGTGATAACTGGGAGACAATGAGCATGAGGCGGAGGGGTTCCACTGAAATGGAGGGAGTGTCCATGGAAAGGTATGAGTTTATTAAAATGCTACCACATTCCATATAGCAACAACCTTCACTATTTCTGCATACCAAACATGTTTTCCTCACTAGTATGGGCCCTTTCAATAATTCCACTTGACTCTCTATGTATACAGGTTTTACAACCTGTATTCATATCAATATGTAATTTCCTCACTTCCTCTCTTCCTTTCTCACAGAAATCTCCACAACTTGCTTCTCTCTCATGTAACACAAGAAATCTCCACAACTTGCTTCTCTCTCCTGTAACACAAGAAATCTCCACAACTTGCTTCTCTCTGCTGAAGGACCCACTCCTGTAACACAAGAAATCTCCACAATTTGCTTCTCTCTGCTGAAGGACCCACTCCTGTAACACAAGAAATCTCCACAACTTGCTTCTCTCTGCTGAAGGACCCACTCCTGTAACACAAGAAATCTCCACAACTTGCTTCTCTCTGCTGAAGGACCCACTCCTGTAACAAAAGAAATCTCCACAACTTGCTTCTCTCTGCTGAAGGACCCACTCCTGTAACACAAGAAATCTCCACAATTTGCTTCTGTCTGCTGAAGGACCCACTCCTGTAACACAAGAAATCTCCACAACTTGCTTCTCTCTGCTGAAGGACCCAGTCCTGTAACACAAGAAATCTCCACAACTTGCTTCTCTCTGCTGAAGGACCCACTCCTGTAACACAAGAAATCTCCACAACTTGCTTCTCTCTGCTGAAGGACCCACTCCTGTAACACAAGAAATCTCCACAACTTGCTTCTCTCTGCTGAAGGACCCACTCCTGTAACACAAGAAATCTCCACAACTTGCTTCTCTCTGCTGAAGGACCCACTCCTGTAACACAAGAAATCTCAACAACTTGCTTTTCTCTGCTGAAGGACCCACTCCTGTAACACAAGACATCTCCACAACTTGCTTATCTCTGCTGAAAGACCCACTCCTGTAACACAAGAGATCTCCACAATCTCTCTCCCACGGTCCCCCACATACACGGTCCCCCACACCTAATTGTTGCAGTGTTATAACAGTCAAAACACCTGACCTACCCCAGCTGCAGGTTTTATTTGCATACATTTTATGTACTAGAGCCATTCAACTCAAACTAACTTTCTTTCAGTTCCCTACCCTCGCCTATTTGAAAATCATTCACATATCGCACATTTCTATCTGATCCACTCTCATTTCCTTTGTGATCCTTGCTATTCCTTATCTGTTATTCTTATCCAGAATTCTGCCTCTTCTATTCCCTTTAGATTGTAAGTAGCAAGTTTCCAATCTTGTAGGGTGCATTGGGAAAAAGCACCTTCTACAAAAATTCAAAGCCCAAAACAGGGCCCTACTTCTTTTTCTTTGCAGCTTGTTAATATTGATTTTTCATTCTTATTATCCCCTGTATAGCGCTGCAGAATATGATGGTGAGTTACAAATAAAAGTTAATTATAAATTTCTGTTAAAACTGCAAGTGTGGTTTGGTTGCCATCTCTCCCTCTCTTCCTGGTTACCCCTCTGCTAGTCTAACTCTTATGTATTTCCCTATATTGCTTCTCCTGAACAGGAAAAATCATAGGATAAATATTGCCCAATTATACAACATCTGTAGACAAGTAATAGTTGGAAATGTTACTGCGTTCTTAAAATATTCTGTTTCTAGTTAAAAATTGTCAGTGTATTAGGAATACTGGGAAATCTCATGAATAATTAAAATAATTTTATAAAAAGACTGTCTCTATTTGTTTAGTAAATATGGGTCTGGATACTTAAAATACAGCAATTCAACTTTGAGTTCATTTACTTTCATTAAATTGGCTGCAGTTTCTCTTCTGTTATTTGTCTTATGCAAGACACCACTTAGTGTTAATGGGTTCAGTATTTAATCACCATAACTACAGTACAATGCCTGCTTGGTAAACAGTGCATGCTTGTACCCTTATAGTTCCTCAAATATTAACGGGACATAATGTTAGGCCAAATTCAATTGTGTACTTGGCTTATACCTGTTCTAGGTACTTCCAGTTCCCGTTCCTCTTTATCTCTATCGTTATTTACTTATCTAATTTTTTGCCTCTTTTTCTATGTTGTCTTTGGCTCCAATCATTAAGGACCACTATTAAGTCACAATTTAAAGGACCACCGAAGCTACATTTTTATGGTTTACTCTTTTGACATAATTGGCTTGATAATATAAAAAATGTTTTAATTAGTTAACTGTATTAGAGTATTTATTAAACTATACTAAACATTGCTTTTTTTTCCTAACTCAATTTGTCACCCGAGGATGGTGCATGCAAATATGATCTCAATGCAGTTCCATTGAAAGAACTGTCATAATAATGCAAACCTTACAACAGTATTTAATATTAATGTAATATTAATGTAATAACTTACACTCGGGTAACCCTCCCATTTCACAAATTAAGAAATACAACAGAAATAAATAATGGGCTCATCCACATTGAAGAATAATTGCATATTTATATATTGTAGGTTGCAAGCATTTTAAAATGTTTACTTTCTACTATCAGTTACTCAAGGATCTCCATAATATATGTAGGTTAACCTAATAACTGATTAACCAACATGTGCTCAAACATATATCATTAGAAACCTGATTTTTTTAATAGCTAAGGTACAAATTGAATGTAATAATGTATTATTTTAATATTAAAGAGCCACTGTAATCATATATTTAAAACATACTATTTTGAATAGCTACATTCAAACTAAGCAAAGCATTAAAAGAAAAAAAGAAAAGCCCCCATTTTTAAGCTTGATATCTTATTATGCTGCCGTGGAATCCACAATTTTGGTCTGGAGGAAACTTTGAATTCAAGAAAGCTTCTGCACTATCAAAATGTGGCAGCTAAAAGTATCAGGGCTTTCATTACGACTAATGGAAAACCCATTAGTTGCCAGACTCACCCTCTTTAAAAGTGGAAGAGAGGATCAGCTCATAAAACAAAAATGGCGGCTGGGGTAATGAATAATTGCATGGAAATGTAAAAAGTTAAAATTAAATTTACATAGCAATTAAGGTTGGAAAAAAACTTTTAGTACATGAAATTCATGCTTTTTAGATCTCCTTTGATATGCAATAAGCAATAGTTGTAAATTGATCCAGCATAGATTATATGTGTATATATATATATATATATATATATATATATATATATATATATATATATATACATAATCCATGCTATGCTTAAATCTGTGTAATACAGTGAGCATATACCTGAAACAAGTTGATTATATAGTAGTTTTTAATTATAGAGTGGAAATGTATTGTAGACTAATTTGCATGTCCCTGCCCAGTTTCCCAGAGTGCGGTAGAACAACTGTATTTGTGGGAATTCTGCTCTGAAAATATCTTTTTCAACTTAGTTTTGGACATTCAAATGTGGGCACAAATGTACTATTTATTTACTGTATTCTGTACAGTGTAGGGTTTCTATTACTCTTTTCTCTCTCTCTCTCTCTACATATACATAAATAGAGCATTTGAATGTCTAAAATAAGATAAAAGTCTATTTCTTGGAATTCCGGGCAGGAAATAACATTTATTGCACTGCACTCCAGGAATCTGGAGGAACATGCAAATATATATATATATATATATATATATATATATATATATATATATTAGTTAATCAAAAGACCAAACATAAAGTTGACCACAGTGGTCCTTTGATGCCAATTCCATTGTTATATATCATTGCAATCAAGAGTTTAGTTTTCTTGCCACTGTCACTGATTATTTTTTTCAACACTGCTAAACAATTTATGACACACTAATGATGGTTTTGATATGTTTATACTTGAGTTGTATAGACAAAAACACGTTGACTGAAAATATCTTACATATTTGCTCTCAAAATATCAATCTTAGCTGCAATCATATAATTATTTTTTCAAAGTACTTCAGTTGTTTGGCAGGAAGCACATAGTAACGTCTGCTGGAGTCTTACGGAAAAGTACTGCATACACTATTTATATGGAGCCTGAAAGCTCTCATTCAGTATTATGCCATAAACTATTTACTGTTTTGTAAGAATGAACTATTTTTAGAGCCAGAAATGATTGCCATTCACATGGTACTGAATGAATTGTGTATGATTAATGATAAAGACCTAAGAAATCATCAGGAACTGTGGTTTTAGAAAAGTGCACAGTATTTTAAATGACCAGTGAAGTGTTATATTTATAGGATATTGTCTTGATAATGGGATTTTATCTTTAGAAAGTAAATTAATCAATGCATTAACCCTTAAATGGAATTATTAATGTGGGATTCCATTGTTTTATAAGCTTTCCCTAAAGAACCACTGTAGTGTTTGTAAAGCATGTAACAACCTAATAACATTAGCAGCTCTGTATGCAACTGGCAAACCAATCCGGGATCTCTGCCATGAATACCAAGTGGATCAGCATGGCCATGGACATAAAAAATGTTCTGGTGTGTTACAATCCATGAGGTCATGGAGAGCCGGAAACGACTGAACAACGCAAAAAAACAACATTTTTGTAATGAAAACCATAGATTTAGTTTACTTCACTTGTGCGATGGAGGATTCCATTCTAGACTGCATATAGCCTGAGGGGGAGGGTTATCTAACTGGGATTACACTATTATAGTTTCAGTTTTCCAACAGAATCTCTCTATCAATGGTTCCACATGGGTTTCTGTTGTGAATAAGTATAAAACATCTACTACTATTAAAGCAAAATTGAATACAATCGTTAAATATTAAATGCTGTATTTATAGTAAATATTGTTGAAGATTTATACATTATAAGTATATGTAACAGTATAATATATTGTCCTTTAATTGCCATCTGGGAGTTTTCCCACTTACTCTTATTTTAGTTTCCATAACATGGTGTGGGCCTTTCAGTAGAACTGTATACAGATCTTGTCTGCATCTAAGTTCCTCCTATGTATATTAAGTTTAAGAAAAATACAAATACATCCATCATCAATGTATTTCTAAAGAAGTTACGTTTTTTTTAAAACATATACTACAAATGTGACCGTTGTTGCATATCTGCAATTTTATATACAGCCATAAATATGGATGCCTTACAATGTATTCATTTGAGATCGAAAATATACAGAAAATTGAATTTATGATATGTTGTGCTACAATTGCCAACACGTAATGTAATAAACACACAATATGGTGGTACAGCTACGCTAGGACAACAAATCATTGTTTAATACAGAAAGGCATCATTTTTATAGCTTTGGATTCCTCATACACACAAGTAGCTTTGTGTGACTCAGAATACAAAAAGGTTTAAAAATACATTCAGTGGCTTCAGTCCTACCTCTTTACCCTTTAGTGACTGAGATATTGTGTGATATTATCCATATTTGCTGCATAGGTTGTAAATTATATAGCAAACATGTGACTGGGGAACATAGAACATATTAGCTCAATTTTCTTACAAATAGCAGTGACAAAACACATAAACAATTACCTTATTGTCCCATTAAGTTGATAATCACCTTGAAGGGGCATTAAAATTAAATTAAAATGATACTCTCCATGCAGAAAAAACTGATTCAAATGTTTACCGGATCTCGAGGCTTGTCCCTGTCAGCCATTGAGCAGTAATATAGCTAGACGAGTCATGCTTGTCTGCCAATCAAACTGACAGATGTGCGTACGTCCTGTGCAGTTCCTGTTCATTGAAATGTACAGGCTTTATTTAATATTTTTACATTCGAAACACAACTTTGGTAATGTTTAAAGCATGATGTTTGAAATACATGAATAAAATAATTATGTTCCATGTCCCTTTAACAGTGAAACAACAACACAAGTCTAAGAAAAAGACTTGAAGACTGACTTTGGTACTAGATTTGTTCTTTTAAGTCTTAATAAATGATCTATTTCTCTGATCATAGTGATCCTTATAATGTAAGACTATAACTTCTGTAACTATAACATGGGGTTACAAGTCAGGAGTGTATGTGTACATCCTCTTCCTCACTTGAGCCATGTTTGATATGGTTAAGGATTGCAAGAGTGAAGCCTTTGTGGGCACATTTGCATGTCCCTGCCCAGGCTCCCAGAATGCAGTGTAATAACTGTATTTCCCATAATTCTGGGCAGGAAACAAGTTTTTTAATTTGTTTTAGACATTCAAATGTGAACACAAATGTACTATTTATATACTATACACAAATATATATATATATATATATATATAAAAATAAATATATATATATAAAATACATATATAAATATATATATATATATATATATATATATATACACACACACACATATATATATATATATATATATATATATATATATATACACACACACACATATATATATATATATAAATATAAATAAAATTGGTGCTTACCTACATATTAGTAATATGCCACTTCTTCACGTATCAGCTCATTCTATAATTTGCCATAAAAAAATAAACTTGCTAAAATAGATTTCATTAATTAGTGACTGAAATGTTCTAATACATAATCATGGATTTATTATACTTAAGAAAAATGTATTTTGTTCACTGTCAGTTTAGTTGTTACTTTATACATATATCACAGTAAAATTGTCAATTTTAATTTGAATGAATATCATTAGTCAAAATGCCCCATAACGCTGTGTTTGAATTTATTTACTAAAAATATCACTTAGAAAGTAGTGAAACCAATTCAGACGCATATAGGGTTAAGGTTTGTAAGAGAAAAAGACACATTTGGTTGAGAATCATGGGCTTAGCGACCCCCTAAACATGTTGGGAAGACGTATAGCAATATTAATATTTACTGTAATAATATTGAAACATTAAAAAGCACATAGCTGCTGCTTGCATTTAAAATATAGAACATGCTTTATAAATGCATTTTGCAAGGAATAAAGGCTTTCTTTAGAAAATAGTATTTTCCTGCATTGAAGGGAGTAAAAAAAAAGGCAAATTATGAAAAATAAGGCAAGAAATAACACAACAACCCAATCAAAACCAGATTGCATCGTGTGACAGCATTAAAGACGAAATTGGTTTAATAGAAAAAAAATGACTTTCACAAGGCAAGGAAAAACAGTAAGGAGCAACACTAAATAGGCAAATCGAGAAATCCAATTTATTGGCCTCTGTGATTAAACTATCATGGAGTAAAGCCATGAAAATAAAAATTTCAATTTGAAATTTTATTTAGCATGTTGCTAAATGCTCAATAAGACATCAACACTACAGCCAACATACTCAGAATTTGTTGTTGCTTTTTGATACTTGGTGATACCATGTTATAAAAGCCAAATCAAATAGTGGCTATGGTGTAATGCTGGTTTCAGGAATGTTGACATGATCCTTAGAAATGTGTCCAAAAGGTGCAGTCTTGGCAAGTCTACTCTGTCCTACATTCATTCTTTTGCTTCCATCACTGAGAGTTCTTTAAGGATTCTTAGTTTGCCACTAGCATCCACCCTACGTTTCTCTCGTATTAGATCCTCCAGGCTATGAAACCTCAGTGTGTGTATGTTATTCTCCTCTAGATGGAGCTTGAGGAAATATTGCAGATTACCGGAGTGCACCTCACCACCGGCTTTGAACTCCCTGTTGCCAAATCTACACCAGGCTGCAAAGCTCTCCGAGTTAGTCCAGCAGATCTCATCACTTCTCAACCCAAGATGTCCACAGGCATTTTGCAGGACCAGCTCAGCAGTCAGTGGCCTGTACCTGTACCAACTATTCACCACTCTGCCCATGCACCCTCCTCCAACCTCAAACAAGTTGTCTTTTCGGATTTCGCCTCGATGTAAGTGGATGATCTGTCCCTGACCAACATAAACTGCCCAGTGAGGAGATGGAGGAGGTGGGTGATCTGCAGCGGGGCATATGAACAGCAGTTCCAGCAGATCTCCTGGGTTGCAAAATGAAAGCAAGCCTTGCATGGGATAGACATTCAGATCCTGACTGCCTCTGAGCTTGGAAAAGATGCATTCCTGGCAGCTGAATGCAGAAAACTCAATCTCATTGAGCACCAAATGCCCCTCTTCCTCACTTGGGCTAGTGTCCCTCACACTGTATTTCTCTGACTGTCCTCTATCATCCAGGTCCTCCTCCTCATCCGAAAAGAAGTAAGCCACTCCGACCCTCAGCTCGTCCTTCTCTATCCCAGAGGGGTCCCCTGTCGGCAACTCGCTGTAATTCAGGTGGGTGATGCGATCCAGTTGATTTCCCATCAATGACAGGACAAGGCGAGATCAGTGGGGACGCCAGTTCTGCAAAATGAAATAACATGTTCACATATATGTGATGCTCTGTATAAATCAGCCATGTGACCAATTAATAAAGCAAATCAGCACACTTACTTATTTTCTTAAAGCATCAACTAACAAATATCCATACCTAGCAGTAATAAACGGTGCAAGAGTACTAATACCATAAGGAACAGCAGCCCACTAATACAGCACTAGTTACTCCATGGCATGTGCCCTTTGCGACTTGTGCTTTTTTTTTATAGCAAGTTCCAATGAAAATGATAAGTTCTACTCGATCATATCTCACCGTCCATATCTTTGCAGCTAATATTTATTTCCATTAACACAACTTTTTGCCTTCTCCTGTTAGATAGGAACACAAAGGAAATTCAGCATGCAGTGCAGCATATTGCAGAGCACAATACATTCACATAGGGTGGTGATCTATTTATGTCCAAACTCTACAATACATATTTTTGCATATAATTGAGTGAAACTGGAAATATATGCAATAATGAATTGTTTTAAATATTAAAAAATATTGATTTCAGGTGTTATATGTACATAGGAAAGTCTGTAATACAAAACTGTGCTTGCTAAAACATTCTTGTACAATATAAGGCTGGTAATATATTTTATTATATTTAATCATCATTGCAAACAGTTATAGCCTGGCCAATAATCCATTCTCAAAACAGATTAATGTGAGTCTATCAAGCAAGCCTTGATACAAATAATATCATTCAAGTAATGGTAGAAGTGACAATACTAAAGTAATTACCTGTATTGATATGACTGCAAAGGGAAAAGAAAATTCCTAAAGGTGCCTTCTCCTCTCCATGGGTGCTCCTGCTGCAGCAGAGGTGTAGGGAATATCCCTGGCTGCTGCTCTCCAGCCTAATTACCTCCTAACTGGGACTCCTATAGCTGAGCTTCACCTGCAGTAACAAGCAGCTACTGGGCTCTCAGCCCGTGTGACTCTAACTACAATGAGATGGGACTTTTTAGTCTCCGCCCACCTGAGCATTCATTGGATGTTAGTAGTGAGGAGGCGGGGACATACAAGTCTATACAATGACCCTGCTTCTCTGCTGTCAGTCTCTGGGTGAGGGTGGCACACACCACGGTGTTACTTGCTGCTATGTGTTTCAGAGGAGCTCGGAAGCCAATACAGCTCCAGGTCCTGAAAGAACCATAAATCATCTCAATGCAGCTCAATGATATATATAAATATATGTGTGAAGATAGATTGATTTACATAGTTACATAGTATTTAAGGTTGAAAAAAGACTTTCAGTCCATCAAGTTCAACCTTTTAAGATCTCCTCTGATCTGCAGAATATGCGGATTAACAATTAATTAGTTGTTAATTAATTATTAATCAATGATTGAATTATTATTTAGTAACCCTCCAGTTTGCATATTTCTAGTGCTTATAAACCACATAATATTCCTGATATCAATAGTTAGGTAAATCCTCCCCTTCTGCATCACTACCTTATTGTGGTGAAGGGGCTTGTGTACTTCAATGAAGCTGTGAGTTATACCATGTAGGGTCATCCAAGACAGACAGAGAGCGGTCCACTCGAGAAGGAACTGACCCACTCCATATCTTTGCCAAGAAAACCATATGGATAAGCACAACCTAGAAAGATGTGGCTTGAGTGCTGAGTCCATATGGTCACAGAGAGTTGGACACGACTGAAGGACCAATAAAGTAAATCGTCACTAATAAATAATGACTGGCCTCAATTGCAAGGATCTAAAAATGAATAGCACTGCATGAAAGTTCACTCCTTTATAAATAATAATTATCTATAATAATAACAATAATAATATAATATTATTGTCAAGGATAATATTTTACATAACCTTATATAACAGTATTATATATGTTTATATATAAATGTATTTATAATAAACATATGTAAATGTTTATTATATACTTTATATTGATATTCATCTACCAATTTTCTCTTGATATATATATTAATGACGGACCGGTGGACAGACAGACAGATAGAAAGACAGATAGATTGACAGACAGATAGACAGACAGACAGACAGACAGATAGATAGATAGACAGACAGACAGACAGACAGACAGACAGATAGATAGATAGATAGATAGACAGATAGACAGACAGATAGATAGATAGATAGATAGATAGATAGATAGATAGATAGATAGACAGATAGACAGACAGACAGATAGATAGATAGATAGATAGATAGATAGATAGATAGATAGATAGATAGATATACAGATAGATAGATAGATAGACAGATAGACAGATAGATAGATAGATAGATAGATAGATAGATAGATAGATAGATAGATAGATAGATAGATAGACAGACAGACAGACAGATAGATAGATAGATAAATCTAAGTTTATTTCCTTAATGATGCTGCCTTCTGTCCCACATGGGTTTGTTTCTTTTCTCCGCTTTCCTTCTCTATTACTTCTAATACAGAGGTATCATATAACCAGTATTGTGTTACTTCTCGAAAACTGTTCACTCTAAATAAAACATTTGTCCAATACTCTGGTTATTTTTCTCTCTCTCTCGCTGTCGCTCTTAAGCTTTCTTTAATATAAATATATAAACACAGGAAAAAGAAACTATCACCCAACCGCCATCATCTATGGGATTGTTTTCAATAAGGAAAATCAATTTCCAACAGCTCAGAAAAATTTCCATCTTTTGAAAAGATTATCCATTTTTTAGGCACAAATCCTCTAATTTAATCAAATCGCGTCCTTGATACTGGTTGTTTTCCCCAAGATTTGCATTATATGTTTATACATATAATTTAGTGTGGTCCACCTGTACTCATGTAAAGAAATCCTGAAATCCTGGCTGATTTTTAAGCAATTTTAGGAACAATGTGCCTACCACTGCTATTAATTGCCAGAGAGTTGTTAGTATTGATCTATGACACTAGTGGTGGACAAACTGGAGCTTACATCCATGTTACTGTGTTGTTTATCAGCTCACATCTTCTAATATACATTGGTCTTGTAGAAATAACGGGCATGTGCTCAATTCTATACTGCATTTGGTACTTTTCAATCTCAGAGCAGCTTTAGGTGAAACTTCCCATTTAAGGAAGGCAAAATATATTATTTATAGGAATCTTTACGGTCTATATTTTTATTGGGTGGACTTTCAGATATATTAATGACATATGCATTTTCCAAACTTTGTATCTTTGAATTGAGTGTTTGTTTAATAAAATGGTATTATGTGCTGCAATAATCTTATATTGTATCAGTGAACACATATAGTTAGTTATCTCTATCTATCTATCTATCTATCTATCTATCTATCTGAGCTAGCTTTATTACGGAATAACTCATTTACTAAGGATTTATTAACACACAAGCAGTGTTGTTGCAGCAGGTGCAAAGCACTGATGCCGAAAACAGACCAGGGACCCTCTGCTTCCTGGAGTAAGCTCTTTATTTATCAGGGGAGAGGAGCAGATAATTATTGAAATATAATCTGATCACACTAGGGTAATATGACTACCTATATATATATATATATATATATATATATATATATTTTTTTTTTTTTTTTCTTTTTTTTATTGATTACTATAGACACTCACCTTATTATAGAGAAGTTGATAAATTATTTTTCACCGGAACCCTGGTTTACTTGCTCTGCCACTTCACACAATTGATCTTTCCTGTTATGAGTATGCCAGCAGTGGCAGCAGCCATTGCAGCAAGGAGCTGCTAGATGGCACTGCCGAAATTGTACACACTTTACACAATTTCCAAGCTTAAACCCTTACCATAAACCATAACCAGTACCCTAACTCTAACCCCCCTAACCAGTACGCTAAGCCCCTAACCTTAACCTAAAGCTACTACTGCAGCCAGTGCTGGCACTGTGCTGGAGTACTTATAAGAGGAAAGGACCCACACGAGAATAGTGATTTTGAAGGGTTAACAGACCTGGAGAGACATTGCCGTATTCATAGAGAAAGCTATCAATTATTATGTCATTGAGTGGCCGTGCATGCTGCTGAACTTGGGTGATTTATGGCCCTTTCAGGACCTGAAGAGAGTTAGAGATCATGCATGTTCCCAGCTGCTCTGTAACAGATAACTACAGGTAACACAGCTGTGCAAGACAAGGGCATCATGGAAATCTTCCCACCTTGCTCTGTCTGATCCCTATTTTGTCATGGGTAGTGCACATAGGGATTAGTGACAAACCTATTACTCTAAGGCAGATTTCAGTGCTGTGCAGTTGTGTGCTGTGCCTTTATATTAACTGTTTGTATGCAGTAACGGTGCAAACATTCAATATATTTTATTCTCTCGAATGCCTTTCCTGGAATATATATATATAAATATCTACCTATCTATAAATATATATATATATATATATATATATATATATATATATATATATATTTTTTTTTTTTTTTTTTATATATATATATATATATATATATATATTTTTTTTTTTTTTTTCCTGGCAAGAGGAGTGATTGAGGAGAATATATCATACGTGTCAAGGTTGCAATATTATTTGTTCCCATTAGAAATCTGTAGAAAAGGATAGCTGTGAATAGAAGAGAAAAAAGTGGAAATTAATTAAACTTGCTGCAAATTAAATGCATTCCAATGGGCTGTATTCACTAACCTTTGAGGCGAAGGTCTGTGAAAGCTCACCTTAGTGTATGGCAGCAGCCTTCGCAGTAATTTATTGACACAATATTATAAATAGCTTGGTGGAAGCTTTTCCTTAGTACTCCTATAAGAGTCGCCAAAAGCAGTATAGGATAAAAACAAATGTGCAGAAGCAGCAAGCAGTACTTTTCTTATTAATAATGAATACCTGTATATTTGATATCTATTATTATATAAATCAACTAGAAATTTACTTTTCCTAATTATGTTTGTCATTTGCCCGATGATCCATATTTTAAGAGCTAAAAAAACTGTTATAGGAATGGCCGGATTACCCACATCACCAACTAGGCAGCCGCCCAAGGGCACGTCTCTGTGAGGGGGCCCCTTTACAAAAAAACGAATAGTCCCTGGCTTAAAAAACAAAATACTGCAGTTCATAGACTGACCACTTGAGGGTAACCACCTAGAACAAGAAAGATACAACCAGAAAAGGAAAGAACACGCACAGAAAAGGCAAAAATGGGTCAGTGCATACCTTGCATACTCACTCGCAGGGGCTCATCCACTTCACTGCCTAGGGGCTCAAAAAAGGTAGATACGGCCCTGGTTATAGGGGCATAGAAATATTTGTATTTCTATGTTGCCTCAGAAAGAGAGTATTTGACAATTTGACTGGTTTTACTTAATATTGTTTTTCTTTCAAAAACCTTTGTAAAGTTTTAAACATATGCTTTTAAATGCTTGAAAAAAAAATCCCTTTAACTTTTAATTTCTATTATAATACACATCAGTAACAAATATGCTTAGATACTTGTATTTTTCAGTGATTGGTTTTATAATAAAAAGTGATTAACTAATATCATAACTAACAGGATACCTGTTTAAATTGCAAAGTTTATTACAGTAGACTCTCAGTTATCTGGCACCCACAAGGATTGGTAAATGCCGGATAAATGTAGTTTCTGGTTGCTTGAGAGTCACTATTAAAAAAGGCCTAGATTAGCTATGCATAGGATGCTCTACTAAGTATATTTGTCAGTGAGGGTTGTTCTAGCTGCAGCAGCTTTCACTCCTCACTTACACACAGGTACGTTCAGCTGAAGGGTGCGGTGCGGAACCTAGGGAATATAACACCAACACTGCCCTGGCTCAGTCACTCATGTCTGTCTGCTTCCAGGTAACACTGAATTGAAGATACATACAGTGGATGATATCTAGGTGCCTGTAAGCATTTTGTGGCATAACAAAAATAATGCCATGGAGACATCCATGACTCTTTGGTGAAGGTTTCATGTGTAAAAGGACCATTAAGATCTCTGCGGGATAGAGTTTGCACTTATAATTTCATGTTTTTTAGCATGTGCGGAGGGAAGTGGGTAGGTGTCACATACCAAACCCCCAATGCCTTATTAAAAAATGTCTCCCACACTCTGTGTAAGTGTCATCAATGTGTGCAGTGTGTAGTGTAAATAGTGTGCGTGTGCGGGGAAAATCCGTTAGGGTAGCTGTGTACTTCTGCATTGTGTAAGTTAGTGTTGCAAAATGGCGCATAATGTGTGGTACGTGGCTGTGGCTGATTTTGCGTCCTTGTTCTTGGACCTCGTCCGGCTTTTTCGGAAAAGCCGTATGTGCTTGGTGGTGTTTTGGGTCTTTAGGGTCGTGTAGCCTCGTTTTCGTTTTTTTTCGGGGGCCATTTTTTCTCTCGCTTAGGTGATTTTCGGGTGTCTAAACTCTGTAATTTGTACTTAAATTGAGGTGTAACTTCACTTGCAGAGATCCTGGGTGCCCCCCCTTGCTGTGGGTAAGCTCTTTATGTGTTTGTTGTGTGTATTTATTGTGTTTCTAATATTTTCAGGTTTGCGCGGGTCGGCCGTTAAAGTCGTAACTTTGCAAGGTCGTAGTGTTTTTTTTTCTAAATTCCGCGTCTCGTATTTGTTTGTCGTAAGTCCGTAAATTGTGCGAGGTCCGCCATTGCTGCCAAGGAGCGCCTTTGCTACGTGAGCCCGCAGCATTAGCAACAATCCGCATGCTCACAACTATATATGTGATTATTATTTCTCTTTAATTAAAAAGTGCCAACATTTTCCATAGCGCTATGTTATGGTAAGGTACCGTATAGACAAATTACAAAGGTAAAGACAAATTCTAAGGTAAGTAGAAATACAAGTACAGGTATGAAACAAATGGGTCTGCAGGATGCTTAGTATGATAAGATAAGAACTTGCTTTCTAAACTTTCTATACACAAAAATGTTGATACTAAATCATGTTATATCATTAATGGAATATTAGCACATTTAGTGTTATAACTAAATGTATAGCAACATAGAATATAAAGCACATGCAATCTATAGTATAGATTATGTTTATTCAGTTCATTTTAAATCTCTGAAGGGTAAAATAATCTTGCATAAGGATTACCATTCCTTTGACAAGATCAGAAGCACTGGTATATTTATATACGCCTGTGACCAGATGGGACCCCTCTGTGTGATGCTTCTTTCAATAGACACATCATTTTACCTAAGTGTTTTTATTTGACAGTGATTGTATAGGGGTTTAAAACAAAATGTCTATCTAAAAAAGCGTTGTCTCCTTTGTCTGCAGGAGTGACTGAATCCACTTATGTCTGAGTTCAAAGGGCAGATATGCTTTATATAATTTAGTGAAAACATCTAATATATACTTAGATTAAGAAAAAGAGAAGAGGTGATTGCTTGGTCCCAGGAGTTATTGTCAGGTTACTAATGTAACTCTCCCACATATTATCTATTAGAATAATGCAACATCAGAATATTATCAGCACAAATTTCATAATGTAGGTAACATGAACTTTTCACAAAAAAGTAAAAAAAATAAAATAAAGATTCCTTTAGAATATTTTTACAAGCTGTGAAATTATAGGAGTTCATTATGAAATGAATATGTTAATTAATAGACAATATGGAGAAATGCAGTCCTGCCACTATTAGGAACCCAAAGCCCCGGTTTTTAATACTGTACACATTTATTTACAATTTATGTACAATCATTCTATTTTTTCTACTTATATATGAAAATGATAGATTAACAAGTTCTCAAGTTGCTTTGCTGAAGACTATAATAGCTATAGGCAAAATCTAAATCGCACACCTTTTTGGCCCATTGCAGGCTCTGTGAAGGCTGATCATTTTAGGACTTAATCAAAAGTGTCATCTTTTTAATTAAACTATACATTTCTAAAGATGCAGACCGTCGTAGTGAATTTAAAAATAGCCAAAAGGTCTTTTTCCAGAGAAATACCCACTCAGTTATCTTTTGCTAAAATTACCTTTTTTGTAACATATATATATATATATATATATATAATTGAAGAGTGAAACAGCTGTGAAAAGAGTGAAACAGCCGTGAATGTCAAGTAATCTAGTAAT
This sequence comes from Discoglossus pictus, assembly GCA_027410445.1. Lineage (NCBI taxonomy): Eukaryota > Metazoa > Chordata > Amphibia > Anura > Alytidae > Discoglossus > Discoglossus pictus. Next base: position 403,313,715 of record CM050165.1, on the reverse strand, counting down.
AATAGTAATTATTAATATATATATATATATATATATATATATTATTATATATATATATAGATTAATAATGAGTATTGCAGTATATTATGGTACCTTTCTGCTTCAGACTTGATAAAGAGAGGTTGAACCTCTCGAAAGCTTGTCAATATAAATAAGGCTTTAATCCAATACAAAAGGTATCATAGTATACTGCAATACTCATTATTAATTTTATATATATATATATATATATATATATATATAAAAGTTCTGTATGCAAGTGAGTCTTAGTTAGTGTAAAAATCCAAACCCATGCTTTGCTCAAGAGCTGTTTAAATACAGTGAGCATATGCTTTAAGGGAACAATGTATAAAATTGCTATTTATTGGATCCAAAGAGTAAGGTACATTATCTTCCAATTTGCAGATGAGCTTACCCATGTATCATCTGTTGTATGTATATATATATATATATATATATATATATATATATATATATATATATATATATATACACAGTAGTCTCTCAGTTAACCAGCACCCATGGGAATTGGTAGATGCCGGATAAATGTAGTTTCTGGTTGCTTGAGAGTTACTATTAAAAAATACCTAGATTAGCTGGACATCGGAGGCTCTGCTAAGTATATTTGTCAGTGGGGGCTGTTCTAGCAGCAGCAGCTTTCACTCCTCACTGACACACAGGTATGTTCGGCTGAAGGGTGCGGTGCTGAACCTGTGGAATGTAACGCAAACACTGCACTGGCTCAGTCACTCATGCCTGTCTGCTTCCAGGTAACATTAAATTGCAGAGATGTACAGTGGATGAAATCTAGGTGCCTGTAAGCATTTTGTGATATAACAATCTGGCCTCTGGCTCCTGGCATTTGTTGAGCCCTAAAAATTGTCATTTTTATTTAAAGTACAGTACTCAATTTTTTTTTCTGGTTGCTTGAGCGTTCTGGTTAACTGAGAGTCTACCGTATATATAAATATATATATAAAGAGAGAGACAGGGAGAAGCAGTAGGTGTAGCAGAGGATAGAGAGAGGCGGTAGGAAAAGAGGGAGGCAGCAGGTGGTAATTGGAGGGAGGAAGGACAGGAAGGAATTATCTTTTCCTTTAGATGCTGCATTGCCCCCCCTCGTAAAACATAAAAAGAGAAACAACATTAAATGAAAGTGCTTTTTAGGGACAGCACCAGGCCCCATAGAGGTGAGAGCATCGATGCAAAACACCACCTGCACAGGCGTTAGCTCCGTGCCTGCCAATGAGTGAAACTCTGAATTTGTGTGACATTGGAATGTATGACTGTGACTGTCAATACACTGCAGAGCCCATGTTTGTCTTGTACAAATATTTTACAGTTTATACCTATTCTATGTCTTATGAAGCAATCAAAAATATTACGTTAAAGTCAGTCTATATCACTATACAACAACCTCTTAACTTCAGGCATATGATTTGTCACTGCTCTACATGATTACAAAATCAGGTTCAAATGCCTTGGTTAGATCTGCTGCATTATATATATATATATATATATATATATATATATATATATTTATTTATATATTTATACAGAAGACTCATTGGGGGAATCAAGTGATTCTTGGAAGATTTCAGTACAAGGTAGACTTTCACAATAGATGTTTCCATTAGCAAGTAATGAATGCAAGATAACAGCTTCATTATAATATCTAAGAATATCAAACATTAATCAACCCTATTTAAGGTCCCTTTAAATACTGGCCTAGATGTAGGTAAAAGGTTTACAATTAGGTCTGAAGGAATTGTTAGAAGAAAGGTCTTATTGAATTACCATGAACAAAACACTTCTCTTTATATAAGTTACTGACCTTAGAGGTCCACTGATGCTCATTCTATACATATGATACTCCAGGGATCAGGTATTCCAGAACTCAACAAGCAAATAAAAATAACTTATTATGTCATTAAATTCTGGTGCATTAGACCATGTATCTGACTTTGTCCTGGACTGAAATTCAATTTTCTAATGACTTTACAATAAATAATATTTTATATATATTCAGGCTTGGAGTGATCATTCTTATACAGTACATATCTGCATCAGATTCAATGGCTTTTTGTGTTGTAAAATAAAAAAGACAACCCTATTAATTAATATACCATAACAATGATATTATACTCTTTATTTACACTGTTAACTTCATACCTACAGTTATTATCATTACACTTTTCTTTGTATTTACAAGCTTTGTTTAGTTTTCATTGGGGATAATAGTTGTTTTGTTTGGCTCTATAAATGCACCATTTCCCAGAAGTTGCATTGTATAAAGAACAAAGTAGTGAGAATAAATGATTGTATCCAAAGGTATAAGGAGTAGCCTTGTGGTTGTCAGTTGAGCTATGAATTATCTGAAGTCATTGTGCTGAGGCTTTGGGGATCACACATTATTACTTTTATATTTCATTTCCACGACACCCTTGGCCGGAAGCTTCTTCATCGGTTCTTCATGTCAGGACCAGTAAATTAACCCTTTATGCGCAGATAGTGTTCATACCTTTGAATGAAGATATTTGGGACTATTTGGTAATTTTTTTCCCCAAAGTATTAGTAAAACTACTACTGTGAATAATAATACTTTACTTTGTATATAATGTAGTATTTCCTCACATAACTAAACTGTCTTGCCAGATCCATTTTTATTCCATTTGATTAAATCAATGACTTTTTATATTTTCTGCAGTGGTGTATTTCTGCCGAGGCCTACGAGGTCCAGGCCTAAGACAGCAACTTTTCAGGTGGCGGCAGCTTGCCTGAAATTGGCAATACGGTGTTATGGAAAAGTGTGCCCAAATGCACAGAAATTACTCTATACTATGACATTTATGTTTACAAGTGTAGCTGACACTCTCCGACATACTTTTATACACCTCATTTTTTATGTATGTTTTTAATCATAGGAAAATGGCACAGCAATGGAAATGTAGTAGTAGCAAATAGGGCGTCAGAGGGCACACCAATCTGAGTGGGCCTAAGGCAGCATGGAAACCTAAATACTCCCTTAAATTTCTGACACTTGCATTTTACATTTATACGTTTTTGTAAATTATAATGTTATTTATGGAAATGGATGGATATCATTTTTAAAATACATTGTAGAAATACAAAACATATTTTGATATGGAATATGGTCAAGTAGATAATGAGGAATGGGCATCTAAATGGCAGATGAGATTTAATACGAATAAATGTAAGGTTATGCATCTGGGAAGGAAAAATAGCCATGCAATTTATAATCTTAATGGAGCAAATCTAGGTGTATCAGATATTGAAAGGGATTTGGGAGTGCTTGTGGACAACCACCTAGGTAACAGTGCTCAAAGCCAAGCAGCAGCTGCAAAGGCAAATAAAATATTAGCATGTATTAAGAAGGGTATAGATCCAGGGAAGCAAATATAATTCTGCCACTATACAAATCTCTAGTACGCCCTCATTTGGAATATGGAGTACAATTTTGGGCACCACTTCATAAAAAGGACATTTTAGAGCTGGAAAAGGTACAGAGAAGGGAAACAAAACTAATAAGGGGAATGGAGGGGCTAAGTTATGAAGAAAGACTAACCAAATTAATCTTATTTTCTCTAGAAAAAAGGCGTCTAAGAGGAGATATGATTACCTTATATAAATACATCCAGGGTCAGTATAAAGATTTGTCGGGGGAGCTTTTTGTGCCAAGAGGTTTTCAACTGACAAGAGGACATCCCTTGAGGTTAGAAGTAAAAAGATTCCACCTCAAAGAAAGAAAAGGGTTCTTCACAGTAAAGGTGGTTAATCTGTGGAATTCTCTACCAGAGGAGGTGGTGACAGCGGATTCGATAGATAACTTTAAAAGGGGACTAGATTTATTTCTAATTAAAAAGGGTATTCAGGGTTATCATGGATAATTAGAGAGACAGTAATGATCCAAATTTTTAACATTTCCCCTTTAGACAATTGGCTAAGTCTCGCTTGTTTTTTTTTTTGCCATCCTCTGGACTAATTAATAATAATAAAAAAACAAACAAACAAAAAAAAACATTAAATAATTGATTAATAATTAATTAACAACTAATGAATTAATAGTTAATCCGCATATTGCAGATCAAAGGAGATCTTAAAAGGTTGAACTTGATGGACTGAAAGTCTTTTTTCAACCTTAAATACTATGTAACTACCGTATTTTTCGCCGTATAAGACGCACTTTTTCTTCCCCAAAACTGGGGGCAACGGAGCAAAAAAATATGGCCGCAACTCGCGAACATAAAAAAAAAACCAAAACACAATAAATACACACAGCACATACATAAAAACCTTACCGACAGCAAGAGGGAGCATCCACGACCTCAAAAAAGCAAGTTACACCTTGATTTACCTCAAAATAAAAAAAAATTGACACTAAGAAAAACGCTAAGCGAGAGAAAAAATGGCGGCCGAACAAAATGAAAACGAGGCTACAGCACTCTCACCACGAAAACCACTTACGGATAATCCGCGAAGGCACATAACACACATTACGACATCGCAAAAATCGGAAAACACTTACGGATAATCCGATAAGACGCGTACCACACATTATCCGCCATTTTAGGATAATGCGGAAGTACACAGCTACGTTAACGGTTTCGGCTCGCGCACGCACACTATTACACTGCACACGTTCATCACGCTTACACAGCACCTCCACACCACTAAAGCTGCAGCAACATCAACACAGATTGCCAGCTCTTCAACACAATGCATAAAAATACGTATATTAATTTATTAATTTGAATTCTATATTTCAGTAGTACACACAAAACAACATTAGCTACCTTACAATTCCATATGTATATTAATAACTAAACAACTTTAAAAACATACACATCTCATTGCCGTCATTTTTTGACGGGTAATACGCTAGTATATATATATATATATATATATATATATATATATAAACTGTATATATATATATATATATATATATATATATATATATATATATATATATACACCGTTTTTTTTCTGTGTATAAGACAACCTTTCTTTCCAAAATTTTGGCCATTAAAGTAGGGGAGGCAAGAGCACACCCGGAACACAGATCCTTTGGGGAAAACACTCCCACCCCCCCCCCCCCCCCCCCCAGGTAAAGGAGAAGTGGGAACAGGGAGAGCAGGCAGAGGATGCGCTGAGGTGGCCACGGAGATAGAAGTGGGAACAGGGAGAGCAGGCAGAGGATGCACTGCGGTGGCCCCAGGGATAGAAGTGGGAACAGGGAGAGCAGGCAGAGGATGCACTGCGGTGGCCCCAGGGACAGGAGAAGTGGGAACAGGGAGAGCAGGCAGAGGATGCGCTGAGGTGGCCCCTGGGATATAAGTGGGATCAGGGAGAGCAGGCAGAGGATGCGTTGAGGTGGCCCCTGGGATAGAAGTGGGATCAGGGAGAGCAGGCAGAGGATGCGCTGGGGCGGCCCCAGGGAGAGGAGAAGTGGGAACAGGGAGAGCAGGCAGAGGATGCGTTGAGGTGGCCCCTGGGATAGAAGTGGGATCAGGGAGAGCAGGCAGAGGATGCGCTGCGGCGGCCCCAGGGAGAGGAGAAGTGGGAACAGGGAGAGCAGGCAGAGGATGAGCTGAGGTGGCCACTGGGATAGAAGTGGGATAAGGGAGAGCCGGCAGATGATGTGTTGCGGTGGCCCCAGGGAGAGGAGAAGTGAGAACAGGGAGAGCAGGCAGAGGATGCGCTACCATGACCTCGGGGAGAAGAGGGAACAGGGAGAGCATGTATGTTCCTAGTGGCACATTCTCCTGTCTTGTTTCCCCGTGTCTCACCTCTCTCCGGCTCCATCTCCTCTGGCTTGATTAGATATTTTATATATATTTAGGGGTCATCTTATACATACATGGGGCTGTCTTATAGATGGAAAAATACAGTATATACAAAGAGTGAGGCAGACCTCTCTTTTTCAAGTCAGGAGCAGCAATGATAGAAGATTCCGGTTTGAAATACTGAAATTAAAGGTTTTTAAAAAACATATTTATATATATATATATATATATATATATATATATATATATATATATATATATATATATATATATTATCTAGGTGGTATCCAGCTCTCCTCATGCCTTGCCCCTCCAAGGCCCATCTCTCCAGACCGGCCTTGCTCCCACCATTGCTTTGTTAATGACCTCACTGTTCCTCCATGACATCAGATGTCAAGAATTTATAGTAGTGATTGCGAGTGCGTGTTCTCAACTGTACATTTGAGATTGTGTGCATTCGCAAGATTTTTGCATGCACTTCAATCATGATTGGGGTTTTCGGTGAGGGACCCAGGATCGTTGGGGGGCCTCGGGGCATTGGGGCCCTGGGGGCAGATGCAGGATTGCCCTGGGTGAACATAACCCAGTTTGCAACTATAAAAAAAAATCTCATGAATACCCAGATACCAGCAGAGTCATCATATTTGTTGTGTAATTCTGCCTAATTATGCATTAAAATTGTAAAGTTGCCACAGAAGAGTTTTAACCATGTAGTAATATTTTAGTTAGGAAATAGTTTCTTTTCGATCAAAGAGAAAAAATCCTGTTGTTGTACAAAGGTCTTGATCATCTCTTCTGAATGTAGCCCAATTATTATAATTAGTAATTACTTATTATTTCTACTAACAGTCGGCATGACCACACATACTACTAACCAATTTAAGATGCTAATGAGAATTTCACACCCACCATGAATCAGTGAACGTAAAGCACATACTACACTGTTTATATAAATAACCCACACAGTACTTGGTAGGTGCACAGGGCATCTATTTTGTTGTTGATGTTTGTTTTGAAAATGTTCAATATAATATAAATGGAGATCGGTACAGAATAAAGAAAAGAGGATGGGAGGGTAAACCTACAAAGGGTGACTTTTTATAATAAATCTTGTGTAATATATCTTTTCAACCAATGTCATCCGGTAATGAATTACAGTGGGGGGAAATGAGGAAAAATATGTTTTGTCCAGTTAGTGTCTGTGAAAGGTAAGTTCAAGGAGGTATAATTACTGTGCTCAGTGATGGGATTTCGGAAACCAGAAGTATGTGAGCCATGGGCCTAAGAAAAAAACAACTGCTGACCTCGCAACATTTACGGACTTCCGACAAACAAATACGAGACGCGGGACTTTGAACAAAAACCATTACGACCTCCCAAAAATACAACTTTAACGGCCGACCAACGCAAACCTGAAAAAATTAAAAACACAATAAAGACACGCAAAAAACACATAAAAAGCTTACCCACAACAAGAGGGGGCACCCAGGACCTCTGCACGTGAAGTTACATCTCCATTTAAGTCCAAATTACAGAGTTTAGACACCCGAAAATCACCTACGCGAGAGAAAAAATGGCCGCAAAAAAAAAAGAAAATGAGGCTACAGAACCCTAAAGACGCAAAACACCACCAAACACATACAGATTTTTAGAAAAAGCGGGACGAGGACCAAGAACAAGGACGCAAAATTAGCCAGAGCCGCGTACCACACATTAGGCGCCATTTTACAACACTAACTTCCTGAATGCGGAAGTACACAGCTACCCTAACGGATTTACCTCGAGCACGCACACTATTAAACTACACACTGCACACATTGCTGACACTTACACAGCAGCTCCACAGCAGGGAAAACACACATTGCATGCTGCGGCAACATCAAAACAGATTGCCAGCTCTTCAACACAATGCTTCCTGCATATATTACTTCCAAATACGTAAAGTATATTCCTTTATTAATGTATTATTTATTTGATTAAGATACACCAAAAAGCATTAGCTCACTTACAATTTCCTTGCCGTCACTTTTTGACGGGCAATATTCTAGTAAATACATTATAAATTATGATAACAATACAAATATACTTACTGATACCGTAGTATATGAAGTCCATCTACAGAAGTCATTATAATCAAAAGGAGAGAAGAACGGAAGTCTGATAAGATTAAAAGTGCATCATTGCCAACTGGGACTGGCTATTATTATTATTAATCAGTTAAGAAGGGTTGCATTTTATCTAGAGGAGATAGTCGAACAAGATGCATTACATAAAGGATGTTAATTATTGGTGTTCGTGAAACTCAAAGTTTGCGTCAACCTCTCTTTGACTTTGTGTACAGTTTGCAGTACCCATTAGGACTGAGTATGATTATTACTGGGCAACGTACCAGTATTTTTTTGAAGCACTACATACAAGAGTTATGGAAAATTACCTGTTATAATAGAAGATGGGGTCCTGTTCCACCAAGCAGATATTACTAGTCATTTCCTAAAATGCGGAAATAATTGAGATTTACAATTATCAGAGAGAGTTCATTCCTCATACTAATGTACCACACTAACTAACACAGTGCCACAAATAAAGCAAGAAGTATAACTCATATTCAGTTTAGTTTTGTATAGTTTAATTTAGAAAATATAGTGAAAACAGAATCCACACAAATGTTGGGTCAGATCTGAAGGACCATTGTACCCCTATATTTAGATGGGACTGAGCATGATCAAGATGACTGCCTCACACTTTGTATGCTCCTGAATCTATTTGTAAAACATCTTAATTTAATACGTCTGATGTGGAAGAATGTTTGGTTTTCCAGTCATAGCTAAAAAGGAAGTCACATTAGCAGCTGGAAATACTCTCGCCTGAAGACTTGAAGAACACGGTATTGGGAATGGTTGATACTTCATTAGGATCCCAGCACCCAATGACTGTACATTATATTCTCACTAGCGAATTGCCCGTCAAAAAATGACGGCAATGAAATTGTAAGTGAGCTAATGCTGTTTGGTGTGTAATAATGAAATATATAATACATTAATAAATGAATATACTTTACCTATTTTTAAGCATTGTGTTGAAGAGCTGTCAATGTGTCTTGATGTTGCTGCAGCATTAGTGGTGTGGATCTGCTGTGTAAGCGTGCTGAATGTGTGCAGTGTAACACTGTGCGTGCGAGAGACCAAACCGTTAGCGTAGTCGTGTAGTTCCGCATTGGCGAGAAATGGCGAGTAATGTGTGTTATACGTTTGTATCGGAATATCCGTAGGTGTTTTGTGGTGTTTTGCGAGTTTCTTGTGGTGTTTTGCGAGTTTAGAGTGCTGTAGCCTCGTTTTCGTTTTGTTCGGCGGCCATTTTTTCTCTCGCTTGGTTTTTTTTTTAGTGTCTAAACTGTTTTATTTGAAGTAAAATCGAGGTGTAAGTTGTATTTTTGAGGTGCTGGGTGCTCCCTCTTGGTGTAGGTAAGTTTTTTATGTATGTGGTGTGTGTATGTATTGTGTTTGACATTTTCTAATGTTCGCGAGTTGCGTCCGAGTGTTGCGAGTCCGTAATGTGTGTGAACGTGTGTCGTATGTTGTTTGCGAGTGTCGTAATGTGTGTGTCGTACTGTTTGGGTTGCGAGGTGAAGTTTGCGAGGGTCGCAGTTGCTGGCAAGGAGCGCCTTCGGCGCTCCATGCCAGCAACTGCGGCCCTCGCTTTGCGAGGTCCTCAGGTGCTGGCATGGAGCGCCTACGGCGCTCCATGCCAGCAACTGAGGCCCTCGCTTCGCGAGGGTCCTCAGTTGCTGGCATGGAGCGCCTTCGGCGCTCCATGCCAGCAACTGAGACCCTCGGGCAGTGCCCTCGCTTCGCGAGGGCCTCGGCTCGCTGCGCGAGCCGCGGCCCTCGCTACGCGAGGGCCGCGTCTCGCTACGCGAGTCGCGGCCCTCGCTTTGCGAGGGCCGCGACTCGCGTAGCGAGCCCGCGGCCCTCGCTTCGCGAGGGCCACGGGCTCGCTACGCGAGCCCGCAGCGTTAGCAACAACTCGTACGCTCACAACTATATATGTGATATTAAACCAATATAGAAATATTCAGGTCACATACTAGATATGAAATAAAAATAATAATACATGACTCAAGCTACTTTGAAAACATTAACTCTCTCACTGCTAAACAAATGTTCTGCTTACTGGCAGTTTCTTAGACTCCATGAGGCAATGCCTTGAGACAGCCCTCGTTTTACCATCAAATCCATTGGAATCCATGGGAAAACTCATAAAGGATGCAGAGAAAGATTAAGGAAATTACAACATATTTCAGGACAAAACTGCTGTCCCCAGGGCCATTTTTAAATTACCATAAGAGAAGCAGAAATATGCTGTGTACATTACAGCAACTAATATACATCACAGAATATAAGAGGAATTAACTCAAGATCCTTTCCCATGAGATGCAGTCCCAGATGACCCCTCATTAAAAAGCGAGAGCATTACCTCAAGCCTCCCTGCCTGACCTTTCAGAGGTGTGTTATGCAATGCCAGATCCATTAAAACAAGACCTGATTGAATCATCACATTTAGCATTTATCACTTGGCTAGATGGAAATCCAGCACCAACTTTAAAGCTTCTCTACCACCCTGCACTTTTTATTGTCCAAAACAGAAAAGGTGGAGAGGAGAAGTGTCAATATTCTTCAAGACATCTTTGAACTTGCAAACAATCTCTGCACGTAGAACTAAATTGTTTCAGTGCATTTCTGCCCAGAGTACTACAATTCTTGGGTTCAGAGTCATTTTAGTTTATTGCCCTCTGGAAATAAATATGTACAAGCATTATTATTACTATTATTATTATCTGTTATTTGTAATGAGCCAACATATTACGTAGCACTATAGAGGGGTTAATTTAAGTAAAAAGAAAAAAATACAATATAAAACACATGGCAAAAAGTGGAGGGCTCCTGTCTTTGGGCCTCATTCTATTATCGGCCGTAAAACGGCCGCAAGGCTGCGATTCCTTGTGGGGGTTCCGTTATCTTGCAATTCAATTATACGGCCCTGCAAGGATATCCCCTTACGGCCGGCCGTATATCTTGCAACCGGCCGTAATCTCAGAAATCTTTAAATGCAAAAATAAATTCAAGATGGCACTGTAAAGCTCTGTAAATGCTAGGGATCATAATGGGGGACATGAGGATTAATAGCAAGCTCAAGCTTGCACATCAGCCCAAATCCGAGATTACATTAACTGTTTATTTTCCGGCCGCAGCGTGGGCGGGTCTGAGGTGCTCCAAGCCCTCTGGACTTTTTACATGGATATGTGACATAAATTAAAATAAAATATATTTACGGATTTGAGTGTAGGGGAATGTTGTGCTATTAATGCTAACACCTACAATCACTTTATAGTCTCCTCAGAGTGCAGGATGGCTTTATTATGGCTTTAAAATGTGCTTAATTGTGTGCCTGCGGGACCTTTTTTCTGCAAGTAAGCTGCGGCTCGGTTTTAGCCTTGCAGAGTGGTTTCTCGGAGCAATTGAATAGCAACCGGGGCTTTCTTGTGGCCGAAACTCTTGCGGCCGTTTAAGATCAAAGGCTTTAGCGTTTAAGGGATAGCAAGGCGCCGGCCGCAAGCCTGCCGGAGTCCCCGGCCGAAAGGGAATAGAATAGCCGAATAGCTTGCGGCCGGTCCTTGCGGCCCCGCATCTCCTACGGCCGTTAATAGAATGAGGCCCATGGTGTTTTTTTTTCAAAGCACTTTATAAGATCGAATACTCATAAACTTACAATCTAAAAGCCTTATTAAATTGCGATTTGGCAAATTGAAAAGGGCTCTATTTAAGCACAGAGCATATTTATTTTACAGATGTTTTTAGTTAGTGAACTTCTATTCAAAAGCAAGGTCTTCACTAACTAAATACTTCTGTAATAATATATGCTCCGTGCTTATATAGAGCCCTATTCAATTGGCCGAATCGCAATTTAATAAGGCTGTAAAAATTGATTGTGGGGGGCAGAAACCTTGGCAAGAGTACAACAAAAGTATATTTAAGGACTGGAAAGAGAGAGAAAGTTGAGAGTGATAGAAAATTAAAGAGAAGAGAAGACAATTCTGTTGCTGTGTATTGTGTTTACCTGGGCAGAAGATTAAAGCAGTTAGGAAATAATGTTTAAGTTTAGTAGGAGACAGTATAAATCTGATAGGGAGGCATTGTGAAAGTTGTGCTTGTATGCAGTTTATTATGTTTACCTAGTGGATGTTTTTCGTCATACGATAGAGTGCTGAAAGGTAATAAGGACGGGCATGCGGGTGGAGTGGTGACATATAAGTATAGCATATGCTGCTGATCTGGGGCCTCATTCAATTGCGATTTGGCCAATTGAATAGGGCTCTATATAAGCACAGGGCATGTTTTTTTTACAGAAGTTTTTAGTTAGTGAAGACCTTGCTTTTGAATAAAAGTTCACTAACTAAAAACTTCTGTAAAAAAATATGCTATGTGCTTATATAGAGCCCTATTCAGTTGACCAAATCACAATTGAATGAGGCCCATGGTCAGGTGCAAGTGTTTTCCATGTCTCTTTAAATAAAGTCAAAACAAGAACGCATGGATGAGGGGCAGGGAGAGAGGTAAGGTTGCATGGTTGCTTACACAGATGTTACAACATATATATTAGCCACATTAAATTCCAAACCCGTATGTGCAATGTGAGACCCGCAACGTCTGCGGGCTTGAAATTTGGCTGAGTTACGGAGCTATTAAATTCGAGCAGGGTGCGAGCTATGGGCTTGAGACGTAAAACCGTAAACCAGTTATCGAACGTTGGATGCGCGGCCATGAAAGTGATCAATTATTCAAACCCGTAGTTACGGGTCTAGATGGAGCCAATGGCAATAGAGATCGTCAGAATTCCATCACTGAAAAATGGAGGAGATTTCAAAGTCTTACGGGTTTCAATTATGAGTTACGATCAGACCCACATTCCAGAAATAATGCAATATTGATAAAGCCGTAAATATGATATTCTATTACATGCGAGTTCCAGTATATGTATTAACACATTGATTGCTGGGATCTATAGAACACGAAAATGAAACATGAATAAAGTATTTTATTTGCGAGCTTGAGAATGTTGTGCTGTTAATTCTAATACCTATACTTTCTCTGTTATTATATGTACAGTAGTGTGTATATATTTGCATTTACAGTACTATGGCTTGGACTTTTAGCCTCTTGAGGGTCCTCTCTAGCACCCTTAGATTGAACGCCAGTGAATTAATTGCAATTTAATAGCGCAATTGTAATGTAACATTTACGGGCTTGAAAGAACAAAGAATTTGCGGGTGCGCAAGTCGTCAACGGTTTGGTTTGCCAGGCCAATTTAACATTTTCAACGTTGAGGGAATTTAATGTGGCTGGTAGTAAGGTATTGATATTCAGCTAATGATATTTCTATCTCTCAAAAAAATATAATTGGCATACATTAGTTATAATATTAATAATAATGATATTGGCTCCTGAGATGGGTCAACATTTGCCTGTATATCACAGACAAAGTGTCCTGTAACTGACATTCCAACATTGATAGCTTGTGAAATTCAAGAGCTTAGGACTCTTTGGGCTTATGGTCTGAATTTTCTCAAGACATGGGGCACATATTGCAGATAATTAAGCAGCTCGTCATACCAGCTGTGATTTATATACAGGCCCAATTTATCTTGATGTGATTGGCCCAGTATTTACTGAAATAGTGAACTATTCCTTCCTAACTCTCCTATCTTCCTGTACTGTCTGACCCCAATCCATTCTCTCTCTCTCTTTCTTTCAGTGCAAATTTACTCTGGTTTTAAGGCCTACTTCATCTGTGACACACTCAGAACTGCATTCAGAACACCTCAGCAGTGCAAATTTACTCTGGTTTTAAGGCCTACTTCATCTGTGACACACTCAGAACTGCATTCAGAACACCTCAGCAGTGCAAATTTACTCTGGTTTTAAGGCCTACTTCATCTGTGACACACTCAGAACTGCATTCAGAACACCTCAGCAGTTCAAATTTACTCTGGTTTTAAGGCCTACTTCATCTGTGACACACTCAGAACTGCATTCAGAACACCTCAGCAGTGCAAATTTACTCTGGTTTTAAGGCCTACTTCATCTGTGACACACTCAGAACTGCATTCAGAACACATCAGCAGTGCAAATTTACTCTGGTTTTAAGGCCTACTTCATCTGTGACACACTCAGAACTGCATTCAGAACACCTCATCAGTGCAAATTTACTCTGGTTTTAAGGCCTACTTCATCTGTGACACACTCAGAACTGCATTCAGAACACCTCAGCAGTGCAAATTTACTCTGGTTTTAAGGCCTACTTCATCTGTGACACACTCAGAACTGCATTCAGAACACCTCAGCAGTGCAAATTTACTCTGGTTTTAAGGCCTACTTCATCTGTGACACACTCAGAACTGCATTCAGAACACCTCAGCAGGTATGGAGAAGACTATGGAAACTGTGCCATCCCTGGAGCCAATATGCTTATTAATATCACTACTGTATGCATGTTATTATATCTTGGCAGATAGAAATATTCTGACTTTTTGTTTTCAATTTTTAACTGTTTCCTATACCCTGCTCTACTGTCCCCACCTTCCCCCCCATCCTTCCCCCATTTATGGCTGGCATAATTACCTCAAATCTCCTCCCCCCTCCTCAAATACCTTATTCTATGGTCTCTCTCTCATTCCTTCCTAACTCTCCTATCTTCCTGTACTGTCTGACCCCAATCCATTCTCTCTCTCTCTCTCTCTTTCTTTCAGTGCAAATTTACTCTGGTTTTAAGGCCTACTTCATCTGTGACACACTCAGAACTGCCCTCCCTCCCTTCCCCTCACCCACCTACCCACCCCAACTCAGATTAAATTTATAGAGCCATAGAAAACACCTGACTTCCTACTTGCAGATATATCATCTCAACACTAGGGGTCAGCCAACATACTACTCTTTCACCTCAGATCCATCCCCTCACCCTCTAAAATCAAACTCTTTCTATCTTTCACTTACTTCCTTGCCCTTGCTATTCCTTATTTGTTACTCTTCCCCAGTTCTCTGCCCTTTAATTCCCTTTAGATTGTAAGTAGCGAGTTTCCAGTCTTGTAGGGTGCTTTGAGATAAAGCACTTTCTGCTAAGATTCTAAGCTCAAAACAGGGCTCTTCAACTTTTTTAATTTTGTTAAACGTGTATTTCCCTTGTTCTTATCCCCTGTACAGCGCTACGGAATATGTTGGCGCAATACAAATAAAAGATAATAAAATAATAATAATAACTATTCACAATGGCATATTTCTTAATCGGATAAAGGAAGCAAGCTCTGAGTCGATCGTCACATTAGTTTCCAGATGGAGAGGCGATTATTTTGAGCATTTTCAAACATGACTGGACCCTGGTCGATCAGATATTTTCTCACTGGAAAATGGCATGAATATTCACATTCTGTATGCCAGGTGGAACATGGCATGGGTATTGACATTCTGCATGCCAGGCTCTTCTCAACCATGGAGCTATGGGTTCTTGCTTTTCCCCGCCTATCTTTTAAAGAATTCTGGAAATCAGAGGAAAATATGTAAAAATGTAAGTTAGTGGGAACTTACATGGCTGACCCAGAGCATCAAGGACAAACTGATTTCAGCAGTTCTGAAAAGTGCCTTGTAGCCAACAGATCTGTTGAGGGAGGGTCCATTTTATGTTATTATATTGATATTACTTGAGCTACTCAAGTAATCTGCCTGGACATTTTCTCACTATTGACATGGATTGTTGAAAGATTCCTCAGACTAATTTCAGCTCAAAAATATATTGCTGTCAAACTCTCTTGAAGAACACTCCACTGTTCATGCTTGCTTGTTCAAAAATTTAAATAATTTCTGTAATTATTCAGTCTCAGAAGTATATAGCAACGGCTCATTTATCCATCCAATCTCAAGCAAGAATGTACCTCTCAGGTAATTGGACTGTATATATATGTGAACATCATACCCCTTGGATAGTTGGACTTTATGCATTCTCTGCCAGTAACATACATCTCAGGTAGTTAGATTTTACCCAGTCTCTGTCAACAACATACCTTCATCTTACGTAATAATGTAAATATCATGTAAGTTAATAATATCATTGTAGATAATAAGCACAGTCTGGAAAGCCTACCCTACTTGTGTTAGGACAGAAATAACTGAAGTGCAGTTAAGAGGGGAGTACCATTCACCAGTCTGGTTAGAACCGTGTATTCCAACAATTGGAGGTGTGGCAAATCTATCTTGTACCGTGCAGCCTAGACTTCAAGAAAATGTTCTTTTTTTAATTAAAAACAAGCTGTATGACTTTTTTTCCTGCTAAATTGTACTCTTAGTAATACTCAATTTTATATATATTTTTTCATTGTGCAGTAGTTCTTTAAGTTTTTTCCTCTTTTTCAGGTGCAGTTCTCCTCTATTGAGGGGAGAATCCTATCCATCTTAACCTCCCAGATGTCGCACTTTTTAAGTAAAGAACCACATTTAAGGGCCATAATTCACTTTCTCTGGTATCTCTTGCAATGTACTCTTAAAGTCTAGGAGAAAGATAGAATGAACACATGGAATGTCACTCCTACAGACTATGATTGTCATTCAATTGTCCAAATCGCAATAACTTGAACCTGTAATGTAGCCCTTAAATGTTACAGCTATTCAGTTGGCTACATTTAGCAACTCGCATTCCAATTGCTCAAAAGCACTACTAGATAGGACTCACAAGTGGGTTAAACACCTGTTTATATAACCGCAGCAGCAAATAAACACACACTACTGTACTTTACAATACTGGGAAAACAATGAAATGCATTCAAATTAACTGCACAACAGTCTCAGGCTTGCAAATCTGCAATAAAAAATAATTATTTTTAACTTTTATTTCCGTGTGATATTGATCCCTAAATCAAGGAGTTAATACATATCATGAAACCCGCATGGACATAAACAGATGCTTTTATGTATTTCAAGATTGAGTGCAACCTGATTGGCTAACATGACTTATTTGCGAGTATTAATGCTTAGCCTACAATTGCAGGTTAATTGTAACCTGCATTTTTTATTGACGTCAGGATGACTGTCTCATTTACTATTTCCTCTGTCTAAAAAGTAACTTACGGGCTTGATTAATTATTGCCAGATCACATGATCGTGCCCTTAAATCCTACTTACTAGTTTATGTTTTGCATGTGCAGGCTGTGAGCCTATAATTACAGGTTAGAGGCAATTGAATATATCTAAATGTTTAGAAAAAATATGACCCGCATCCAAAATGTCGTGTTACAGGTAAAAATGGGCTTGCAATTGAACAAGGCTCTATATGTCTGAAAGGAGACTTATGCACATATTACATGTCCATATATACCCAAAACGTAGTTTGCACAATATACAGAGTGGCATCAACATTACCTAATATTGCACATTTCTTTAGGAACGTTGGGAGCAAAGCTAAGAGTATTCCTGCTATGGTCCAGTTACCTTAACACAAAAAAACAGAGGATTTCTTTGCCAGTTCTATAACCTCACAGTCCTATAAATATTTTCTGTTGAGAGATACAAGGGTTACAGTAAATATATGAGACAAGAGGCACTACACATTAAATCATATACTAATGTTATATTAAGTTTGGATTATATGGAAAGTAAAATAACACATATGTCATGCCACATCTAAAGAAAAACATGATCATGTTATAGGACTTCTATATTGTAACTTAGTCAGAAATGATAACTGATACAACATAATAATCCAGCAAACTAAATATCACACAAACCGCCTTACAACCCACTTATATACCTTACGTTACGTTCACATATAAAATCCACCTGACACAATTAGTAAACCCTACCTTCGTCTATAAAATCCACCTGATATTCCAATTAGTAAACTCTGCCTTCGTATACACAATCCATTTGATTTTCAAGCTCCATGTATAAGTAAAGATTTTTTCTCTAATGCTTCTCAAATGAATGTAAGGATATATAAAACTATTCAGAAGCTCAGTTGTTGGTCTTAATGCTTTGAATGGCTTTGCTTTTCCAACACAGCTACTTATATAGTGACTAAGCTTTGTGACATCATCTATTATGACAAGTGTGATGTAAGAAGTTTTGGGTTCCATTGCATTTTGTTACCTGGATATCACAGTTCAGCTTTGTAACATCTATTTTAAGATAACTCATCACACAGACTTCTAAAGAAGTCTTGACAAGATACTAGAAATATGTTGGCATGATCAAATACATTTTTTTTTACATGAAAGCTCAAAAATATGCCTGATGTAAATACATTTTTGTTCATTTTCATGGTGATACCATGTTAGTTATAGATAGAGTAGCAAGAGAGAAATACTTTTGAGTTTCAAAAACAAAAAATAAGGTAAAGTGATACTTTAATTGAGTGCTTAGGCAGAATGGCTGCACACGTCTTCAAGAATACTAGTTGTTTTCAAGAAGCTTAAAAGTTATTTCAGCTTTTAAGTTACATCATCTGTGATTAAGTGGCCTTCCGTTGAGTTTTACCTCACCTTTTCAGTATATTGAGATGGCCAGATCTATGTGCCCACATTAATATATAAATCTAGGTGATAACTTGTAAAGGGGTCTTCGATTCAGAACCATTCCCATTGTGGTTGATGAGATCTTCTTTTTTGGCCTCCTTTAGGCTTCACTTTTCTACTATAAAGATATACAGTGTACAGAACACAGTCATAGGTCAGACAGTATTATCAACTTAGCATGTCGATATCAGTAAGCTATACCTTTAATATTGTTGTAGTCTTTGTGTAAACAGAGACACCTTCAGGCATCTAATAACATATTAAGACTTGTGACCTTTCACATCTCTTAAGCTTCTTTCCTATTTTACTATGGAATAAATAAAAGCTGATGTGAGTTGATGGAGAGGGGACTGGAGACGATGACAGCTGGTAAGAGAAAGGACAAGATCCAATCTTATTTTAGTCTCACATTAGTCGGGTACATTTATATGGAAGTCAGCCATTATAAAATATTAAGGATATGATAGACTGTGCCATACATGTGTGGCAACCAGAGAGGGTTGCCAATCCTCCACACATGATTAGGTATTGCTATAGCAAGCAGGAGCTGAACATTAATATAGATAAGAAATGTTAACACAAAGGATGAACAAGGATAAAAAGGAATGAAACAAAGATATTTATTAATCTCTGATAAGCTTAAAAAAACAGGGGTAGTTTCTTACAGTATATCATTATTTGAGTATATCTTTCTTGTAGTAAACTCTGTACAGACCATTAACAGGTTAAAGGACCATTAAAGTGTCATATTTATAGTATGTTATTTTGAAGAACTTAACTTGATGATTTGCAATATGTTTTACACACTTAAAAATAAATAATTTCAGCCTTTAATTATTAACAGCCTTATTAAATTGCCATTCAAATTTAAAAGGGTTCTATATAAGCACAGAGCATATTTTTTTACAGAAGTTTTTAGTTAGTAAACTTCTATCCAAAAGCAAGGTCTTCACTAACTAAAAAATTCAGTAAAAAAATAGAATATGTGCTTAAATAGAGCCCTTTTAAATTTGCCGAATTGCAATTTAATAAGGCTGTAAATGTTGTATTCTGTTTTGATTTAATGCTAACAGATTTTTGGTCCTAAATGAATAAAAAAAACTGAATGGAGTGGGGGAAACAGTGGATTCAGATGAGATCTCTATTTACTTCTGTTGAACAATCTTCACCAAATATTACACTGGACAGTAGAACTCAGTGGTAGAGTAAGGCCCCATTGGATAATCCTCCAGGCAACAGACAGACCTGCAGTCTTATGTGGAATTCCCATGACATCATTAATCTAGAGTAATTACAGTAACCTAAGATGCTATTGGAGAATTCCATTTTACGATAATAAGAGATTTTCAGATTAATTAACACTGTTGCAGTTCTCTCAAAATTTCCTTGGAATATGTTTGCAAAATAATTTGGTAGTTTTTTTAAATGCAGATACTTGTGAGTGTATAAATATATTTTGTTCTATTTTTTGTTTATGTATGTGTGTTGGACTTTACTACTTCTTCATTGGATAACTCAAAAGCTATTTGCTCAGGGTAGAGCTGGATATGTACTTTTTAATACACATATCAAAAAATACAGTGACTCCTGAAATGAGTTTGATACATCTCTTGAGCACTGTATTTTGACATCAACTCAACATATTTATGTTAAAGGGCAACTATAGTAGAAAAGTTTCAAGTTTGTGAAATATGTGATATATTAATGACATTAACAAGTGTGTAAGATATCACCTTAAAACCCTTTTTAGGGAAATCTTAATTTTAGCAAACGATGTGTGCTTGCAATTTTGAAGTATTTATTTATTCTACCATTGAGGAAGCCTGGGGAGGACAGGTGAAACGCGTATGCTTTGATTTTTTTTAGCAATTTATTAATTTATATTTTTTAGCTAGCTATTGTGTATATTTTTGTATATTTTTTTATGAACTGTGCCGGTGTATTTTGACCCTATCCATGCCCAAGGACTACCGGATAAGGAGTGATTATACGCTAAAATACTTCTTAGTGTAGTGGTTACTAAATGTGAGTGTTCATTTATGATTTTTATACACTATACATTTGTTTTAAATTAAATTACACTAGGATGTGGCATGCACGTTCTCTTTTCTCTTCTTTTTTGGTGCTGTGTGTAGGAACTTCTATTTTGTCGTTTAACTTCCAGTTGATGTGGACCATGCTGGGCTGTGCTCTGCCTTTTTTTCTATTCAGCAGTAAAGAACTACACTCACCAATGATTGAGTCTAATAGTCTAATGCAACCTCTCCATTTCCATTCTCATGACAGAAGCAGGCTATCATCCTTCAAACTGTAAATCCTCATTTATCATGCACTGGTCAAGGAAGATTACTGCCATGTCAGCCTATATGCTCTTAATATCTACTAAAATTATGATTAGCTCTAAAAGTACCTTTGTGCTATTAGCCTTCATAAATGCTAATTTTAGATTGTTATATACTTCAAAAACATTTTACAGGTATAATGCGGTCATTTTTTTTATATACAGTATTTTGAATAAAAAAACTTGATAAAGGGCAAAATATTAAAAAGTAAAAAAATAAACACAGGCATTCAACTTTTTTGCATTGATATGCATTTATTCTTTTATTGCAGGGTTGCATTTTTGTGACTGAGCCTGCTTCTTGAAGTTTCTGTCTCAACAGGGTGTGTCCTTGTAAATTAATAAGCAGTCTATTAGACCTAAGTTGTATCTGCTAGATTTCCATTGTGTACATGAAAGTTTCCGGTGAGTTCAAGGTATCCTCTCAAATCAGGAAGTAGATCACTATAAACCAAAAATGGTAGATTCCACAGCAGCAAAATTGCATAAAAAAAGTAATCAATTAGAAGCTGAATGTTTTACATTCTAAAAACTAATTTTCAAATGTAGTTCTTTAAAAGGTGCTTATGTAAATTTATGGCCCCAGTGATTCTTGAATTACTTACAGCCATATTAAATTCCAAGCCTGTAACTCCAACGTGAAGCACGTAACTGCTGCAAGCTTGAAATTTGGCCGAGTTATGATGCTATTAAATTAGAAAGGCTGCGAGCTACGAGCTGGAGATGCTAAATTATAAACCAGTCTGTGACACGTTGGATGTGCGGCCGTGAACGTGAACAATTAGTCAAACCCGTAGTTACGGGTTTAGATGTAGCCAATGTTAAATGCAATCCCCATGTTGCAGGGGTCCCAATCGGGACTCCCGCAGGCTCCCAATATTACAAACGGAAAGACCTTCTATTTGCGTACAGGGAGGACCCCCAAGAATCCACCGGATTCTCCCCCTTTGAACTACTGTTCAGTAAAAGGTTGAGAGGCCCATTAGACTTAATAAGAAAGCATTGGGAGGGAGAGGTTAGCGCAGATGGTACCCCTATCGTACCATATGTGTTGGAACAGCGTCAGCCCCGATGATACGATAGGGGAGCCAGGGACCGCAGATTTCAAGTGGGACAAAAAGTATTGATTATAAAACCCATCTGCAATGAGCCTACCTGGACTATATAGCTATTTACAGGGACACTTGGTCAGAACACCTGACCCACGTAGGAGCAGTGTTAGACCGTATCAGGCAAGCAGGGTTGACCCTCAAACCTAGTAAGTGTCACATAGGGATGGCTTAAGTGCAGTACCTCGGCCATCGAGTAGGTAGTGGTCAACAGAAACCAGAACCAGCCAAGATAGAGGCTGTAGCAAAATGGCCGAACACTCAGGTCCTAGCTTTCCTGGAAAAATTTGTGCCCAATTATAGTGCCCTGGCCAAGCCCCTTACTGATCTTACCCGTAAGAACCTCCTTAGCATGGTAGTCTGGGCCCCTGAGTGTGAACAGGCAATTCAACAACTGAAAACTGCTCTAATCAAGGCCCCTGTACTGGTTGCTCCTGATCTAACCAAACATTTTCTTGTCCACACAGACACTTCTATGTTTGGATTGGGCGCCGTATTGAGCCAAATCGGAGCCGATGGAGGCGAACACCTGGTGGCTTAATTAAGCAGAAAATTATTACCCAAAGAATTAAACTACACCGCCATAGGAAAAAAAATGCCTGGCCATGGTTTTGGCCCTCAAGAAGCTACAGCCGTATTTATATGGGCAAACCTTTTCCTTATTCACAGATCACAACCCGTTAGTGTGGCTTAACAGGGTGGCAGGAGACAATGTCTGACTGCTTCGCCGGAGTCTAGTCTGCAGCCCTTTGACTTTTCAATATACTTCCGCCTGTGAAAGCAAAACGGCAACGCTGACGGAATATCCAGACAAACTGAACTGGAAAAGTGATCTGCGAGGACTCCCCCGGCCATCCCCAAGTTGATCCGCTGGGATCAGATGGTATATGCCGGCTTGTGGTTATGGAGGAGCTGTGTTGCAAAAACCAGCCACCTAGTTTTATTACAAAGAGAATGTATGATGTTATGTGTTTAAAATCTATATTACATTTTAGTTGTAACCAGTTCATAAGGAGTTAACTGCATTTGGAATGTCATGATGTCATCTGTAACTGTCATGTTGTGAGTCAGTTATTAATGTTTGCTCTGATGGTTGATACATAAAAAAAGGTATATCTGTCAATTTAGAGACAGATAGAGATAAAAGCATTTATTATTTTGCCAAGCCTGCTTTTTGCCTCCTGTGTTCCAGAGGTAAGCTAATGTCCTGGCCTGAATACTGAGACCGTAAGAACCCAGACCATCCAGGGGTGCCCCTATACTAGTAAGCAGAAGGGTTAAGGGGTGAACATGTCTGCTGGAGTCGTAACAGATTCTATATAGTTGTTCATGACATGAGACTATTATTAACCCCATCTTATTAACCACAAATAATTGGGACCCGCGGAGCAAGGGTTTGTGTAGGGACACTGCGGGGTTCTTGATGGGGACCCCCAGCATAGGGGGGTTACATTTAGGTACTTGAAATACCCCCGCGGCAGGGGTTTCAAGTTAACTGCCGCGGGAGCCCTGATCAGGACCCCCACAGCAAGGAATAATATTGGGAGCCTGCGGGGGTCACAATCGGGACCCCTGCAGAATGCGTATTTGTTTGGGGAGCAGGGGGAAGGTTTAGGACTGAAGGGAGGTTTGGGGGCCGGAGTGGGGGGCTCTTTTGCTGCTCCCGCAGCATACGCAAGGTCTGTTCAAGCCCATGCGAGTGCTCCCCAGCACTCGTTGGGCTTTGGGCTACATTTGCGTGTTACAGGCAAGCTCGCGAGTGACTCTGCAATTTTATATCTTAATTGAAAATGTAGCGGTTACAGGCTTGAGAGAACAAAGGATTTGCGGCTGCAAAGTTCAACCATCCCCCGTCCCGTAGGCACTTTTCGGACGTCCTGCGGCTTACCCCGCATGTTGACTGCGGGGACGTTTACTTGGCTTATTTAATAGCCGTAAGTTGTGGGGGCTACATTACAGGCTACGTTTTAAAACGTAGCCCCAATTTAATGGGCTATTAGATTCTTACTACATTTTGCAGAAAAACAGTAAAAAAGGCTCATCATAAATGTTGTGTAGTGTAGGTGGTGAACTCTGTAATTCATTATTGGCCTGCTCAGACTTTTTCCATTGTAATACTGTGACCAAGAAGGAAAAATGCATTTGTGCGTGGTTAAAACTGACTTACTCAAGCGTCTGTTTTCTTTCAAGATTACTAACAATAAATTTTGATAATGTGAATGGATTTGTCAACACAGAACTCAAAAGAAAATGCATTTACATAATTATATAGAAATTATGGAATGTTATGAAAAAATAAATACTTTGTAAAAGCAATAGAACCTTATGTTCTTGGAAAAGAAAGAAAATGTCAGTACCTAATCAGTTATTTTAGGTCATAAAGCCAACATTTTTCAATTATTATTATTTTATATTACAAGGAGCATATTCTATAGTACTTTGCAGTGAGCAGAATGTATTAGACAATAAGCCCATATCAGGACTAGTATTTGAATGCAATTATGTATGACTTACTTTTTTATGAGTTGAATGTTATTTATGAAAATAAAAATATTTTCTTGCAGTAAATGTATAGTGCTCATTGTCTTAGTGCTCATTGTGCTCAGTCTAAAATCAATTTAAAGAAACATTCTGAGCATATGCATACTTCAAGGAATAATTATCAGTCATTAGATATGGTTACTGTAATCATTAATAATTATAATTATCAATGATTAATAATCATTACACTACAGCACAAAGATAAAAGCCTAGGTTTTGTGTATGGATTCTAAAGATTGGTAAAATGACCCATTTCAATTTAAGTTTAATATAATAAAATGATATTTTAATAATATTTATGTAGGAGTATTTGAATTTATAGTTTAATTTACACACACTGGGCTGGATTTATGTTTGAGGTGACTAGCCAATGTCTAGTCAATAATGAAATCTGTGCATGTATATACATAATTATGTACCCATTTGCATGTCAGCACCCAAAATTACAGTGCAATGGAAACATTTTATTTGTTGACATTTTGATGTGCCTTAGATATAAAGATGCATACATCTTTCACATACAAAATATATATATATATATATATATATATATATATATATATATATATATATATATAATTAACAAGCTATGGGCCCTATGTAAATATCTTCAAAAGCAATTATGAGTGCTGTAGCAGCTCAGTAAATCCTAACTATGTTAATCTCCCATCCCTAAAATATTGTGAGAGAACTGCTACAAGTCACTGCTACGAGTGAACTGCATGACAAAGCAGAAAAGTAAGGCAAAAATTTCCATTGATTTTTGCACTGACATTAAAATTACTCCGTAACACACTGACACCCAAACCCTATGCTAATAAGACTTTACAGATCACTTGTAAATCACTGCACTGCCGTAACTGCAAAAAGCAGAAGAAAGATTTACGAGTAGTAAAGACCATTCACAAATGGTTTTCAAACCCTTGTAGAGTCCCCCAGAAGCATTTTCATGGGACAGTATAGAACAAAAAGCACCACATGATGAAATGTCAACATTATTTGACCCTTAACATTCCGATATAAACATAGGTGTAATTATAAAATATGATATGTTAGTATTAAGCCCATTTTATGATACAAAATGCAGGGAAACACACAACCCAGTACTCAAGGGGT
This sequence comes from Discoglossus pictus, assembly GCA_027410445.1. Classification (NCBI taxonomy): domain Eukaryota; kingdom Metazoa; phylum Chordata; class Amphibia; order Anura; family Alytidae; genus Discoglossus; species Discoglossus pictus. Next base: position 403,288,191 of record CM050165.1, on the reverse strand, counting down.
TAATACACATCAGAAAATCACATTGCCTAGGAACTAATGCTCTAATGCATTATCTATAAATATATCATATTTTAACAGAAAATAAACACATCTTTATTTATTGAAGCTATAAATACAATTGTCAGATCTTTTTAATATCAAAATATATTAATACAAAAAAAACAACGTATATATCTCTGTTTGCTTGCCGCAGCAGTTACGGCACTTCCCACTCATCATAATATTCATGACGTTCCTTATTTCCTACTGTCTTTGTGTCTCATCCGTAAAGCTTGGTTTGGCTACTCCCTACACAGAAATCTGTTGTGGCTAAGGCAAGATTTACAGCTGAGCTTGAGCTGAGTGCAAAATATTTACAGTAGTGTAGAACTTAAGTAAAAAAAGCTCCCACAGCTGATTTATGGCAGTGCTCTAACTTAGAGCACGTGATTCACATTGATTTAATATACCTTACTTGCACATACATGCTCTGCTTAATGATGTGTAGAAAATTGAAATTAAATTGATACCATAACACTGCAATTAATGTTATTAGAAAGCTACAGTATCATATTTCCGAACGTTTCAAATGCATAGAGGGACACCTTTATTAGTTAGAATTACAGCCATTCTGTATGATGTGTTAACATGTGTACAATGCACCAAATTCACATATTCTGTATCTCTGATGCTCCAGGCTTCTATCTTGTGGACCTCAAAAGAAAACAACTGGAAAAACAAGAAAACTGGCAAAATGAGACATGGTTAGGGCTATAAATCAGGTCTTGACTTTAAATGTAAGACTTTTCTTCAGTATTAAATATTTTCTATTAGATACCTTTTTTGTTCTTAAAGGTAAAGGATTACTTAATGCTAATACAATTTTGAAGGCAAAAAGGGTCACATGTGAGAGAATAAAAACAACACTTGAATTAAGCAAGGTGTAATGATATAGGAAGCACAAGGTTGTGGAGACCAGTAGCCAAGGTCAGCAATAATCCAGTTCAGCAACTTGTAGGTGAAACAGGAACAAGCTTTATTAAAGGGAACAGGAACCAACAATAATCTGGCAAGGATACAGAGACAGGAAGTGCCTTATATAGGCCAAGAGTCAAGGTATCAGATCTCAGGCAAATTTACAAGAGGCAGGCTGGCATACCGGTAGTGAAGAGGTCCAGCAACATGCAAACCAGGGTTCGAATCCCAGCAGAGTCAATTTCTCACACAAGGTCCCAAAACTTTTTTAGCTGATACAATAGCATTTGGCTAAGTTCATGTTTTCATTTCCAGTCCTACTCTGTTGTGCTGGCAGACATGGGGTTGAAGGGCCTGTGTAAGTGATTTTCATGAAAAATGTATTTTTGTTCAACATTAATTAACATAAAAAATATATATGTGGAAACAGGAGCAAAACAAAGCTTTAGCCAGAAAATATAATTTATAACACAGTTTACCTCATAAATGACTGTTGCTGTACCGCTCCCCACCTCTTTCATTGTCCTGGGTACTTTTGAAAGTGAAATCACATTGTATACAAGCCTTACAGCCCTATTAAATTCCCTCAACGTGTAAAACCGTACCCCGTAACATAGCCCGCAAGACTATTAAATTGGCCCCGTAAAGCAACCTGCCAATGACTACGGGATGTCAAAAATTGAACTCCGTGGCCGCAAATCCTTTGGTATGTCAAGCCCGTAACTGTCATGTTCCAATCAAGCTATTAAATTGCCACAAATCCACTAGCGTTCAAACCCGCAAATGGACCCAAAAGCCAACGGAAATGGACCCTCAAGGGGGTTAAAGTCTGATCCGTAGCACTGTGAATGCAAATATCAACACACTACTGTATTTATTAAAAGAAAAGTGATGTTAGGTATTATAATTAATAGCACAACATTCTCAAGCTCACAAATCTGCAATATAAAATACTTTTATGCATGTCTAATTTCCCTGTTATATCAATCCGGGCAATCAATGTGTTAATAAATATAATGGAACTTGCACGGACTTGAATATCATATTTACTGATTTATAAATATTTAATTATTTCCGGAATGCAGGTCCAATCAAAACTCGTAATTGAAGCCCGTAAGGCTTTGAAATCTAACTTTCATTTTTCAATGGCGTAAAGATGATGATCTCTTTTACCACTGGTTCCGTCTAAACCCGTAACTACGTGTTTGACTAATTGATCATGTTCACGGCCGCATGTGCAATGCGTGCAAGAATGGTTTATGGGCTTGGGTCTCCAGCCCATAGCTCGCGGCCTTGTTCAATTTAATAGCTTTATAACGCAGCCGAATTTCAAGCCTGCAGCCTTTGCGGGCTTGCCGAAACAGGCTTCAAATTTAATTGGCTGTTAGTAAGACAGATTAATCTATGTGATTTCAGTTTAAATCTTTCACTTCCTTTCAGTAGTGCTCAGGACAGCGATAAAGATGGGGAGGGGTACAGCAGTGATTGTTAATGAAGTAAACTGTTTTTAAATTATATTTTTTGCCTAAATATTTGCTTTGCTGCTATTTTCACATGCTTTTTAATGTTAAATGTTACATTTCTCTTTTAATAAGAGTTTACTATCCTGTACAATTAAACTTGCTTAATTGGACAGTAGTTTTAAGGGAGATAAAATGATTGTAATTATATAGGGCATAAGGTCTTATTACCATATTATATTTGGGCAGTGAAGGAACTAATTAGTATTGATAAAGGAATGTAGCAAAATGGATTTGGAAAATTGTCAAATTACAAAAAAATAACACTTGCTGTCTAAATGAACATTTGTTTGTGAGTGACCTAAATAATATTAATTCACATTGTGAGTGGAAGCATGGTTAGTAGAATATCTCTTCGTAACATTTCATATATAAGATAAATCTTCTGGCGACTGGCAGTGTATATGTGTATTTTGCTTGTAAAATATATAATCTAATTTGTTACAAATAAACATATTGCAGTTCAATAGTATTTCACGGCAGACGAAGAAATAAAGATTTAGGTGAAATAAGACTTGTCCCCAGCGACAGCCGTCAGAGGAGGATTAATTGGTATAATAAAGCATGACTGGGGTAGGGAGTCAGGAACATCCAGATAATGAAGTAACTTATATTGGTTGAATAAGTAGTATATACTTTTGTAAATAATACCGCTGACTTGCACACTATAGGTCAATCACCAAAGTCTTATTTCACAGTTGAGAGGATAAAGGGTAATAAAACATTGTCTCGGAATTTGTGAAAATTTGCTGTGGACGAGCAAATTACAGCTTAATGGTTGCAGAAGGTTTGATTCAATTAAAATAGACATTGATCCACCTAATAAGTGATGTGATTAGTAAAGGACTGACCCCTTTGTTTAAAAAGTCCAATTAGGAGAACAGATCCATCATTTGGAAAGGTGATAACACAAGTGATTATAAAATGCATGGGTGCCAGAAAATACTAGAAAATTTACATCAGGTATGAATAATATTCCATGTAACCCTTATGGTTTTGCAGATAAATATTGGATATTTTTTGTATTTTTTAGACCGATAGATGGCATGAGTATTCTACTCAAAGAATGTCATAATGAATGTCAGTGATGGGCAAGTGTGGTCTTCCAAGTCTTCTGAAAGGCTATACAATAATTTTAATTCTGTAAGGTATAATTATCAACAATCATGAAATTGAGGATTAGAGAAATAAATATAGAGTGGAAGTGGGGCAAATGAGAATGATAGGAGAGTTGGTGTGGGAAGCCTACAAAGGCCATCAATGTGCATCACATTGCCCACCATTAATCTAGAGGAATATGAGTGCACAGAATACAAACTTGAAAGTAATCAGTAGGGGTCAGTTCCACTGCGAATTGACAGCCTTATTAAATTGAGATTTGGCCAATTGAATAGAGCTCTATATAAGCACACAGCATATTTTTTTACAGAATTTTTAGTTAGTGAACTTCTCTCCAAAAGCAAGGTCTTCACTAACTAAAAACGTCTGTAAAAAATATATGCTCTGTGCTTATATAGAGCCCTATTCAATTGACCGAATCACAATTTAATAAGGCTGTGAATCAGTACATTTGGAATAAAATAGCAAAGCTGTTCCATTAAAGGATGAGTAGAGCTTTATGTTAGAAGCATGTTAAAACAAATCATTTAGATGGAAAATTATTTAGAGCAGAGAAGAAAATGTAATGGGCATCAATTGGTCTCTGAGAGTCAAATTTTAAATGTTATTCTAGATGGTGTACATTGAGAAACAGATGGGATTGGCATGCAAGAAAATTTAACAATGCAATCTGGAAAGAGAAGATATTAGGTAATTTAATAGAGTATAATGATCTTACATTAGTTTTGTTAGCTTGTTTAAATTACGAAAAAATGTATATTATGCATTACAAATAATAGTTTACAAATTATGCTTTCATTTTGATAGAGGATACATGACCCTGGCAAGATCCATTGGGCGTTACAGTAAATAAACACACTGACCCAGCATTTCTTGGGAAAATTACGGGCCACAGCTTTATTAAAGCAACCATTAACCAATAACCAATTAACATAATTAACATTGTTACATCACAGCTCAAATAACATCCCGGAGGAGGAGACCGGCCCGGTCAGTAACCTCACACCCTGGGCCCCAGAGGAATTCAAACAGAAAAAAAAACATTGAAAGTTTGCCAATTGTCTCATAAGGGGGGAAAAAGCTAAATTCCTTCCTGACCCCAGAGACTGGCGATCAAATTTCTCCCTGAATCAATATTCCTTTGCTAGTTGTCTAGGCTAACCTTGAATGCCCTCCTTATTCAAAGATATATCTAACCACTTTTTAAAGTTATCTATCGAATTTGCTGTCACCACCTCCTTTGGTAGAGAATTCCACAGTTTAACCACCCTAACTGTGAAGAACCCTTTTCTTTCTTTAAGGTGGAATCTTTTTACTTCTAACCTCAAGGGATGTCCTCTTGTCATTTGAAAATCTCTTGATACAAAAAGTTCACTTGACAAAGCCTTATATTGACCCTGGATGTATTTAAATAAAGTAATCATATCCCCTTGTAGATGCCTTTTTTCTAAGGAAAATAAGTTTCATTTTGTTAGTCTTTCTGAATAACTTAGCCCCTCCATTCCCCTTATTAGTTTTGTTGCCCTTCTCTGTACTTTTTCCAGCTCTATAATGTCCCTTTTATGAAGTGGTGCCCAAAATTGTACTCCATATTCCAAATGAGGGCGTAGTAGAGATTTGTAAAGTGGCAGAATTATACCTGCCTCCCTTGCTTCTATACACTTCTTAATACATGCTGATATTTTACTTGCCTTTGCAGATGCTGCTGGGCATTAAGCGCTGTTACTTAGGTTGTTGTCCACAAGTACTCCCAAATCCCTTTCAATATCAGATACCCCTAGATTGTCCCCATTAAGACCAGCAAACACCAGCACAGCTGCACTCTTCAAGCAAGGTATCTACAAGCAATCATCTCTTCGTATCTGCTGCTACCTTCTCTTCATATAGATTTTATATTCATTTTTCTGATATTATATTTAAGCACATTGACTTTTTCTTCCTGATTTGTGAATGTAAGCCTTACCTGATGATAGTTTTTAATCTGATGCACATCCTGTGACTTCCTTTGCCTAATTACTCCTCCCCACCTAATTTACACATCTCTGTCTTGTCCAGCTGTCCCTGAGTCTGTCTCACCTCTGCTACCCCTAAACAAAGACCAACAATCCCATCCCTCCCTACCCCACTCCCACCCACCCCTGGTTTACTTAAATTTATTGAATCACTCAAACTACTTGCACCTGATCTATCAACTGCACATCATTACTATCTCTACTTACTCCTCTTAGATTACTCTGCTAGCCACTATGTTCCCTTCCACTTTCTTCTTCACCTTAAGCTCTAGCGTTATTCTCAGCCTATTCTCCTCCTTTGCTCCACATTATGTCTCCAACACCATTAACATCTCACTTCCCCTGCTTTCCCCCCTCTGCTTTGCTCCCACAAGCTCCTCTCCTTTCTTCAGTCACTATTTCATTCATGTTCTAAAGACCATAAGCAGAAAACTCATCTTATTTCCTTGCTTATTTTGCTGCTGGAGTTTTATCTCCTAACCCTCACCCCTCACTCAGTCCCACCTCTCATCTACTCTAGTCAGCAACAAGGCTATGAACTCTGTCCTTAATACATGTGTTTCAATTTGTTTCTATGTCGAAAATGTACCCTCCACCATTCAGCAAACAAATAATTTCCAAGTTCTTACATCTTCCCACCTAAGCAAACTTTCACACCTCCTTCCTGACCCTGCTATTCCTTACTTTTCTTCCCCAGACTTCTGCCTCTTCCATTCCCTTTAGATTGTAAGTAGCGAGTTTCAGTCTTGTAGGGTGCTTTGGGAAAAATAACTTTCTACAAAGACTCTAAGCTCAAAACAGGGCCCTCCATTTTTCAGTTGTTAATATTGTATTTTTCTCTGTTATCTCCCCTTGTACAGCGCTACGGAATATGTTGGCGCGTTGCAAATAAACGATAATAATAATAAATTGCATGGCTATTTTTCCTTTCCAAATGCATAAACCTTACATTTATTTGTATTAAATCTCATCTGCCATTTAGCTGCCTGTTTCTCTAATTTATGCAAATCCCTTTGTAGGGGAAGTACAACATTATCTGATTTAATTACCTGGCACAACTTGGTGTCATCAGCAAAAATAGAGACACTACTTTCGAGTCCTACTTCTACGTCATTAATAAATATGTTAAAAAGGAGAGGACCTAATATTGAACCCTGAGGAACCCCACTTACCACATTAGTCAAATCGGAGTATGTTCCATTTACCACAACCCTTTGCTTCCTGTCTTATAGCCCGCTCTCGATCCATGAGCAGATATTTACTTATATCATTTATTTATAAAATGGCAATATAGAGCCCTATTCAGTTCCCCAATATCACAAATTACACCATGTTTAGGTATAAAGTAAATCTCCCTAACTATTGTATTCACCAATCACAGCATAATTCCAAGGGAACTACCTCAGAGCAATAGGGCAAGCCAGAAATGCTAAATACAGCACATTTCCCATTTATTTTCCCACATCTGGGATTTTAGGGGTTGCTTAAGCTCCAAAAAGCTATTCAATCACAGGTTATCCTAAATTACTTGGCTCTCACAACTCCTAAAACTCCTGTTTTTTTTTTTTTTTAAATATTGCAAGTAACTGCCTTTGTGCCTCCTTTCCCCTTTCCTGCTCACTCACTGATTACCCCTTACCTGCTCAATCTTCACTCCCCTACCTGATCAACCCCATCTAACCATATTGGTCAATAGTGGGCACATGTCAACTTCATTGTTAATCCTTTGCAACGGAGGTCCTTAAAGGACCTTAATTGCACCTAAATAGTTAACCCTTGCCACGCAGGTCCTGATCGGACCTCCGCAGCATTTAAATAATTAACCCTCTTATGTCCCGTGGATCCTTAGATCCCTAAATCTAAGCAATTTGATTGGTCTAAATTATTCAAAATTGATATTGTTACCATGTTGTTATTGAACACACCATGTAAACATTCACAGTGCAGGTGGAAAAAGTATGTGAACCCTTGGATTTAATAACTGGTTGAACCTCCTTTGGCAGCAATAACTTCAACCAAACGTTTCCTGTAGTTGCAGATCAGACGTGCACAACGGTCAGGCGTAATTCTTGACCATTCCTCTTTACAGAACTGTTTCAGTTCAGAAATATTCTTGGGATGTCTGGTGTGAATCGCTTTCTTGAGGTCATGCCACAGCATCTCAATCGGGTTGAGGTCAGGACTCTGACTGGGCCACTTCAGAAGGCATATTTTCTTCTGTTTAACCCATTCTGTTGTTGATTTACTTCTATGCTTTGGGTTGTTGTCCTGTTGTAACACCCATCTTCTGTTGAGCTTCAGCTGGTGGACAGATGGCCTTAAGTTCTCCTGCAAAATGTCTTCATAAACTTGGGAATTCATTTTTCCTTCAATGATAGCAATCCGTCCAGGCCCTGATGCAGCAAAGCAGCCCCAAACCATGATGCCCCCACCACCGTACTTCACAGTTGGGATGTGGTTTTGATGTTGGTGTGCTGTGCCTCTTTTTCTCCACACATAGTGTTGTGTGTTTCTTCCAAACAACTCAACTTTAGTTTCATCTGTCCACAGAATATTTTGCCAGTACTGCTGTGGAACATCCAGGTGCTCTTGTGCAAACTGTAAACGTGCAGCAATGTTTTGCTTGGATAGCAGTGGCTTCCTCTGTGGTATCCTCCCATGAAATCCATTCTTGTTTAGTGTTTTACGTATCGTAGATTCGCTAACAGGGATGTTAGCATATGCCAGAGACTTTTGTAAGTCTTTAGCTGACACTCTAGGATTCTTCTTCACCTCATTGAGCAGTCTGCGTTGTGCTCTTGCAGTCATCTTTACAGGATGGCCACTCCTAGGGAGAGTAGCAGCAGTGCTGAACTTTCTCCATTTATAGACAATTTGTCTTACCGTGGACTGATGAACAGCAAGGCTTTTGGAGATACTTTTATAACCCTTTCCAGCTTTATGCAAGTCAACAATTCTTAATCGTAGGTCTTCTGAGAGCTCTTTTGTGTGAGGCATCATTTACATCAGGCAATGCTTCTTGTGAAAAGCAAACCTAGAACTGGTGTGTGTTTTTTATAGGACAGGGCAGCTGTAACCAACACCTCCAATCTCATCTCATTGATTGGACTCCAGTTTGCTGACACCTCACTCAAATTAGCTTTTGGAGATGTCATTAGTCTAGGGGTTCACATACTTTTTCCACCTGCACTGTGAATGTTTACATGGTGTGTTCAATAACAACATGGTAACATTTAATTATTTGTGTGTTATTAGTTTAAGCAGAGTGTGATTGTCTATTGTTGTGACTTAGATGAAGATCAGATCATATTTTATGACCAATTTGTGCAGAAATCCATATCATTCCAAAGGGTTCACATACTTTTGCTTGCAACTGTATATGTTTTTACTTTTTAATTATATTTTAATTTTTGTAATGTTTTGTTATTTTTGGTAAATTTATTTTTTTTATTTTATGTAATTTGTTTTTTTTATTTATTGTAATTTATTGTTTGTTTTTTTAATTTTGCTTTATTTATTAGTTTATTTGGGGGGTTAATTTTAATAGTGTAGTGTTTTACTTGATTTACCTGTGGACCCCCATTGCACTTCATGTGTTAATTTATTTTACCATGGCTGTCTGTATAGATCCCTGTGGTATCTAGGGATTAATAAGTTAACCATGGCGGTTATTTAGTTAACCAAGCGGGTCTAGATAGACCCCCATGGAAGATTGGGGTTAACGGATTTAACCATGGGGGTCTGTATAGACCCCCATGGTAGATAGGGGGTTAATTAGTTAACCATTGGGTTCTATATAGACTCTCATGGTACGAACGGTTTAAATTGTATGGGGTTAAAGGTGCCACGAGAAGACTATAAGGGGTTAATTATGTAAATGCCACAGGTCCTTTAAGGACCTGTGTGCAAGGAGGGGTTAATTATTTAAATACTGTAGGTCCTTTAAGGACCTACTCAGCATGGGGTTAATTATTTAAATGCTGTGGGGGTCCCCTGCGGCAAGGGTTAACTATTTAGGTTCTTTGGGGGATGTAGATGGGGGGCCGCAGGGGGGCAAGAGGTGCTGTGGTGGTTTGAGGGGGCCACAGGGGGCCAAGAGGGGCTGAACCTCTAATCGTTCTGAATTAGCATGTTTATATATGTATTGTTATTTGTCTAACATATTAAATAAACACCTATTTTAGAGCTATAAGGAATGTTGGTATTTTACATGTTAAGAAACTTTTTTTGTATGTCTCCATAATATGAACAAGCGATCAAAGAATGCGTAGAAAGGAATTCCAATCAAAGCAGCAGGAGACTTTTTTTTCCCACACACAAATGAGTACTTTACTGGGATTTTACCATATCTGTAAGGTTTGATTTTAAATTAACATTTATTAAGCTAGGATTTTTCCTGCTTGAGGTGAAGCTTATGGTAATATTAAACCCCCAGATACTTTTAATAAGGTAATTACAAAAAGTGTAACACATTTTTCAAAAGCTAACCTTTAAATATGTGCTAAACATGATTCAAGTGATATGCCCTCTGGTTATCTCATTAGTTCCACATTTCCATTTTTATATTTCTCTGCATATTGACTCTACGTTGACTTTCCATATTTTAAAGTATCAAATTAATTCAACAATCTATTATGCAATGTGCTGTTCATATTTTTTACACTATGCATATATATGTGTATATATATGAATATATAGTATTTTTTTAATGTTGGAAATTAAACAATGTCAACCTTATTTGCATAATTAGTATCATTAATCATAAGAGTTGAAAAGTGTGGTTTTCTTAATTGTATCCTCAATTGTTTGGAACTAGCCACCAGCAACTAACTAATTTCAGGGCTAACTCAGAATCTTGACATTATCCAGGCATTTCTGATAATGTCAAGTTGGAAAATGACAAAATTAGCTGAATTTCAAAATCCTTAACTTAATTATGGTTGAGCAGTTACAGTGCCATTGCAAAAGGTTAGATGCTCATTCTATGTTAAACCAACTTTTTAAACTTCTTCATAAATCCGAGGTAGTCACAATTTGTGTAAGATATCAGATATTAGGTGGCATTGGAAATCTCTTTAAATGTAAAAAGAAATCAATAAATCATTTTGGTAGTATTTAAGAATAAAGTAGTCTTAAAATTATGTTTTTGTAGTTTGTGTTTAGATTGCTTTATTAAGATAAAAAAAATTGTCAAACATGAGATGAGATATAAAAGTGTCCCTAATAATGTGATATTTGGCGTGAAAGTTATATTTCTGTTCAAGATGATTAGGATTGTTGTTGAATCGTTCAGTCGTGTCTGACTCTCCATAACCCTATGGCTCGTTAGGCTGGTTGAGCTTATCCGTAAGGTTTTCATGGCAAAGATACTGGAGTAGGTTGCCAGTTCGCAATGACTTGGCCATCTTGGGTGACCCTACATGGTATAGCTCACAGCTTCATTGAGGTACACAAGCCCCAACAAGATAGTGATCCACAAGGGGATTAGGATTAGATTTAATTTTTGGTAAATATTTAAAAATGGGTATTCTCAATACCAATAAATCATAGTATATAGTATGATATAAATGATAAAGAACTTGTTTTTGCCCCAAAATTCCATGATTATTGATAATAGTCTGGACAATCAAATACGTACACATTGACCACTGGTGTATACCAGTTGATATACTACATAATGCATTGTTAAATCAATATTATTCAGTTTCAACTATCTATGTATTATACATGTAACTGTGGAAGAGTAATGAAGTATATTTTCTACCTAATACATAGACATTAATATTTCTCTATTCTATCATTATTATTTATTTATTTTTAATTATTGATTCATAACTGCTTAAAAGTTAATCATGGACAGTTTGCAGGCATGAGCAAATGCGAAGGAAAAATATTTAGTGTACTTAAATTTGTTGTACCATTCATGGCTCTAAAGCAAGGGCCTCAATTCAACCTATTGTTGGTTACGGGAGCCTGTAATGTAGCCCGTAAAATAATTTGCTATTCAATTGGCGTGTTTTTGCAAGTCGCAAACGATCTATGGGTTACAGGCTGAAAATCCCTGCGATTGTCAAAATCATAATTTACAACCCACAGAAGCCTTTGATCTTTCAAACCCGCAAGAGTTACAATCACTAAAATCGCAAATCGCTATTCAATTGCTACAATTCCTCAAACCCGTAAATATCTTTTTTTTCTTTTACTTTATTAAAAATAGACAATGTTTCCATACAGCAGAGTCTACAAGTTTATAATTTCTCATCCATAAAAATACAATTCCTAAGTACAAACAACATATAACAACTTTCTTGTTCAATATCCCGTCATCTAATGGGTGAATTTTTTTTTTCAATTTGATATACTCTCAATATTAATAATAATTTCACTCCATGTTGGTAATTTATCTTGTTTCCAATTTTGAGCTATAAGCCATTTGATAACCAACAAGAATTGAACAATCAGACATTTTGCAGAATCTTTAAAAGACTTAGGGAAGATATGGAATAAAATCATTCCAGGGGATCTGATAATTGGACTCTTGATAATGATTCAGAAATGTGTAATACACATTGACCAAACAATCTAAATTTTGGGACATTCCCATCATATGTGGCTATGCGAACCCAAAGTGTCGCAACCTCTCCAACAATACCCATTGATTTCTCCTGAGTATATTTTAATTAAAAAGGCTAGTACTCTGTACCACCTTTCGACCAGTTTGAAATGTGTTTCTCTTAGTGTAGTAAACATTGATACCTTTGCGGTTAATGCAAAAGATTTGAACCACTCTGAGTCATCCCATTTAAGTTCTAAATCTTTTTTTTCCCACTAGAACATCTCTTTTAAAATTTGGAGGCCAAGTTGGAATTCTTGATTATCCTTATCAAGGAGATATATTCCAACCATTTAGAGGTTGGTACATTAATTTCTTCACACCCATCAAAGGTTTTAAATCACTCTTCATCATAAAGATCATTTAGTAAAACAATACCCCAGTTTTCCTATTCATCTATTATCCCTACCTTATTATTTTTTAACTTTATCGGGGTATCAGGGGAAGGATGGTATATAAGTTTCTGTTTCTTATTAGATTTAAACCATGCTTTCATACCTAATTTAATAATCCATGGTAGTTTGGCCAGGTCTATTTGATCTAGATTATACCAAATACTATTTTCTAGATCTAATCTCTGTGTAAGTGACAATTCTATATTTCGCCCAATTATGGACTTTCACAAGATGTCCACTCTAGCATCTGTGGCAATGTAACTACTTCATAATAATCGGTGAAAAGAGGTGTAGCCAAGCCTCCTTTAAGAAATTGTCTTTTTGTTATCTTAATACTTGTTTTTGGCTTTTTATTTGAATATATAAAACTATCTAGCAGTCTTTGTATCTTTACGAATATCCAACTAGAAACATTGTTTGTGATCTTAGGCAAAATTGTCATCTTAAACATTGCAGTTCTTCCTAGCCATGATAACTTCAAGCGTTCCCATCTATGGAGAATATCTGTAATTTCCTGATATAATATTTGAAAGTTTATCGACAACAAGTTTTTAAGATTAGGGTAAATCTTATACCAAGATATTTGATTTTATTTTTAGACCATGTAAATTTATGTGGTTTTCTAAGTGAATCTCACATTTCTAAATTCATATTTAGCCACATTATTTCTATTTTATCTAGATTTTCACTGCAAAGGTTCAATTTATCATATAAAAAAACTTAATGTGGACTTGTTAGTCTGATCAAAACATCGTCTTGGGGGTTCACATTACCAGAGTCATGCTGCTAGCAAGCAGATAGTGACATGCTGTGTATCTGCATTCAGGAGTGCACTTATACTGTTATTCTTTGAGAATGATAACATTTTTTCTTATTAAACTAAAGAATCCTTTTTTTATAATCTTGACAACAACTCGTAATATTTTAAAGGGTCATGGAAATTGGCCAGCTTTCATAACTTAGTAGGAATAAGAAAGATCACTTTAAATTATTTTTCAAGTATATGTGATTTAAAAAAATGATCTTTTGTGAGAAAACATACACTGAGTATAGCAGGTTTTCCAACCATATGTAGGCTGGAACTCTTTGCATCCTTTCTGAACTAGATTTGAGTAGTGATATCGCGAACATCAAATTTTCGGTTCGCAAACAGAGGACGCAAACTTCCATCAAATTTTCGCAAACAGGCGAACCCGGCGAACCGCCATAGACTTCAATGGGCAGGCGAATTTAAAAACCCATAGGGACTCTTTCTGGCCACAATAGTGATGGGAAAGTTGTTTCAAGGGAACTAACACCTGGACTGTGGCATGCCGGAGGGGGATCCATGGCAAAACTCCCACGGAAAATTACATAGTTGATGCAGAGTCTGGTTTTAAGCCATAAAGGGCATAAATCACCTAACATTCCTAAATTGTTTGGAATAACATGCTTTAAAACATCAGGTATGATGTTGTATCGATCAGGTAGTGTAAGGGTTACACCCGCTTCACAGTAACAGACCAATCTCCCCGTTTAATGCACCGCAAACAACCGCAAACAGTTCCTTTGCACAACCGCAAACTCCCCATTTGCACAAGGTTGGATACCAAGCTAGCCATGTTCCGTTCCTTGTCCTCCGGGATGTCATTGAAGGTCTCTTCCTCCACCCAGCCACCAATGGTCCCCGAAAAGGTGACAACAAGCCCCCTGGGACGCCTGCTGTGTTTGGTCTTCAACCTCCTCAAAGCCGCCTTCCTCCTCTGACTCCTCTTCTTCAGACTCCCAGAATCTGGGGGCTTCCACTGCCCAGCATGGAAGATTATACACAGGTCAGAGTCTGGGTGCTTCCACTGCCCAGCATGGAAGATTATACACAGGTCAGAGTCTGGGGGCTTCCACTGCACAGCATGGAAGATTATACGCGTTGCCTCTGTCTGCGTTATTATAAGGTGTGTACTGTTAAGTAGTACTATTCCTATCGGTTTAATCCCTGTTACGTCCACTATCAGGGGGCGTGTATATGGCATGGATTTTTGGAAGTGGGAGATGGAAAAAGATGCTTGGTCGGTCCTCCCACTTCAAATTTGGGGCACTGCGTGTGCAATCTAAGGTGCCACCAGATATCATTATGCAATGGCAAAAGTTGGCAGAGTAGATGCAATAGGCTTCACACACACGCCTGTAGGCAGGCAATTGCTATTCAATCTATTACAGTCAAAAAAGTGTTGTTTTATGTCACTGAGCACAATATAAGCTGTGAGCCCCCAGGTATGAGTAGTGAAAATAAGCACAATATAAGCTGTTAGGTGTTAGCCTGTCACACACACACGCTGGCAGGCAGGCATAGATTACACAAAAAAAAATTATAAAATAAAATAAATGATGTTCAAAGTTTCCTCAATGATAAAGTATAGGGGGCGAACTGAAAAGCGCATGTGTTTGCTGTTCACGGCGGCCGCGAACATGCAAAAATCGCCGCGAATAGTTCTCCGGCGAACTGTTCGGGACATCACTAGATTTGAGCACGAATACCCTCATTTGCCTATTTATTGCACATAATTAGTGATAAAGTGTAGGAAACAGAGCTAAAACCTTTGTCCCAGACTGAAAAGAAATGGGAGGACATTGGGAAGAAAGGTATATTTATGCGGCCATAGGCCATTTAGATTTGTGTGCCCTACCTGCAGTTCTCCCCTTTACATGTCTTTTTTTCTCTCTCTTTCTTCTCTGTCTCTCCCTCCTCTTGCAGTATTAAACAATGTTATTATTAAATAGTCACTAAAATATAATGATACTAGCGACTTGCCCATCAAAAAATGATGGCAATAAAATTGTAAGGCAAGTAATATTGTCTGGTGGCGACGCGCGGTGAATGGGTGTTGTGTTTATTGTTTTTTTTTTGTTTTTGTGTCTATTTGTTTGTGTATGGTAGTGAAATAATTAATACATTAATAAATTAATATACTTTACCTATTTGGAAGTAATATATGCAGGGAGCATTGTGCTGAAGAGCTGACAATCTGTTTTGCTGTTCCTGCAGCATACAATGTAGGTTTGCACTGTTGTGGAGCAGAGGTGTAAGTGTCAGCAATGTGTGCAGTGTGTAGTGTAAATGGGCTGCGTGCGCGAGGGGAAACCGTTAGGGTAGCTGTGTACTTCTGCATTGTGTAAGTTAGTGTTGTAAAATGTCGGCTAATGTGTATGTGCTAGGCGGCTGTGTATGATGTATGGTCCTTGCTAATGGTGTATCTTGTACCTCGTACGGCTTTTTGGAAAATCCGTATGTGCGTGGTGTTGTTTTGCGTGTTTGGGTCCCTGGAGCCTCGTTTCAGTTTTTTTCGGTGGCCATTTTTTCTTTTGCTTCAGGGATTTTCTTGTGTGTAAACTCTTTAATTTGTACTTAAATTGAGGTGTAACTTCACTTGCAGAGCCCCCCCTCCCCCTTGCTGTGGGTAAGCTTTTTATGTATTTGTTGTGTGTATATATTGTGTTTTTAATGTTTTTATGTGCGCGCGGTTCGGGCATTAAGGTCATATTTTTGCAAGGTTGTAATGTTTTTTTTCTAAGTCCCGCGGCTCGTATTTTTGGATGGTAAGTCCGTGAATTATCCGGTGTAAGTCCCGCCTGTGGCTCATTGCAGCCGACGTGGGAGCCTCGGAAAGTTGTAGGGGTTCTTTGGGATGAGCGCCTATGATGCTCATTACCAGCTCAAGGAGCGCCTTTGGCGCTCCTTGCCAGCAACGAGCCCGCAGCGTTAGCAACAACCCGCATGCTCAAAACTATATATGTGATAATTGGTCATTATATTTTAACCCTTTAAATTAGATTCCCACTAAAATTATGAATCAAAGCACAGAATTAGTTCACTGCAGTAAGGCTTCTCAATTTTTACACTATAAGTTTGTTTTTTCCTTTTGAATCACTTATTATTCAAGGTAATGTAAGTTGAAGAAAGAGATGATAGTATAGAGGGGGTTTTTTGGGGGGTTTTTCACACTTTTTTTTTTCTTAATTCGTGTGGTAAATTAACCCCTGATGGAACTCTCTAGAGCCTTGTGATAAAAATGGTGATTACTAATGGTTTTCTGTAAGGGAGACATTAGAGGGGCAGTTAGACTTAGCTTAGGTCTAGCTTAGGCCGGTGACAATATGTATTTAACAACCATATATTGGTTAAGGCATGAAAGTATAGCTGTATGTATGATAAATGTATATATGTACAGGTATACCACGCTTAAAGCTACCCCATTTAGAGCTGATTCGCTTAGCACTCCTATGACCTGGAACCTATCTACAGTGTTAAACGAGGTATAGCTGTATATATATACCATATGTTGTGTGGGAGAGAGGAGATGGTGGGGGAGAGGATATCTCTGGTGAGACATTGCGGTCCCTTTATATATCTAAAATCATACATGTGTGTTTATATATATATATATATATATATATACTGCTCAAAAAAATAAAGGGAAAACTTAAACAACACAATGTAACTCCAAGTCAATCACACTTCTGTAAAATCAAACTGTCCACTTAGGAAGCAACACTGAGTGACAATCAATTTCACATGCTGTTGTGCAAATGGGATAGACAACAGGTGGAAATTATGGGCAATTAGCAAGACACCCCCAATAAAGGAGTGATTCTGCAGGTGGTGACCACAGACCACTTCTCAGTTCCTATGCTTTATGGCTGATGTTTTTGGTCACTTTTTAATGCTAGTGGTGCTTTCACTCTAGTGGTAGCATGAGACAGAGTCTACAACCCACACAAGTGGCTCAGGTAGTGCAGCTCATCCAGGATAGCACATCAATGCAAGCTGTGGCAAGAAGGTTTGCTGTGTCTGTCAGCGTCGTGTCCAGAGCATGGAGGCGCTACCAGGAGACAGGCCAGTACATCAGGAGATGTGGAGGTGGCCGTATGAGGGCAACAACCCTGCATCAGGACCGCTACCTCCGCCTTTGTGCAAGGAGGAACAGGAAGAGCACTGCCAGAGCCCTGCAAAATGACCTCCAGCAGGTCACAAATGTGCATGTGTCTGCTCAAACGGTCAGAAACAGACTCCATGAGGGTGGTATGAGGGCCTGACATCCACCGGTGGGGGTTGTGCTTACAGCCCAACACCGTGCAGTATGTTTGGCATTTTCCAGAGAACACCAAGATTGGCAAATTTGCCACTGGCGCCCTGTGCTCTTCACAGATGAAAGCAGGTTCACACTGAGCACATGTGACAGATGTGACAGGGTCTGGAGACGCTGTGGAGAACGTTCTGCTGCCTGCAACATCATCCAGCATGACCGGTTTGGCAGTGGATCAGTAATGGTGTGGGGTGGCATTTCTTTGGGGGGCCACACAGCCCTCCATGTGCTCGCCAGAGGTAGCCTGACTGCCAATAGGTACCGAGATGAGATCCTCAGACCCCTTGTGAGACCATATGCTAGTGTGGTTGGCCCTGGGTTCCTCCTAATGCAAGACAATGCTAGACCTCATGTGGCTGGAGTGTATCAGCAGTTCCTGCAAGACAAAGGTATTGATGCTATGGACTGGCCCGCCCGTTCCCCAGACTTGAATCCAATTGAGCACATCTGGGACATCATGTCTCGCTCCATCCACCAACGTCACGTTGCACCACAGACTGTCCAGGAGTTGGCAGATGCTTTAGTCCAGGTCTTGGAGGAGATCCCTCAGGAGACCATCCGCCACCACATCAGGAGCATGCCCAGGCATTGTAGGGAGGTCATACAGGCACGTGGAGGCCACACACACTACTGAGCCTCATGTTGACTTGTTTTAAGGACATTACATCAAAGTTGGATCAGCCTGTAGTGTGTTTTTCCACTTTCATAATGGGGGTGACTCCAAATCCAGACCTCCATGGGTTGAAAAATGTGATTTCCATTTGATAGGATCAGATTAGTGAGTAATCATGTATTCTGATGTGTGTATATTATTTTATCTGAGTACCAAGATATAATGAGAGAAAATAATACACAGAAGTCAGAGTGTCATCAGAATAATCTCTGAATTTATTTGGGCGGCAGAATCTTATATAGCATAAAACACGTCACAACTAGTTGAAAATAGTGTTAAATACATATTTGCAAGCAAGTGTCTTTTTTGTTTCTGTCTAACTCAGCAAAATCCGGCTTCCTATAGATATCTCATCTCATTAGTTTCTGAAACAAAGACAGGATACAGGAAACAGATGTTTTAAAGAACATTAACGTAAACATTCTACAGATGACGCACTTAAACATTCTAGTAATATACAAGAGGAAAAACAAGCTGATATACTTTTTATAATCATGATATTCTTACCTAATTATTTCATAATGAGGAAATTAATATCTAACACCATTTTTTAATTTTTGTGTGATTTTGTTATCAGCACATTCAACTATGTAAAGAACAAAGTATTTCATAAGAATATTTAATTCATTCAGATCTAGGATGTGTTATTTTAGTGTTCCCTTTATTTTTTGAGCAGTGTATATATATATATATATATATATATATATATATATTATGTGAGAGTATTAAGTACTTTTAGAGACAGAGATATCACTGCACAGAGAGACAGACAGCAAAGTGAGAGAGAGAGGGAAGGATGGAGGTACAGAGAGACAGACACAGCACAGAGAGACTTAGTTCACAGCACAAAGAGAATTAGTTCACAGACAGAGCAGTGAGAGAGTGCACAGACAGAGAGAGAGTGCACAGACAGAGAAAGTAACAGATAGAGAGACAGGGAATGGTTTAGAGAGAGAGAGGTACAGAGTCGACAGTGCACGCAGACAGAGGGAGTGCACTTAGCGCACAAAGGTAGAGAGCTCATAGGGAGAGAGCGTGCACAGACAGAGCGCACATAGAGAGAAAGCACACACAGAGAGAGTGCACAGACAGAGCGTGCAGAGAAAAAGTGCACAAACAGAGAGCACATAGAGAGAGAGACAGTGAGGGAGGGGTACAGAGCTGGCAGCGCACACAGACAGCAAGAGAGAATGCACAGAGTGTGCAGAGAGAAAGATAGTGCACAGTGAGAGAGAGAGCACAAACAATTCAAGATAAAATTCTATAATATATAAGTTACTACTATATGTGTATATATATATATATATATATATATATATATATATATATATATAAACCTTCCTCCTGCTAGTACCCATTTCTATATTAGCTGCAATAATTTAGTCTTCCTATAATGGCTGAAAGTGCAGATATGCAGCAGTTTACAGTGTGTACCGAGTTTGAATGTTGCTCCAATCTACGTAATTAAGATACAAAGTCATAGAAAAGAAGTGCGAAATTCACTGGATTTATTTTAAATACAGCAAAGCAGAGAAAGAGACTATACCACAAAGTGCAATATAAGCATCTTTACTTGTACTATCTATTCATGATAAATTTGGCATTTCCATAATGTCAAACATATTGTTTATCATTTATAAATACTAATTTATTTTGGTATACTTCTTCATGCCTCATGCCAACAACATTGCAGTATTTTCCCCATTACTTCCAGACTTCCAGAAAACCAAATAAATAATGTCCCTTGCTCTGTAAATAATAAATACATTTCTTATTGATTTAATGCCAACAGTGAAACTGGAGACAGCTTCTATTTATATTCCCAAACAGACAAAACACTCTTTTATTTATGTCACTACCATTGTGTTTCTGTAGATTTTCAGATATATTCCAAAGAAAGTGAAAAAAAAAAAGCTTCATGTAACCTGAATGCAAACACAAGATCAAACAATTAAGGTTTGGTAAGGTTAACAGATTCTATGTTGCACATATATGAGCCAAAGCATATTAAGTTATGTTACATGTGATGCTTACATATTATAATATATTGCAGTGTTTGGCTTTTCTTGGTATACCATGATATTTGTGTGTATGCAATGCAGATAAAAAACTTTTCTTAGACTGATGTATACAATAAAATGTAAAGCTTGTAGTTTAATATAGCAAAAAGCAAATTGCATGTCTTAAAGGATCATCATTGTTAAGGCTTGTTCACAGAAAGATTATGTGAACCACTTCCTGATAGTTTAAAGACTGATGGCAAGTTCTTATTTATTGAACTGTGGAGAATAGGACGGAAGAGGAGGGATCAAGAATAATTGGAGTTTCAGTACTTGATATCTTCTCACTTACCAGAAGCAAGCAGCTGACAACAATAAATGAAAGTCTCCCTATGGAGAAATGTAAACACCTCTCTCACACACTCCGAAAGCCTAAACCATAAACCATGCACCCATAAATAGCATTCCAGGGCATGATCATGATGAATTAAGCAAGGCCGTAACTACCGATTTAGAAACAGCCAATAGTAAATGAGACCGTCATCATGACATCATTAAAACATCAAGGCCAATATGCGATCGGACTCTGAATCCGGCAATGTACAAAATAATAAAAATGAATGAAGGAAATGTTCTAGTCCATGTGGGTGGTATGATATGTTTTAACTCATTGAGTACAGAGATTGATATAACACGGAAATGAAATGTAAAAAAAAAAATAATTATTGCAGATTTGCGAGCTTGAGACTGTTGTGCAATTAATTCTCATGTCTTTCATCGCTTTATGTCTTTTAAAGTGCAGTATTGATTATTTATTTGCATTTACAGTGCTAAGATCAGGTGTTTAACCCCCTTGCAAGTCCTATCTGGTACTCGTAGGATTTTCTTCTATATTTGCCATTTACGGGTGTGAAAACATTTGCGGGCTTAAGGAAATGGAGCAATTGAATAGCGATTTGCGATTCTAACATTTACGGGCTTAAAAGAACAAAGACTTAGCTGGGTCGGAGTTACGATTTTGTACAACCACAGGGATTTTCAGCCTGTAACCCGCAAATCGTTTGCGGGTAGCTAAAAGACGCCAATTGAAGAGCAAATTTGTTTATGGGCTACATTACGGGCTCCAGTAACCAACAATTGCTCAATTGAATAATGGCCTAGGTTTTCCTACATAATTATGTTCCTGGTCACAATCAGAGTTTTCAAACAAATATTATTTTTCATCATAGAGCTGTCCTTTAAAGTGTGGTAAGAGTTACTGATAATATAGAGCTAGGGTGGGCAAGTTCGATCCTGGAGGGCCCACATATCCCTACTGTGCACAGGTGAGTCAAACACTTCTTTAGTCATCCTGATGGACTAATCTGTGCACAGAAAGGATATCTTCAAATCCAGGCTTATGTATGGCCCCCCAGGACCGAACTTCAAACTTGCCCACCCCTGATATAGAGGATTCATTCATTCTTTAAGGTTTGACTGGGTGTATTATGAGAAAAGGGCCAACATGTTTTAATATATTATTTTATGTTATCACTGCCACAATGCTTTCTTCCCAACTAATATTATTATATTAAAAAGTTATGAAGGACTGGGTATGATTGTTGATTGCCCAGCAAATAACAATCAACAAAAAGTCACACTAAATTAAAAAAAGCATTATTAGAAAAATAATTTTGGTCCATATAGCAGCCCCTGCCTTTGATTTGTTGTTTGATTGACAGGAAAACTTACAGCATAATCTCTCACAATTTTAGCTACTTTATAGCCTGCTATTAATGGTACTTTGTGCGTCTTGCAAATTTTCTTCATTACAGTGAACTCTATTTCTAGCTGTATTTCTAGCTCTGAATAGAAATCTAATTACTGTAGCATTCACAAAATCATTGTGTCTGTTTATTCATTTGAAAGAGCAATTAAATGCATTATTCAAATTCATGAAAGTAATGTGATACAGATGAAGCACTGGTTTAAGTATTTTAACATGTTATGGTTTTTTATGCAGTGAGTGCTATATTAGATGGACATGGTAAAGAGGTGGAATCAAGGTGCTTCAAGAATAGAGCAGATATACCGCATATACTCGAGTATAAGCCGAGTTTTTCAGCCTTTTTTTTAAGGCTAAAAAGGGCCCCCTCGGCTTATACTCAAGTCACTCTCCCCCTGTGTCTCTCTAACCCCCCCCCCTTGTGTCTCTCTACCCCCCGTTTCTCTTTTCCTCCCCCCTCCTCATCCTCAACCCCCCCTATTCTAAACCCCCCCCTTTCCCTTCACTTACCTGCTACAGACTCCGCTCCTTCCGGGTCTTGATGTGGTGCGCATGTGACGTCGCACGCGCTCCACTTCATTAGCATATACCGGGTGACGGCAGGAGGGAGGTTTAGGAGGGGGTTGAGGATAGGGGGGTTGACGTTGAGGAGGAGGGCTGAGGATGAGGGGGTTGAGGTTGAGGATGGGGGGGTTGAGGTTGAGGAGGGAGGTTGAGGTTGAGGAGGCAGGTTGTGGTTGAGGATGGCGGGGTTGAGGATAGGGGGGGTTGAGGTTGATGAGGGAGGTTAAGGAGGGGGTTGAGGATGAGGAGGGGAGTTGAGTTTGAGGAGGGAGGTTGAGAAGGGGGTTGAGGTTGAGGAGGAAGGTTGAGGAGGGGGTTGAGGTTGAGGAGGGGGGCTGAGGTTGAGGAGGGGGGCTGAGGATGAGGAGGGGGCTGAGGAGGGGGCTGAGGAGGGAGGTTGAGGAGGGAGGTTGAGGATGGGGGGGTTGAGGTTGAGGAGGGAGGTTGAGGTTGAGGAGGGAGGTTGTGGTTGAGGATGGCGGGGTTGAGGATGGGGGGGTTGAGGTTGAGGAGGGAGGTTAAGGAGGGGGTTGAGGATGAGGAGGGGAGTTGAGGATGAGGAGGGAGGTTGAGGAGGGGGTTGAGGTTGAGGAGGAAGGTTGAGGAGAGGGTTGCGGTTGAGGTAGGGGGGGCTGAGGATGAGGACGGGAGCTGAGGATGAGGAGGGGGGGCTGAGGATGAGGAGGGGGCTGAGGAGGGAGGTTGAGGAGGGAGGTTGAGGATGGGGGGTTGAGGTTGAGGAGGGAGGTTGAGGTTGAGGAGGGAGGTTGTGGTTGAGGATGGGGGGTTGAGGTTGAGGAGGGAGGTTGAGGAGGGGGGTGAGGTTGAGGAGGGAGGTTGAGGAGGGGGTTGAGGATGAGGGGGTTGAGGATGAGGAGGGATGATGAGGAGGGAGGTTGAGGATGAGGAGTGGGGTTGAGGAGGGAGGTTGAGAATGAGGAGGGGGGGAAGAGACACGGGGAAGGGAGAGGGGGAAGAGACACAGGGAAGGGAGAGGGGGGAAGAGACACAGGGAAGGGAGAGGGGGGAGAGACACAGGTAAGGGAGAGGGGAGAAGAGACACGGGAGAGAGAGGGGGGGACAGAAGGCACAAAAGGGACACAGGGGGCAGCACATTTCCCACCCTCGGCTTATACTCAAGTCACTCATTTAACCCAGTATTTTGTGGTAAAATTGGTGCCTCGGCTTATACTCAGGTCGGCTTATACTTGAGTATATATGGGTAATGCACACCTAGAAGCCACATTCAATCATTAAACAGTTTTTTTGTGTGTCATGATGATGATATTTTATGAATATTGCCCACAATAGCCTAATATGATCCCATTTTTTTACATTATATATTATACCCAAATATAAAAACATACAAATAAGAATGTTCCCAGTATGAATCAGTTATGAATAAGAACCAGAATCAGATATATGAGCCTTCCTGCTGCTTTCTGAATATGCACTGCCCTAGGCCTGGGCCTTCTTGGTCCAGGTACAATTACAATACCACATTAAATTGTATTTTAGACAAATAGAGTATGAAAAATACTATGATACTTTTTTGTTACAATATTATTACGTTTAATTCAAATATAATAATCTATGGCATAGTCATTACCCCTTCTTCAAAAGGTCCTTAGTATCCACTTTACTATATAGCAATATAGGATATGTTTTAGCTTCATAACTAAAGAGCAAGTAGAATAGATCTTATACTGTGTTTTGGGCTGGTTTCAAGAGAAAACCCATTGTTTTATTTAACTCACATTCAACTTCAATATTAAGCTCTGATTCACACTTCCTTCTTTCAAATTACATGGAGTTTCAAGTTACACATGTGACATATGTGACAACATAGATCTATAAACTACTGGTTATATGTAATTATTATTATAGTTTATTATTATTATTATTATAGTTTATTTATAACGCGCCAACATATTCGGTAGCTTTGTACATAAATTAGGTTCAGACAATGATAAATACAGATTAACATTTAGCAAAGGAAGGAGGGCCCTGTCTTTGAGCTAGGAATCCAATATCCATGGTGAAATGTAATAAAACCATTTGTAGACATCTAGGTGGACAAGCATTAAAAGTGGCCGTGACTTAATATGCAAAGTGAAACATGGCCACATGCATCAAAGCACGAAAAGTATTAAGTTGCATATATACCAGATAATTGTAGCCAGTGGGACATAACATAATCGAATTGATTATAAATATATTTTCATTCCATTTCACAACAATCAATTTGTAAAATAGGCTATCCCTTGGCATAGATGTTTTATGGAGTCCCTTTATGAGTCTGATGGTACCTTCTCCTTCAATTAGCAATGCTCTCCCTCACGTGACAAAAGACGATCTAATAACCATAGTGGTGATCTGAGCATTTATATGGCTTTTTGTTAATAAAATGGATGTAGGAGATGCAAGGGGGCCCCACATTATGTTGCACCGGGGCCCTGCATTCACCAACTCCGCCAGTGACAGAAAATTATTACTTATTATGAAGTCTACCAGTCCAGACCTGCTTCTTTAGTTATGATCGGTCCATCTTAATCTTTATATTCATAATATGTAAAAGTAATTTTAGTTATAAAAAAAATAATATCAGAAAGATTAAATGTATTTACTGAGTAAGTATATATTCTAATGAATGTGGACTAAATATAGCTATCTCAATTTGGAACTCATATTTGAAAAATGTGAATGGAAATACGTATTCAAATAAAGCATAAAGATTAGCACTTCTTAATAAAATAAAGCACATACAAGTAAATAGAGACATATATATACTATATTCAAAGTGAAATCCAATAATGTTCCATATCACTTTAATAATAACAAAAGTAGCAATTACTACAAATAACAAAAGAAACCAATTATCAGGAAAACACTATAGAGAAATGAGAGCAATGTAGTTAATCTATGAAAACATTGTTTTCAAAAAGAGACATCTCAGATGTCAATATATTGAACAAATTGAGAAATCTGATGGAAGAGACAGATTATTTTTGGACTACTTATCAATATTATTGCATTTGTTATTGATTGCTACCTCTACCATTAGAGATCAATAACAGTTTAAAAGGTCTACAGGCTGTTTATTATTATAGTGATAGATAGTTTTTTATGTAATAAGTCAGATTCATGTTTTTTTGTATTTCAAATATATGTTTACAGCATTAGTTTAACATCTGTATAATATGGACAGGAAAACACCCTTCTTTTATAAAATAGAATAGTAGTGCATAAAACAAACCAATACCAATAAAATGGGTTTCTTATAATAAATTATGATAAAAGTCTATTTCACATAAGCCAAAACATTTCCCATAAATATTAAAACAGTTGTGAAATGCTAGCTACCCAACTAATAAAGCAACATCATAAAAAAATATTATTTTTTAATTACAGTCATTTTATTGGGCTATTCCTCCAACAAATTGAAATAACTAGATTGCGTGTTTATAATTTTTGTTAACTTACACGCTTGTTATACATTTTTGAGGGCAACTTCCTTTCTTATTATTTTACATTGAATTCAACAGCTGGGGCAGAAGATCGTTACAATAGTGTTATATAAGAAAAATATACACTAGAAAAACACAAAATCTGACAAATAATGGAATTATATAATTTAATACATAATTTAAAAATACATTTTCAATCACAAAATTAGTTAAGAAATGGATAGTGTGCACACTTCCCCAAATATAGGACTAACATAAACAAATTTAATTACATTATGCTGCGGTAAGTACCACTGGAAATAAACAGATAAATAATTGTCTTATTGTTAAGACGATTTCAGAAATAGAATTAAGTTTACAAAAAAATAAGTAATGTCAGTTGTCTAACATAGTTTTTGCAAAAATAAGGTATAATGAGACAAATATTACAGTAAATCTTGTTTTTTATTTTTTTTGTGTACACAGGGTCAGTTATAAAACAGCACGATACATAAAGTGTTGGTTGTTTTCTGTATTTATGTCCCTTGACATGTCATACATAATAGGGAAAGTATTGCCAGGTCAAAAAAAATATCTGATTGGGCAGAAGATTTACTTTCTATTAATGCTCCATGAAAAAGTATATTTTCCTATAAAAAGTTGTAATCAAAGTATTGTTGCATCTTAGAAAAACTGAGTAACAAAAATGCCAGGAGAGGTCATCAGTATCTCATGCAGAGGGTCAATGTCTTCTTTTGTTGGAGGGAAAAAGTTTATAGCTAATAATATTTCATAAATCATGAATTTGGCTGCAGTGGATTCTTATTATAAATACTTTTTTCTAGGTGAGATAGAGCTGGACAAATAAGATATCTGATAACTAATAAGAACAGCCAGGAGAAAGTAGAAAAGTTATGTTGGAAATAGAGTAGACAAAACTGAAGGGAGGTTTATTGGGAAAGTTTAAAAGGTGCGTCAATATTTAGTGTTGTAAAATTACATACTGTAACTAGATGGAAAAACGAGACCTCTCCTGCTGCATTGCCATTGGTAAAATAGACTTAAATACTTATTAGAAAACAGGTCATTACATTATGACCATCAATGAACATCTTGGATCAATAGAATTATACAATAACAAAAAATTTGCAACTTACATTGTATTTTATCTTCAGTTATTGTGCTTAATAAAGAAAAAGAAAAAAAGAAGTGAATAATATAGAAGTTAAGATTATATAACATACACCATGAATAATACATGTTTGTATAATGTATGTTTTTAATTTTATACAAGTTTGTTGTTTGTCTAATGTTATGTTCCTCCAAAAAAATATAATAAAACAAGGTGCATATGTAATGTTGTGTAAACTTCTTATTCTTGAATTAAATATAAAGTAAGCTAGGCATCTAGTTGAAATCTAAGAGGGGTAATGAATATTTCATAGTGTTTGAACATTTATAAGTTTGGCCATAAATCAAACAACAGTCTAACTAAAAAATATACTTCATGTTCAATATTTTGGGTATTTGACCATGCAAGTCATTTGTCTTATGATTTCACACCGAAAGTAACTTTGAATAGATAATAAATATAATTTACTGTCTGAATTTATATATTTTTTTCTCCACACTATGGGCCTTATTAAATTCCAAGCCCGCAGTTGCCTTCATACAGGCCGTAAGTCTGCAACAGTGACAGATCGATTTAATTGAAAAGGTCAGCAAGTACATGGCCGAAAGCCAAATCTGTAAACCATGTAACTGTAAATAGCATTTGAGGGCTTGATCATGATCAATTAAGCAATCCCGTAAGTAACGATTTAGAAACAGCCAATAATAAATTAGACCGTCATCTTGATATCAGTAAAACATGGCGTTTAAACATCAGTCAATTAGTGTTTAGACATTCGATATGTGATCGGGATTGCAATCCAGCAATTTAAAAATCAATAAAAATAAATGAAGAAACTGTTTTAGTCCATGTGGGTGGCCTGATATGTATTAACTCCTTGATTCCCAAGATTGATATAACACGGAAATTAAACGTAAAAAAAATAATAATTTTTGATTGCAGATTTGCGAACCTGAGACTGCTGTGCAATTAATATTAATGCCTTTCATCGCTTTTCCCATCTTTTAAAGTCCAGTATTTTTATTGTTTTTTTTGTGTGTTAAGAACAGGTGTTTAACCCCTCTAGTACTCGTAGAACTTTTTGCTACATTTGCCATTTAGGGGTTTAAAGGCAATAGCGGGCTTGGAGAATTTGCTGCAATTAAATTGCGATATGCGATTTTAGCAATTTTAACATTTGCAGGCTTGAAAGATCAAAGGCTTAGAGGGGCAGAGTTACGATTTTGACAACTGCAGGAATTTTCAGCCTGTAGCTCGAAAATAGATTGCGGGAGCTAGAAGAGGCCAATGGAATATCAGTAACTTTTGCGGGATACATTATGGGCTTTAGTAATTGTGATTTTGACAATGTAATAGGGCCCAATGATTTGATTTGTAGAACCCTTACCCCAAGATAAAATACTTTTTAAATTATTTTATTAAAACAAGTAGACTTGGGCCCCAATTCAATTGGAGCCCATAATGTAGACAGTAAAAGTTACTGATATTTAATTGATTTGCGAGTTGCAGGCTCAAAATGCCTGTGGTTGTCAAAAACATAACTCTGTTCTATCTCCTCCTTTGATGTTTCAAGCCCGCAATTGCCTTCAAACCTGTAAATGGCAAATGTATCAAAAATATCTATGATTATTAGATAGGACTTGCAAGTGGGTTAAAGGCCACCCACATGGACTTGTACAGTTTATTTGTTGATTTTTTATTGATTTCTTGATTTCTGGATTGCCAGTCCAGTTGCAGACCGGACTTCTAAACACTAATTAATTGTAGTCTAAACTCCACATTCTACTGACATCATGATGACGGTCTCATTTATTATTGGCTCTGTCTAAATTGTAACTTACAGGCTTTCTTAATTGATGATGATCGTGCCCTGAAATGCTCTGTACAAGTTCATGGTTTGTGTGTTGTGCCTGTGAGGCTGTACTTGTGGGCTTGAGTAATTTAATACATCTGTAACTGTAGCAAATTTCTAACATGCAGACATACGGGCTGTATGAAGGTAATTACAGGCTTGGAATTGAATGGGGGCCTTGGTTTTTAGTTGAAGAGATCTCTCAAACCTCTGAAAAGGTCCCAAATCTGAAACTGAAATTCACAATTGAAATTGTATATTATAAAAAAAAAAATAAGCAGGGTAGACTGAAGTTACTCATTAACCAATCCTCAATGATCCTCCTCACTACCTCTGTATGTTAATTATTACCGATAAGCATTATTATTCCCTCTTGGAGGTTGCATGGCTAGCACATGCTCATAGTTCCACTGACTGTGATACTGGGAGACTGTGTTATATTTAGTCTTCAATACAAAGCTTATGACATATTATGTGAATATTAAAGTAAGAGGCTTTGCTCACTGAATGAAAATAAATGAATTATATCATAAACTACGGCCATGCTGTCCAATGGTAGCCCATGCTGCTTAATTTACCAGTTCGCTGCTACATTATTAAAACAAAACACTTAGCGCAGTTTAACCTCTTGGGACATCATAGATAAATTCCCCAGTATTTAGTTATTTCCTAAAATATATTATTTTATTTATTTAGTTATACATTATTTAAAATGATAAATCCTGCTTAACAGCAATTATGGCCAATTATAATATGGTCCCTCACAAATGAAGTTGGACCGGACTAATCTAAGGCATCAGTCCTGACCAACTAACATCAGAAGATCTATTCACCTCTACAAATAAGGTTTATATTTGATAATCTATTTAATGCCATCTGTCTTCTCTTTGTTATATCCTTAAATGATCACTGTAGTTCAGGAAAAAAGTCACTTGTTTTTGAAGCATGTAACACACTAACAACATTAGCACCAATAGCTGTTAAACAGCCATCCATTGTAGATGGTACAAGGCTGCATTATTATTTTACATTCATGTGTACTGTCTTTTTACTGATTTTTTTTCTATTATCACAAGAGGGTGCTCTATCTCTTTGACACCATTTTGTCAGGAATGGGAGATAATATATACTATTTATTTCAAACACTGATTTCATTCAGCAATACAAAAGCTGTAACGGAGCAAATTTTAACAGCTTTTGCTGCCACCCAGCAGATAATTACTGCAGGACATAAATGGTACATCGATACAGGAACCAGTTTCCTTCATGACTATGTTATATGGGATCATTATTACCATAGCAGAACAGAATAATTCTTTCGATCTCATCAGCCAGTAAAATACCTTATATCATACCAAAAACTTACTGTTGTATTAAATAAAGCATTGCACTGGTACAATTTTATTTTCACAAAGCACAAGCATTGATTTAGAACAGTTACTTATTAATGAAAACATTTTATGAAACAAACTGACAACACTTAACACACTTAACTTTTATATATAATTTTTAAAGCAAGCTAATTTCATTTTTTGAATTAGATATATACAGAAAAATAATGTGAACTAGATATTTTAGATATATCACATATAATAGTTGTCAAACTACGAGATGTTGTCGTGGTGTGTACGACTCAGACGGCGCTCATCGTATAGTGAGGCGAGACGTTAAGGAAATAAAACTCGCAGCACAAAGGCGATGAGTGCCAAAGGAGCTCATTGCCTGCTCCCCTCGCAAAGCGAGGAGTGAAGGCAATGAAACATGCTGGACTTAGCCACCAAACACTTATTAAACGCGGGATTGCTTTGGCCTGCAAGCAGTTCACCAACGGGGGACTTAGAAAAAATACTTACGAGATGTGGGACTTAGATAAAAAAAATATGAAATAGGAAAAATACCAAGTTAACGGGCAAACCACCACAAAGCAAAAAACAATAAAAAAACACAACAAAATTCAAATAAAATACAACAAAAACATTACACACAGCATGGGGGAACAGTCAGGACTTCCGGGAGTGAGGTGGAACACAAATTTAAGTCGATTTGGCCGAGTTTCGGCACTCGAATATTGCCTAAGCGAGAAAAAAAATGGCTGCCAAACAAAATGAAAACAAGGCTACATGACCCCGAGCCGCGCAAAACACTGACAGCCGCATAGCACTTTCACACAGGTATGTACAAACTACACTATTACACAGGAGGAAAAAAAAAAGAGATACGAAAAATACGAAGGCACTCAGCTCGAGGCTCGCAATCAGCGCCAAAGGTCCTCAGAGTAGAAAAAGCTTTACATTGTGTGGCAAACAGCATTGCCATGGCTTCAAATTTTATTGCCCTGTCATTTTTGACGGGTAAGTCACTAGTATATACATATATATATATATATGTGTGTGTGTATATTTTTTAAAATAAGTAGTTCACATAATTATTCACTTTTTAAATAATTAATAAATAAAAAAGAATACATCTTATTTTGACAAATGAGGCTTTATTATAAAAAAAAACACTAAAGAACAGTAGGAATCAAACTCAGCACTATCTCTCAAAGTCACCAGCTATGTCCTACCAACTCAACTATATAGTATCTGCTATAATTTACTGAAATAGTTACAATGACTCAGTCACTGCCTTATTCAAACCTTCTACACCTGATCTAATTAATTATCAATTGTTACAGAGCTCATTACTCAATAAGGCAGATTGAAGTCAGTGGAATAGTCTGACTTCTATCACATATATAGTTGTGAGCGTACGAGTTGTTGCTAACGCTGCGGGCTCGCGTAGCGAGCCCGCGGCCCTCGCGAAGCGAGGGCCGCGGCTCGCGCAGCGAGCCGAGGCCCTCGCATAGCGAGGGCACTGCCCGAGGGTCTCAGTTGCTGGCATGGAGCGCCGTAGGCGCTCCATGCCAGCACCTGAGGACCTCGCAAAGCGAGGGCCGCAGTTGCTGGCATGGAGCGCCGAAGGCGCTCCTTGCCAGCAACTGCGACCCTCGCAAACTTCACGTCGCAACCCAAACAGTACGACACACACATTACGACACTCGCAAACAACATACGACACACGTTCACACACATTACGGACTCGCAACACTCGGACGCAACTCGCGAACATTACAAAATGTAAAACACAATACATACACACACCACATACATAAAAAACTTACCTACACCAAGAGGGAGCACCCAGCACCTCAAAAATACAACTTACACCTCGATTTTACTTCAAATAAAACAGTTTAGAGACTAAAAAAAAAAACGAAGCAAGAGAAAAAATGGCCGCCGAACAAAACGAAAACGAGGCTACAGCACTCTAAACTCGCAAAACACCACAAGAAACTCGCAAAACACCTACGGATATTCCGATACAAACGTATAACACACATTACTCGCCATTTGACGCCAATGCGGAAGTACACGACAACGGTTTGGGCTCGCGCACGCACAGTGTTACACTGCACACATTCAGCACGCTTACACAGCAGATCCACACCACTAATGCTGCAGCAACATCAAAACACATTCACAGCTCTTCCACACAATGCTTTAAAATAGGTAAAGTATATTCATTTATTAATGTATTATATATTTCATTATTACACACTAAACAGCATTAGCTACCTTACAATTTCATTGCCGTCATTTTGTTGCTAACGCTGCGGGCTCGCGTAGCGAGCTGCGGCCCTCGCAGCGAGCCGAGGGTCTCAGTTGCTGGCATGGAGCGCCGTAGGCGCTCCATGCCAGCACCTGAGGACCTCGCAAAGCGAGGGCCGCAGTTGCTGGCATGGAGCGCCGAAGGCGCTCCTTGCCAGCAACTGCGACCCTCGCAAACTTCACGTCGCAACCCAAACAGTACGACACACACATTACGACACTCGCAAACAACATACGACACACGTTCACACACATTACGGACTCGCAACACTCGGACGCAACTCGCGAACATTACAAAATGTAAAACACAATACATACACACACCACATACATAAAAAACTTACCTACACCAAGAGGGAGCACCCAGCACCTCAAAAATACAACTTACACCTCGATTTTACTCCAAATAAAACAGTTTAGAGACTAAAAAAAAAATCGAAGCAAGAGAAAAAATGGCCGCCGAACAAAACGAAAACGAGGCTACAGCACTCTAAACTCGCAAAACACCACAAGAAACTCGCAAAACACCACAAAACACCTACGGATATTCCGATACAAACGTATACCACACATTACTCGCCATTTTACGCCAATGCGGAAGTACACGACAACGGTTTGGGCTCGCGCACGCACAGTGTTACACTGCACACATTCAGCACGCTTACACAGCAGATCCACAACACTAATGCTGCAGCAACATCAAAACACATTCACAGCTCTTCCACACAATGCTTTAAAATAGGTAAAGTATATTCATTTATTACTGTATTATATATTTCATTATTACACACTAAACAGCATTAGCTACCTTACAATTTCATTGCCGTCATTTTTTGACGGGCAATTCGCTAGTCATATATATAGTTCTCAGCGGAGCGTGCTTGCCAAAAAACGTTGGTAACGCAATGTTAAAACTGCAGGCTTGTCCAGAAAAGTGAGGGCCAGGCAATGAGCGACGAAGGAGCCCATTTCGCTGGTGAAATTGAGCACCATTGGCGCTCATCCCTACGACCTGTACGACTTAGGCAGTGAGTGCCGAAAATGCTCACTGTGCTGGTGGAGATGAGCGCCATAGGCGCTCATCCCTACAATCCCGCACGACTTACGCGTCATCCCAAGACCTGCGGGACTACAGATAAACAGAAAGCTCAATTATACAATATACTGTGCAAGACTCGTAGCAGTTTGAAAAAATCGCCTTTAAAAAATAAGGCCTGTAACACTTAGCAAAAATCCAGACCCCTCACAAAATCCGGACCCCGCAAAAATACAAATTTAATGGCCGAACAGCGGCACTCGAGAAACAAAAGAATAAACACAAATATGCCACAAATTAACTTAAAAACTCAAACACAGCACAGGGGGAGAGTCAGGATGCTGTGAGTTAGGTTGCAGGTTAATTTGAGACATATTTTGCCTTTTTTCACAAACACAAATCGCCTAAGCGAGAAAAAAAAAGGCGGCCGAAAAAAAACTAAACGAGGCCCAAGCATGTAAAAATCATAAACGCACTCAGAACACTTACCCGAAGCCAGTAACACATTGCCACTCACGTAGCACATAGAACATTGACGCCATTTTCGATGGACCAAGGAAATAAGTTGCACAAAATATTGGATAGAACGCGCATGCGCACTACATTTTAACGGTTTCTACTGGAGCTGGCAGTCTATAAATACTGGAGACTTTCTAGCATGTTATCAATTTCTTCTCAGGTGATGAACAGTGTGACTGTACATTTCACTGGTGGCTTTACTTCTGAAGCCACTTGCCTATCACTTTAGAAGTTTAAAACCTGCAAATTACAGCAAATAGGTAAACTATAATTAATTAATAAATACTTAATAAATTAATAATAAAATAAAAAAATATCGCAAATAATAATATGATTCATGTACAGAAGTATCACATATTCTAATTGTCAAACTGCGAGACGTCATCACGCTTTTTCGCTTTTGCGCACGACTTAGACGATGAGCGTCAAAAGCGTCAAAGGCGCTCATCACCTGTGAGCCTGGTTTAGCGAGGCGAGCAGTTGAGGCTTAAAACTTGCAGCACTTAGGTAATAAGCGCCGATGGCGCTCATTGCCTGTGCGCCTCGCTTAGAGCGGCGAGCAGTTGAAGCATTGAAAGACGCGGGACTTAGACGAAATGAGCGCCAAAGGCGCTCCTGTGAGCCCTGCGAAGCTAGGCGAGCTATTTAAGGCATTGACAAAAGCGGTACTTAGCCTCCAAGCAGTTAGGAAACGCAGGAACTGCGCAAAACTTTTGGCAGCAGCGTAACACTTACCCAAGTACCCACAAGGTACAAAATACACTATTAGAAAGGACGGAAAATGCTTGCGAGCCGCGTAACACATAGACAATCGCCACAATTTTACAACAATAACTTGCAACTAATAACATTACAAATCTAAAATGGAGCTATACCCCACTAAACCAACGGTTTGGCCTCACACACGCAGCCTATTTATCCTGCACAATTGGCACATTGCTGACACTTTCTCCTCAGGTCACCAACAGTCCAACTGCACATTGTATGCTGCAGGAAAATAAAAAGAGATTGCTAGCTCTTCAGGATTGCTGGATATATTAATTAGAAATAGGTAAAGTATATTAATGTATTAAGTAATTAGATATTTAATTTTAAAACAAAAATATATTAAAAAAAATGCTAAATACGGTAGCATATTTTACACTGATACTACTTTATGAATACATTAATGCTTCGCACTTTCTAATACATTTTTCATTCAGAATTATTATGAACATGAATTTAATAAGTATTCATTAGTATTGGAAAATAAAAATGTATACTTTACACACACTAAAAAATGTAAAATGTTTACACTGTACTATATATCGCGCCGAAGGTGCTCAGAGGAGCAAAAGTACATGAGATGAGAGATTCACAATGAGCGCCGAAGGCGCTCATTGCAAGCCACACAATGAGCGCCAAAGGTCCTCAGAGTACCAAAAGCTTTACATTGTGTCGCAAACAGCATTGCCATGGCTTCAAATTGTATAGCCCCGTCATTTTTGACGGGCAAGTCGCTAGTTGAATCATAACTCAAATGTGCTTTTTCAATGGTGGAGAGTATTCCATAAGCAATAATTTATTATTTACATAATGCAAAAGTAGGTGGCATTTCTGCTGATAATTAATAATGTGTATTGGACCTATCCTGTTATATGTGCGCATTTCTTGAAGCGCTGGATGTGCTCCGCTGACGACTCTAGGGACGCAAGCCCAGCAAGAGTTAGGGGTTACAGAGTTAGGGGGTTAGGAATAGGGGGTTAGGGTTAGGAAGTGACATTTAGGGGTTAGGGTTAGGGGCTTCTTGTGTACTACCTATTTTTGACAGCTACATGGGGACGCGAGCGTGGCCTAATCCCTAGAGTCGGCGGCAACGCGCTTCCAGCGCATCCAGAACTGCGCACATAAAACAGGATAGATCCAGCATATTTTGTCATTGCAGACTCTTGTCATTGTTCTCCTTTGGAATCACCGAAACTGTTGGTGCGTGTTCTTATTACTTTGCTGACCATGATGATTATAAATTTTAACTTTTTCAGTCAGTCTTTGAAAACTGATTCACTGTGTCTTCTCTGGGTCAATAATATGTGTAATAGGTTACATCCAATGTGTTAGTATTCACAACTACATCCATATCAACATGTTAATTATTGTTAGGTATCCATGGGGCCTCATTCAATTGCAATTTTGCCAATTATATAGGGCTCTATATAAGTACAGTGCATATTTTTTTACAGAAGTTTTTAGTTAGTGAACTTCTATCCAAAAGTAAGGTCTTCACTAACTAAAAACTTTGGTAAAGAAAATATGCTATGTGCTTATATAGAGCCCTATTCAATCGCAATTGAATGAGGCCCCATGTATACAATGCTGTTCAGACACATCACACATTTTTATTGTATAATAGTATATGTCAGATAATATACATAGCATGCTTACACTGGATCTTTGTAGAGGGGAAAATAAAAGGTTTTGAACATAATTAATTTAGCAATTGTTTTGTGTCAAGTGTTTTTCTTCTAAGATACTTAATTGAGCTATGCTTATTACTATTATAGATGACAAGGATGGGCCTCATGTTTTATTGCATATGGTGCTTTAAACTGGGGTTTTAGTGTAATTTGTTTTAGCTTGAAAGAAGTTGTAATGTGCACACCCTATTTTTAATGTCTTACTCCAAGGCTTGCTGATTGTTTTGGTGGTTTTACAAGTGTTTTAAATACCCATTATTTTTAAAGCCATATCAAGTGGTTGTAGATCTTTGTGAACATATATTAAAAACCAATGAGTGTCATGTAATATCAGACTATTTTAAGAAATTAGACACAGCGTTCACTTAAGTTTAACACTTACACCTTAGTTTTTTTTTTACATACAGCATGTAAAAGCTTTGTACATTTTTATGTGTGAATTTAACATGTAATAATTTAGCAAGGTCCATATAATCGAAGCCAAAGCCTGATATTTCATAGCAATGTCCTGTTTAATAGATTATATTGATTTGGTCCCTTTGTATTTCTAGATTTCAAACAGAAATATCTACAGAATATAAAAAATAAATATTCGCTTACGTTAGTTAACCATCTAACTAAGCCACTTCCATATTTTACTTTTTATATTTACTTCCTAATGTTAAAAATGCATTGATAAAATAAAAAATAAAAAATGTACAACGGGTGCCCAAGGCCATTTTGTAAGATAAAATACATCACAGACTGTGTTTCACATTTTGTAAATGTCTAATTGGATTCTTATGATAAAACTGTAAAAGGTCAGACATCCATTTATACATCTGGTATTTGTATAAACCTGAATTCTTAGTGAGGGAATTCCATTGTACGTTTGAATGTTTGCCGTATTTATTTTTTCCTTCAGCATTTATAAAAAATCCTATCCGTCACTGACGTCTTTGAATAGATTAGCGCAGGTGGTTTCAACTACTTCAAAATATTGTCCTTTGTGACAGGATATGGACAATATATTCATACGTCTCCCATTTTGCCAACCTTTCACAATGATTATTTTCATATTATTATTATATTTTACATGTTAGGTGCCAGCTGATTTTCTTCAGCTTGAATCAGAGCAACTGTCCTTGTCCTCAAGTCAAGTCTGCTGTTTTCACTGTTCTTTAAAGTTATGTTTAGTATTATTATACTTGTTAATATTATATTTTATTGGTACAACACTAGATTCTGAAGTTCTAGGGTATATTAAACACATGGATAAACTGTGATACATATTTGAAGTCTATATATATATACGTTGCTACAGAAGGATATGAAGGCCCTGCTCTCATGAGAACTAACAATTGAAGAAGTAAAAGGGGTGTTATATGAAATGGGGGCCTTCTTGATGGATAGATGTCAGAGGGAGAGTGCTTTCACCTGTCCACAAGTCTCTCTTACACTGCTCTGAATATATTATCCTTTTCTTCGGTTGAGTGAACTCCACTCAGGAACCAAAACATGTGAATGGTCTTTATTATATGTGTTGGATACGCTCTATCATGTCTAAGTAAGCTATTTATTTCTCCAGGCATGTAAGATTTTAGATTTAAGTGATATACATTTTATACAAAGTAGGTTCAAGTGTAAATAAATTATAAAAACAGTTTTCTGTTTTAGAGGGAATTTAATCTCTCAGGTCCTGAAGGAACCATAAATTATAAGATCCTTCTAAATGCAAATATATTATCTTTTCCGCAATAATACATTTAAAATTTTTCCCTTTGAAGTTATAATGTATAAATTACGCAATGCTGACATTTTTAGATGCATCATGTTTATGTTGCCATGTGACTACTTGTGATTTTTGGTATTTTCACAAACTACACGTTGAGGTAGCGCCAAGCAGCTGTTGGAGAATTACCTGAGCTATATGAAAAACGTTCTTTTCATTGATCTGTTTAATAATACCAAACAATGCTGATAAATTACATGTTCCTTTAATTGTTTGTCAAATAAAATATATTTAGAAAGCAAACCTTTGCAAGCAATTTGTGTGCAAAGACAATGGGCCTCATTAAATTCCAGCCTCGTAAATAAGAGGCTTCTACTTAAGCCCTACGTACTGCAAAGTTTCTCTAACTTACAATGCTATTAAATTAGCCCTGCTGCGAGCAACGTGTGAGCTACGCAGCAGGGCCGTACGTATCTAGACTGCGTAAATGTACATGAGGAGTGACAGCCTGCGAGATGATATCGCAGGCTCCCACTCCTCATCAATTGCTGCGGGGGTCCTAAAAGGGACCTCCGCGGAAGTCCCCTACATAAGCCCTGCCGTGGGGGTACTCCAAATACCCCCCCGGCACCTAAAATTAACCCCCCCAATGCGGGGGTTCCCATCGGGACCCCCGAAGTGTCCTAACATGAACACCTTGCTGCAGGGGTCCATAGGAACCCCCGCAGCCATCACACATTAACCCCTTGCAGCGGGGGTCCCCGATCGGCACCGATCAGGCCCCCGCTGCATTTAAAACTTTTAAATTCCCCGCCGCGGCTCCTTGAAGGGGCCGCGACACACTATTACCCAATCCCGGCCGCGGCACCTAAAATTAACCCCCCTCTATGCTGGGGGTCCCCATCTGGACCCCCGAAGTGTCCCCACATTAACCCCCTGCAGCGGCTCCGATCGTGACCCTGCTGCAATTCAATTTTAAATTTCCCGCCTCGCGGGTCCTTAAAGGACCGTAAAGGTCCTGAAAGGACTTGCACTAAAAATATTAACCCCAGGCAACTATAATTACCCCATTAACTCATGGTGGTCAATACAGACCACCATAAGGCCTAAATTAACCCATTAACTCATGGTGGTCAATACAGACCACCATAAGGCCTAAATTAACCCATTAACTCATGGTGGTCAATACAGACCACCATAAGGCCTAAATTAACCCATTAACTCATGGTGGTCAATGCAGACCACCATAAGGCTCTATTTAACCCCATCAGTCCCATAAGGGTATATTATTACCATTATGGGCCTGTTACAACCCAACATTAACCACATAAGTGCCATGACAGTCCTCAAGGACCATCATGACACTAAATACAAACACTACACTATAACCCACAATAAACCATTTAATCTAAACTAACCCCCCTCTACACTAATCTATTAACACTTACACTACCTACCTACACTACCTACCCCCTAATAAACCTCCTCAACACTCTAATTACAAAATAAAAAAAAACTACCTTACAGAAAACAAAAAAACCTACAGTACAGAAAACAAAAAAACCTACAGTACAGAAAAAAAAAATACATTACAACCCCACTCCCCACTACAGAAAATAAAAAAATTACACACCTGAAAAGGAAAGACAGATAAACACAATACAATACATACATATAATACATTACATACA
Organism: Discoglossus pictus; assembly: GCA_027410445.1. Lineage (NCBI taxonomy): Eukaryota > Metazoa > Chordata > Amphibia > Anura > Alytidae > Discoglossus > Discoglossus pictus. The sequence goes on along the minus strand of CM050165.1, from coordinate 403,247,966 downwards.
TTACATACAATACATGACATTACATACATTACATATAATATATTAAATATAATATATTACATATAATATATTACATATAATATATTAAATATAATATATTACATATAATATATTACATACAATACATGACATACAATACATGACATTACATACATTACATATAATATATTACATATAATATATTACATATAATATATTAAATATAATATATTACATATAATATATTAAATATAATATATTACATATAATATATTACATATAATATATTAAATATAATATATTACATATAATATATTACATACAATACATGACATACAATACATGACATTACATACATTACATATAATATATTACATATAATATATTACATATAATATATTAAATATAATATATTACATATAATATATTAAATATAATATATTACATATAATATATTAAATATAATATATTACATATAGTGCAAATCAAATACCCCCTATCTATCTAACATACAATCTATTTAATTTAAAATAAATCCTAACTATATCAAATACATCCCCCTATCTATCTAATATACAATAAATCCTAACTACATACACAGACCCTTATTCTAAAATAAAATAAAATAATTACAGTCCTAACTACACAGACCCTAATTCTAAGCTTAAATAAAATAATTAAGACCAATTACCTTTAAGATGTTGCTTCAGATCACTAACCTATGGGTCAAACAAAACAAAATAATTAGTACAAAACATTAACATCAAATAAATAAACATTATATACATTCTAAATAATATACTCACCTTTACATCATGTCCCGTCATTGTTTAGCTCTTCCGGCGCGGCCCTGTTAAAAAAAAACACAATACATGAATACATTAATACAATATATAAACAATAAATACAATAAACATATAAACATCTAAATATACATTTAACTTACCTCACCGCGATGTCCCCGGCCTTCTCTCCTTCAGCCCCGGCTGGGCCGCGGAACCATCCGCGCTCTAAAAAAAAAAACAAAAAAAAAACTAACGGAGGTCTGCACTGGCAGACCTCCCCGACGCTAATGAGCCTCCCGGAGTCCTTTCCGGGAGGAAATTGGCATTGGCGGCTTGTGATTGGCTGAAAAAGCTGTCAGACAATCAAAAGTCGTCAATGTAGGAGCCAATCAGGATGCGCAGATGTCTTCTACCAATCACTCCGTGGGGGTGTATCCCATAGTGATTGGCTGAAGGCATCTGAGCCTTGTGATTGGTTCCCAAAAAGATAGACATGTGTTTTAGCCAATCAAGGTGGGATATTGGGGTGTATCCCATCCTGATTGGCTCCTACATTGACGACTTTTGATTGGCTGAAATTGATAGACAGCTTTTTCAGCCAATCACAAGCCGCCAATGCCAATTTCCTCCCGGAAAGGACTCCGGGAGGCTCATTTGCGTCGGGGAGGTCTGCCAGTGCAGACCTCCGTTAGTTTTTTTTTTGTTTTTTTTTTAGAGCGTGGATGGTTCCTCGGCCCAGCCGGGGCTGAAGGAGAGAAGGCCGGGGACATTGCGGTGAGGTAAGTTAAATGTATATTTAGATGTTTATATGTTTATTGTATTTATTGTTTATATATTGTATTAATGTATTCATGTATTGTGTTTTTTTTTTACAGGGCCGCGCCGGAAGAGCTAAACAATGACGGGACATGATGTAAAGGTGAGTATATTATTTAGAATGTATATAATGTTTATTTATTTGATGTTAATGTTTTGTACTAATTATTTTGTTTTGTTTGACCCATAGGTAAGTGATCTGAAGCAACATCTTAAAGGTAAGTGGTCTTGATTATTTTATTTATGCTTAGAATTAGGGTCTGTGTAGTTAGGACTGTAATTATTTTATTTTAGATTAGAATTAGGGTCTGTGTAGTTAGGACTGTAATTATTTTATTTTAGATTAGAATTAGGGTCTGTGTAGTTAGGACTGTAATTATTTTATTTTATTTTAGAATAAGGGTCTGTGTATGTAGATAGGATTTATTGTATATTAGATAGATAGGGGGATGTATTTGATATAGTTAGGATTTATTTAAAATTACATAGATTGTATGTTAGATAGATAGGGGGTATTTGATTTGTATTATATGTAATATATTATATGTAATATATTATATGTAATATATTGTCATGTATTGTATGTAATGTCATGTATTGTATGTAATATATTATATGTAATATATTATATGTAATATATTGTCATGTATTGTATGTAATGTCAGTTATTGTATGTAATGTATGTAATGTATTATATGTATGTATTGTATTGTGTTTATCTGTCTTTTCTTTTCAGGTGTGTAATTTTTTTATTTTCTGTAGTGGGGAGTGGGGTTGTAATATTTTTTTTTCTGTACTGTAGGTTTTTTTTTCTTCTGTACTGTAGGTTTTTGGGTTTTCTGTAATTAGAGTGTTGGGGAGGTTTATTAGGGGGTAGGTAGTGTAGGTGGGTAGTGTAAGTGTTAATAGATAAGTGTAGAGGGGGGTTAGTTTAGATTAAATGGTATATTGGGGGTTATAGTGTAGTGTTTGTAGTTAGTGTCATGATGGTCCTTGAGGACCATCATGGCACTTATGTGGTTAATGTTGGGGTGTAACAGGCCCATAATGGTAATAATATACCCTTATGGGACTGATGAGGTTAAATAGAGCCTTATGGTGGCCTGTATTGACCACCATAAGTTAATGGGTTAATTAAGGCCTTATGGTGGTCTGTATTGACCACCATAAGTTAATGGGTTAATAAAGGCCTTATGGTGGTCTGTATTGACCACCATAAGTTAATGGGTTAATAAAGGCCTTACGGTGGTCTGTATTGACCACCATGAGTTATAGGTTAATTATAGTTGGGGTTAATATTTTTAGTGCAAGTCCTTTCAGGACCTTTACGGTCCTTTAAGGACCTGCGAGGCGGGAAATTTAAAATTGAATTGCAGCAGGGTCACGATCGGTGCCGATCGGGGACCCCCGCTGCAGGGGGTTTATATGGGGACACTTCGGGGGTCCCGATGGGGACCCCCAGCATAGAGGGGGGTTAATTTTAGGTGCCGCGGCCGGGATTGGGTAATAGTGTGCCGCGGCCCCTTTAAGGAGCCGCGGCGGGGAATTTAAAAGTTTGAAATGCAGCGGGGGGCCTGATCTATGCAGATCGGCCCCCCCCCCTGCAATGGGTTTATGTGGGGACACTTCCGGGGTCCCGATGGGGAGCCCCAGCATAGAGGGGGGTTAATTTTAGGTGCCGCGGCCGGGAATGGGTAATAGTGTGCCGCGGCCCCTTTAAGGAGCCGCGGCGGGGAATTTAAAAGTTTGAAATGCAGCGGGGGGACTGATCTATGCAGATCGGGGACCCCCGCTGCAAGGGGTTAATGTGGGGGTGCTGCAGGGGTCCTGATAGAGACCCCTGCAGCAAGGGGATGTGTATAGGGTGCAGGGGGGAGCCTCACACTGCTGTCTCGGGCTGATCCGAGGCAGCACGTAGAGGCTTTCGGATCCCTTGCGGGCACTTTTTGTCCACGTAGGGATTCTTACGACATGCGAGAATCATGCGTAGATTTAAGGCTACGTAGCTCTCTCGGAGCCTATTCTCGGCCATTTTCTCGCAGTCATATCGTAAAGCAGGCTGCGAGAGATTCGGTACTCGCAAACAGCAGTAAAACTGCCTTTTGCGAGCACCGAGAGAACTACGAGGGATAATTTAATAGGGCCCAATATGTTCAACATTGTCAAAAGGGAAAGTTGTGTGTCATGTCATATATTCCCATTTGGCACATGAAGGATTAAGACACATTTGTCCATGAAATAATGTGAAACATACCTAATTTATGGAATGAAGCAAAAAATCAACTAATAGTATGTTTTGACAAACATGAAGAATTACTCTTAAAGTCATGACTTGTGAGGCTAGATATTCTGTTACTTCACTATTTGAGAGCCCAGAATAATGAAAATGTCTCCCTTTCCACTACCAAAGTCTCTAAATTTTGACCTTGAACAATGTCCTACTTAGCTCACGAAGAAGAGTAATTTCTCCATGCTTTCCTAAACACTCTTCTCATCAATCATTTCACCATAGGAAGTTTACTTATTTTCTTATTTTATCTGCCTTCTGTAGGAAATGGCCTTAGCATATGACAATGTCACAAAAAAAACATGACCCATATATGCCCTTCATGTGCAAATTAATGAAGTTCCAGGTTATTGACTCAATCTCCATCCTTGATGGATCCGTGATCCTTTTTGCAAACAAGCTATAGATATTATCATAGTACCGAGACCACCATAATATTGATTCCCTTTGACAAAATTATAGATTTTTCTTGAACGATCTGCATTTGACCTTCTGAATAAATCCTTCCTATTAGACAGACTCTTATACAAGTAGAAAAATTAACTTTGTAATACAGCATAGAATTAATACATAAAAGAACAATAAACAAATAGTGTTTACCATGGAAAAGTATATATTTTATGCAGTGAGAAATGCATAATTGCTGTTAAATAATTGTTATTTAATTCTCTGGCCTATTTCAGCTCTTTATCAAGTTTGAGATGCCAATGCAATACAGACATTGCTTTAAAGCACATTGGTCATGTATCTCAAATATACACTTTTCAAAAACTATACTTGAAAATAGACCTAATGTTATTAGAATATATAAAAAATGCAGAAGTTTGTTGCAATTATACTACCGTGTACTCTACAATTTTAGTTTCTGCTAGGTTCCTGAGGTACAAGGAGACTTTAAATGCACAGAAAGTTTCTATCAACACAATGGGAATATAGGAGCTACAGCTGTCAAAGCTCCCAGCAGGACTATCGGAAAGATAATTACAACGGCAACTCTTTGTAAGAAATTAGAAGGCAAAATTAGCATAGAATACAAAATGGAATCCTGTAAAGTAAAATTGCACATAAAAGTTTTTTCTTTATATGTAAACATTTTGTCCACTATCATGACTGCAGTGACAAATTCTGTAACCATGAAACCTCAGAAATCCAGTCTCATTAATATGAAGATAGTTAACAACTGTATTGCTACAGTAATTGAAATGTAAATACATGTCAGCATAGGAAATTACATCATATTCCATATGATCAAACAAGTCGGATGGCATTAATACTGGCATTATGATGACCCAGTAATAATATATACATATAATTAACATACTCAACTAATTTGAGCGAGTATAATGTTAAAGGTCATATAAATTGTATAAAAAATAGCAAAACAATTGTTAGATGAGAATACATGTTTGCTTGCAGCTTGCAGCTTGTTGAATTGGTTAGAGAAAAGGAATGAAATAGATAGATAGAAAGAGAGAGAGAGTGCACAACACTATCTATCTATCTATCTATCTATCTATCTATCTATCTATCTCTCTTCCTATATATAGGTGGATAGATACAGATTTACACATTTACAGCCTTATTAAATTGCGATTCAGCAAATTTAAAAGGGCTCTATTTAAGCACATAGCATACTTTTTTACAGAAGTTTGTAGTTAATGAACTTCTATCCAAAAGCTAAGTCTTCACTAACTAAAAACTTCTGTGAACAAATATGCTATGTCCTTAAATAGAGCCCTTTTAAATTTGCTGAATCGCAAATTAATAAGGCTGGTAATTCCAAGCACGTAATGACCTTCATACAGGCCGTATGTCTACGGGTTAGAAATTCTGTGCAGTTACAGATGTATTCAATTGACGCAAGTACAGATCTGAAGGCTAAACTCGTAAAATCCTTCCCGTGGCTGCAAGCTGTCTGTGGGCTGGAATACATGGCAGTCGCAGTTACAATCCAATCCCGTAATTACAGTGTGCGCCACAGCCCTTTGAGCCAATAGAAAATGGGCTAACGACTAATGATGGTCAGAGAAATTATATTAATATTTTATTTGCCTTTGCAGCTGCTGCTTGGCATTAAGCACTGTTACCTAGGTGGTTGTCCACAAGCACTCCCAAATCCCTTTCAATATCAGATACCCCTATTTTTTCCTTCCCAGATGCATAATTTTACATTTATTCATATTAAATTTCATCTGCCATTTAGTTGCCCATTTTTCTAATTTGTGCAAATCCCTTTGCAGGGAAAGTTCATTATTATCTGATTTAATTACCTTGCACAACTTAGTGTCATCAGCAAAAATGGAGACAATGGATACTTATTTTACACTTAATACATCCAAACACATATTAACACAAAACACATACTATGCATCAACATAAAGTAAGAACACACATAGATACACATATAGATGGGTCACTACATCCACACTCTCACCCTATAACCTAACATATAATAAATACACATGGAACATATTTTTTTTTATCACAAACATACAATTATGCACTTATTTTCATTTATCCTTATTTTATTTGTGGGATTAAAATGGAGGGTGGAGAGAGGAGGGGAGAGATGTGGATGATAAAAGGATGACAGAAAAGGAGGAGAGAGAAGAGAGAGGTGGCCCTGGGGAGTGAGGAGAGTGGTGGAGTGGGGAGTGGAGGAGAGGAAAAGACAGAAGAGTAGTGGAGTGGGGAGAGGAGTAGAGGAGAGTGGTGGAGTGGGGACAGGTGGAGTGGGGAGTAGAGGAGAGTGGTAGAGTGGGGAGTGGAGGAGAGTAGAGGAAAGGAGAGTGGAGGAAAGGAGTGTAGAGGATTGGTAGAGGGTCGTTAGTCGCCCATAGTTATAGGTACTCACAGCTCAGGGTTAGAGGGGAAGGGGCCTGATCCTAGGGGGGTGTTAGTCTGGGGGAGGGACAGGCCTCAGGGTCAGAGAAATGAGCATAGGATCCCCATCCACAGTCAGGAGGGCAAGAAGCTGGGGGCAGACACTGGGCCCCTAACTACCAGCATGAGGAGATGGTCCTCCTCAGTGCCATATGTGACCGCCCCACTATCCTTGCGGGGGGGGGGGGGAGGGAAGTTAGGCCCAGGGCCCAGGCCTAGAAGGAGGTAGTCGCCACAGTCACAGCAGTGGGCTTTGCTGAAAGGGATGTGAGGTCTGTGAAGCATCACTTTGATGACATCCGTGCCAAGGTGAAGAGGATGATGGCCAAGGAGATGAGAGCAGCGACAGCACCAAGTGGCAGCCCCCAAATGACTGTCAAATACAACGAGTGGGAGAGGGTGTTCAAGGGGCTGTTGTGCCAGCTCCCTGGCAGTTGAGCTCCAGGCCTGGTGGCCCAACAGGATCCAGCCTCCATGTCAGGTGAATATCAGATACACCAACATGTCACCACATGTACATCACATACACATACAAAACACACACCACATTTATATGATGACCAACAATGACACTGACATGTCAGCTCTGTGGATTTAACAAGGGATAGATGGGTCATTTATGTGTCGTTATGTCCATGAAGCAGACAAATCATTGTCATTAGTGGGCACAACACGAGTAATCAAGCAACAGAGAGTCCATGTATGGATGTGCCCACTGCAGCATATACAGATACAGCCTGCAGCCGGAATCAAGATAACATTATAATCCAATCAATTTGATTACATATAGAAAATGATAACTACACACAGTACAGCACAAGTTAAGTGAAACAACCAGCTTTAAGACAGCAGGATGTCAGATAGTGAGGAAAAGACAAAAGACAATGTATCATTCAACAGAATTAACACAAATACTATTCTTCTCTCTTTTACAGCTGGCAGGAGGTATGGATTAGTTGGTGAGCCAGAGGCAGGGGCGTCAGCTCCATTGGAACAGGATGTGTGGGACCTTACCGCCGCCCCACAGGACCTGATGCAGGAGGATGAGGCAAGAAGAGCACCAGAGGGCCTGGGATATGAGGAGGAAGAGCAAAAAATAATCTGGTCAGTGGGGTCACCTGCTGGACCTTTGGCCACAGCAATTGCATTGGACCCCTCTGCCCCCCTCCTAAAACAGCTGTGTTCACCACCCCGGCCCTCCTACTGGACAGCACCACAACTTCCTCCTCCCAGCAGTGCTACAACCTGGCTCCCACCACCACCACCAGGCCCATCAGTAGCACTACACGGAAGCCAGGCTTCAGCCAGGCCCCAGCACCTCCCCACTGGGCCACCACCACTGCCACTTCCTCACCCAGACATGCCCACACAGAGCAGACCTCCATCCCAAGGTCCACCATCACAGGCTGCCAAGGGGGAGATGCTGGTCCTAATGCGTCAGCTTTATAAAGGTAATTGGGGAGGCACCATAGGGAGATGAGGAGGTATCACCTCGTGGTGGAGTCCTACCTGGTCAGGCGGCTCCATTCATTGGATAACCAGAGTGCGCTCATCCATCTGAACTTTTACACAGTTACATTGTAATTAAGGTTGAAAAAAGACTTTCAGTCCATCAAGTTCAACCTTTTAAGATCTCCTCTGATCTGCAATATGAGGATTAGATATTAATTAATGTTAATTAATTGTTAATTAATTATTAATCAACTTTTTTTATTTTTTTATTATTATTAATCCAGAGGAAGGCAAACAGAAAAAAAAACAAGGGAAACTTAGCCAATCGTCTCAAAGGAAAAAAAAAATGTCTTCCTGAGCCCAGAAACTGGCGATCGGATTTCTCCCTGGATCAATACTCTATCTCTAATTATCTAGGTTAACCCTGACTTCTCTTTTTAATTAGAAATAAATCCAGTCCCCTTTTAAAGTTATATATCAAATCCGCTGTTACCACCTCCTCTGGTAGATAATACCACAGATTAACCACCCTTACTGTGAAGAACCTTTTTCTTTCTTTAAGGTGGAATCTTTTTACTTCTAACCTCAAGGGATGTCCTCTTGTCAGTTGAAAACCTCTTGGCCCAAAAAAGCTCCCTTGACAAATTTATTTAAATAAGGTATTCATATCTCCTCTTAGACGCCTTCTTCCTTCATAACTTAGCCCCTCCATTCCCCTTATTAGTTTTGTTGCCCTCCTCTGTACCTTTCCCAGCTCTAAAATGTCCTTTTATGAAGTGGTGCCCAAGGTTGTACTCCATATTCCAAATGAGGGCATACTAGAGATTTGTATAGTGGAGGAATTATATTTGCTTCTCTTGCTTCTAAACCCTTCTTAATACATGATAATATTTTATTTATCTTGGCAGCTGCTACTTGGCTTTGAGCACTGTTACTGAGGTGGTTGTCCACAAGTATTCACAAATCCCTTTCAATATCTGATACCCCTATGTTTGCTCCATTAAGATTATAAATTGCATGGCTATTTTTCCTTCCCATATGCATAACTTTACATTTATTTGTATTAAATCTCATCTGCCATTTAGATGCCCATTCCTCAATTTTATGTAAATCCCTTTGAAGGGAAAGCACATCATTATCTGATTTAATTACCTTGCACAACTTTGTGTCATCAGCGAAAATGGAGACACTACTTTCCAGTCCACCTCTAAGTCATTAATAAATATGTTAAAAAGGAGAGGACCTTATACTGAATCCTGAGGAACCCCTAGTTACCACATTAGTCCATTCTGAATATATTCCATTTACAACAACCCTTTGCTTCCTGTCTTTTAGGCAGCTCTCAATGAGAGCGAATCCATGAGCAGATATTTGCTGCAATTCCGGTACCCCTTAGTATGCACAATAGTCTCCCATGTGGCACTGTATCAAAAGCCTTTGCAAAATCCAAAAAGACTACATCCACTGAGTTGCCTTGATCCAGGTTCCTACTAACCTCCTCATATAAACTAATTAGATTTGTTTGACATGACCTATCCCTCATAAATCCATGTTGACTTCTACTTATAATCCTGTTCAAATAGACATATTCTTGTATATTATCACTTATTAAGCCTTCTAAAAGCTTTCCCACTACAAAAGTGAGGCTCACTGGTCTATAATTCCCCGGATTTGCTGTTGCTCTCTTTTTAAATATAGGTATCACCTCTGCTTTTTGCCAGTCATCTGGTAGAGACCCTGTGTTGGTGAATCTTGAAAAATTAAATAAAATGGTTTGGCTATTACAGAACCCAGTTCCCTCAGTACCCTTGGATGTATTCCATCAGGACCCGGGGCTTTATTAACATGTATTTTTCCAACCTCTTTTGGATTACTTCCTGCACTAACCAATTATTTGGCAAAAGTAGTGTGAGAGGAGAGTTTGATTCAGATGTTTTCAATTTTATTTTAAAGTAGGTGGGAAAAGTATTCTACTGTGAGACAGGAAGGTTTAAAAATAATTTTAGATTACAATCATAGTTTCCCCTCCTGCACTCAGAGTACTCTAAAATATAACTTTTATTTGTCATTTATTTAAAAAAAGTCATGTTGCTCTTCATTTTTAGATGTGACAAACACATGTGACAAACACACCACGTGAAAAAAATAATATTAAAAACACAAGGATTGTATATCCCAAGAGGAATAATAGTTGTTTAGAGCTATGCACTGATCCCATTGGAACCTTGCTAATTAAAAGAACATAATATACATTTTTTCAACCTAAGAAATAACTATGGTTGATTGTTCTTATTCCTGGACTTGTGCTTTAGGAAATGTTTTCTCAATTAACTCTACTTGTATTTATAAATCATTTTATTATTACCCTCCAAGCTTTTGATAGTTATCTAACTAAATCTCCTTATATTGGTCTGTTTGTGATCTTCTACAATTCTGCAATATCTTAAGATTGGGAGAACATGTTTTTTTCTTTTCTTTTTACAAACTGTACAACTAAAAAGTGGAGTAGACAAAATAAGGACTAAGGTCCATGCCGGGGAACCCCAGTCAGTCTAGCCTACATGCAAAACGGCTATTTATTGTGTTTTTAACCAATCCATGAAAATCCCTGGTATATGATAATGACGCGGCGCGCATGTGCGCCGGCGCCGGGTCAAGGAGCGGAGGCCGGAGCACAAGCAGGTAAGTGAGGGGAGAGGGGGTAGGTATTTAGGGGGGTTTAGGTGGAGGAGCGGGGTTGAGGGGGGTTTAGGTTGAGGAGGGGGGTTGGGGTTGAGGGACGTTGAGGGGGGTTGAGGTTGAGGAAGTGGGTTGGGGTTGACATTGAGGAGGGGGGTTGAAGTTGAGGAGGGAGGTTGAGGATGGGGGGGTTGAGGATGAGGATGGGGGTGCTGAGGAGGGGGTTGAGGATGGGGGGGTTGAGGAGGAAGGTTGAGAAGGGGGTTGAGGAGGGGGTTGAGGATGAGGAGGGAGGTTGAGAAGGGGGTTGAGGATAAGGAGGGAGGTTGATGTTGAGGAGGAGGGGTTGAGGAGGGGGGTTGAGGATGAGGATGGGGGTTGAGGATGTGGGGGTTGAGAAGGGAGGTTGAGGAGGGGGGTTGAGGTTGAGGAGGGTTGAGGTTGAGGAGGGTTGAGGCTGAGCAGGGGGTTGAGAATGAGGATGGGGGGTTGAGGAGGGGGTTGAGGATGGGGGGTTGGGGAGGGAGGTTGAGGATGAGGAGGGAGGTTGAGGATGGGGGTTGAGGATGAGGATGGGGGTGTTGAGGAGTGGGTTGAGGATGGGGGGGTTTAAGAGGAAGGTTGAGGAGAGGGTTGAGGATGAGGAGGGAGGTTGAGGAGGGGATTGAGGATGAGGAGGGAGGTTGAAGAGGAGGGGTTGAGGAGGGGGGTTGAGGATGGGGGGTTGAGGAGAGAGGATGAGGATGGGGGCGTTGAGGATGGGTGGGTTGAGGAGGGAGGTTGAGGAGGAGGAGTTGAGGAGGGGGTTGATGTTGAGGAGGGGGGTTGAGGATGGGGAGTTGAGGAGGGGGATTGAGGATGGGGGGTTGAGGATGGGGGGTTGATGAGAGAGGATGAGGATGGGGGATTGAGGATGGGGGGATTGAGGATGGGGGGGTTGAGGAGGGAGGTTGAGGAGGGGGTTGAGGATGAGGAGGGAGGTTGAGGAGGGGGTTGAGATGAGGAGGGAGGATGAGGAGGCAGGATGAGGAGGCAGGATGAGGAGGGAGGATGAGGAGGGAGGATGAGGAGGGAGGTTGAGGAGGGAGGTTGAGGATGAGGAGGGAGGTTGAGGAGTGGGGTTGAGGAGGGTGATAAGGGAGTGGGGAAGAGACACAGTGAAGGGAGAGGTTGGAAGAGACACAGGGAAGGGAGAGGGGAGAAGAGACACAGGGAAGGGAGAGGGGAGAAGAGACACGGAGAGAGAGGGGGACATAGAGGGCACAAGAGGGACACAGGGGGCAGCACATTTCCCACCCTCGGCTTATACTCGAGTCACTCATTTTACCCAGTATTTTGTGGTAAAATGGGTGCCTCTGCTTATACTCGAGTATATACGGTAATCATATCTCCTCTTAGATTCTAAAATGCCTCTTTACACAACTAAACAAACGGTTTAGCCTCTCACATGCAGCCTATTTACACTGCACACTTGCCACATTGCTGACACTTTCTCCTCAGATCACCAATAGTCCAAATGTACATTGTATGCTGCAGGAAAAGCAACAGTGATTGTTAGCTCTTCAGGATATTGATTCCTTGATATATTCATTAAAAATAGGTAAAGTATATTCATTTATTATTTAATTCATTAATTAATTATTCTAAAAAAATATATTTATATAGAAAAAAACAGAGCAGAGGAGAGACTCGCTTTGCCAAAGTGCTCAGCTTGGAGCTCGCAATGAGCACCGAAGGCGCTCAGCGTGGGGCTTGCAATAAGCGTCGAAGTTGCTCAGACGACCAAAAGTACATCAGGGAAGAGGCTTGCAATGAGCGCCGAAGGAACTCAGAGGACTAAAAGGCTTACATTGTATGGCAAACAGCATTACCTGCCTTACAATTTTATTGCCGTAATTTTTTGACGGGCAAGTCGCTAGTTTAAATAATAATACACATGTTTATGAGCAATCTTGCCTCTTGCATTCAGCAGCTCCATCAGCTAGAGCTAAGAGGAAGTAAGGAATGAGAGTGAAAAATTGATGACAACTGCATTATCATACAGACTGCTGATAGTGGTTGAATGATTGTAACAGTAATCTGAGGCTTTCATTATAAATATTCATTGAACTATACTGAACTTTTACAGAAAACATAATAATAATAATAATAAAAGTAGTAATAAAATAGTAATCAGTGAAATCTTGCTTGGCAAATAAGTAAATCTTTTTGAATGCTTATATAGTATATTCACATATTACCGTATTATTGCAAGAAGGATTAAAAGTGTTAAATTATGTTTGCCAGTGTAGTTCCCATAAACACTTGGTTTCTGTATAGCAATTTAACTTGAAATGTCTGTGATACTGTAGACAACCAATCAGCTCGTCTTTCATGACATTTTCTAAAGTTTCCTTAGGGATCGTGGGGTGGCTATGAGTCAGCTTGTCTGGCCAGTGATATAAGCATGTGACAACAATACCTGCAGGGGTCACATCTTAGGTACAGGTGCCCCCTGGTCTGATTGTCTGGGGAGGAGCAGTATTCAGCTTATTTTCTCTAGAAAAAGGCATCTAAGAGGAGATATGATTACCGTATATACTCGAGTATAAGCCGAGGCACCCATTCTACCACAAAATACTGGGTAAAATGAGTGACTCGAGTATAAGCCGAGGGTGGGAAATGTGCTGCCCCCTGTTTCCCTCTTGTGCCCTCTGTGTCCCCCTCTCTATCTCCGTGTCTCTTCTCCCCTCTGCCTTCCCTGTGTCTCTTCTCCCCTCTCCCTTCCCTGTGTCTCTTCACCCTCCCTTATCACCCTCCTCAACCCCACCCCTCAACCTCCCTCCTCATCCTTAACCTCCCTCCTCATCCTCCACCTCCCTCCTCATCCCCCCATCCTCAACCCCTTCCTCAACCTCCCTCCTCAAGCACCCATTCTCAACCCCCTCCTCAAGCCCCCCATCCTCATACTCCCTCCTCAACCCCCCATCCTCATCCTCAACCCCTCCTCAGCCTCAACCCTACTCAACCTCAACCCCCCTCAACCCCAACCCCTCTCCTTAACCCCCCTCCTCAACCCCCCCATCCTCAACCCTCCCATCCTCAACCCTCATCCTCTCTCCTCAACCCCCCATCCTCAACCCCCCTCCTCCTCATCCTCAACCTCCCTCCTCATCCTCAACCTCCCTCCTCATCCTCCCTCCTCATCCTCAACCTCCCTCCACAACACCCCTCCTCAACTCCCTCCTCAACCTACCCATCCTCAACCCCCTCCTCAACCTTCCTCCTCAACCACCCCATCCTCAACCCCATCCTCAACCCCCATCCTCAACCTCCCTTCTCATCCTCAACCTCCCTCCTCATCCTCAACCCCTCCTCAACCCCCTCCTCAACCTCCCTCCTCAACCCCACCATCCTCAACCCCCTCCTCAACCTTCCTCCTCAACCCCCATCCTCAACACCCTCCTCAACCCCCAACCTCATCCTCAACCCCCCATCCTCAACCTCCCTCCTCAACCTCAACCCCCCTCCTCAACCTCAACCCCAACCCACCTCCTCAACCTCAACCCCCCTCAACCTCCCCCCTCAATCCCCCTCAACCCCCCTCAACATCCCCCCTCAATCCCCCTCAACCCCAACCCCCCTCCTTAACCTAAACCCCCCTCCTCCACCTAAACCCCCCTAAATACCTCCCCCCTCTCTCCTCACTTACCTGCTTGTGCTCCGGCCTCCGCTCCTTGACCTGGAGCGGATGTGACGTCACATGCGTGCCGCGTCATTAGCATATACCGGGTGCCAGGTGGAGGAGGTGGGTTGAGGGGGGTTTATGCTTAGGAGGGGGGTTTAGGTTGAGGAGGGGGTAAGGAAAGAGACACCGGGGTAGAGAGACACACAGGGGGGTTTGAGACACACGGGGGGTTAGAGACACACGGGGGGGTTAGAGACACATGGGGGGGTAGAGAGACACGGGGGGGTAGAGAGACACGGGGGGGGGGAGTGACTTTTGTATAAGCCGAGGGGCCCATTTTTGCCTTAAAAAAAGGGCTGAAAAACTCGACTTATACTTGTGTATATATACGGTACCTTATATAAATACATCCAGGGTTAGTATAAAGATTTGTCAAGGAAGCTTTTTGTGCCAAGAGGTTTACAACTGACAAAGGGACATCTGTTGAGGTTAGAAGTAAAAAGATTCCACCTTAAAGAAAGAAAAGGGTTCTTCGCAGTAAAGGTGGTTAATCTGTGGAGGTGGAGACAGCAGATAGATAACTTTAAAAGGGGACTGGATTTACTTCTAATTAAAAAGGGAATTCATGGTTTTCCCGGATAATTAGAGAGAGAGTATTGATCCAGGGAGAAATCTGATCACCAGTATCTGGGGTCAGGAAGGAATTTGTTTTCCCCTTTGAGACGATTGGCTAAGTTTCACTTTGTTTTTTTTCTTTTTTCCTTCCTCTGGATCAATGAAATAATAATTTAAAAAAATCAATTGTTGATTAATACTTAATTAACAATGAATTAACATCTAATTAATTAATAACTAATCCGCATATTGTAGATCAGAGGAGATCTTAAAAGGTTGATGGACTAAAAGTATTTTTTCAACCTCAATTACTATGTAACTATATACAGTATCACACAAAACTAAGTATTACCCTCACAGTTTTGTAAATATTTTATTATATCTTTTCATGTGACAACACTGAAGAAATGGCACTCTGCTACAATGTAAAGTAGTAAGTGTACAGCCTGTATAACAGTGTAAATTTGCTGTCCCCTCAAAAAAACCTCAACACACAGCCATTAATGTCTATGCCATTGACAACAAAAGTGAGTACACCCCTAAGTGGAAATATCCAAATTGGGCACCATTATTTTCCAGCACTGCCTTAACCCTCATGGGCATGGAATTCACCAGAGCTTAGCAGGTTTCCACTGGAGTCCTCTTCCACTCCTCCATAATGACATCACGGAGCTGGTGGATGTTAGAGACCTTTCCCTCCCCGGTGTCATGTGACTCGTTAGTGTTGCAAGGTTTCAGGTGTGAATGGGGAGCAGGTGTTTTAAATTTGCTGTTATCACTCTCTCATACTCGTCACTAGAAGTTCAACATGGTACCTCATGGCAAAGAACTCTCTGAGAATCTGAAAAAAATGAATTGTTGCTCTTCATAAAGATGGCCTAGGATATAAGAAGGTTGCCAAGACCCTGAAACTGAGCTGGAGTACGCTGGGCACTCAGAACAGGTCTCAACATGGTGCTAAGCATCATATCCAGAGGTTATCTTTGGGAAATAGACGTATGAGTGCTGCCAGCATTGCTGTAGAGGTTGAAGGGGTGGGGCTCAGCCTGTTAGTGCTCAGACCATGCGCCGCACACTGCATCAAACTGGCCTGCATGGCTGTCGTCCCAGGACGAAGACCTTTCTAAAGATGATGCACAAGAAAGCATCTTTATTTCGAATGCTTTTCTCTCTTGGATGCTTTTACATTTTCCTCTAAATATTTTGACTTTTAAGTTTGTGATGGTGGACTACAGTGCTCTGCTTTTTCATGTATATATTGATGTATATGTGTATATAATATGTGTATATATGTTTCCTTTGCTATGTTGTGTTTATTCCCCATATATGTATTTACCTGATGATGTCAGATGCTGTTTCCACTCTATCTGCATCTGCTGTTATTATTCAAACTGAGGGTTCCATCTCATGTAGTATTGCTTGAGACTTGATAAAGAGAGGTTAAGCCTCTCGAAAGCTCGTCATTATAAATAAGACGTTTGTCCAATACAAAAGGTATCAAATTATATTGCAATACTCATTATTAATCTATGTATATATATATATATATATGCATTAATAATTACTATATTACTAAATTACTATATATATATATATATATATATATATATATATATATATAACTTTAAAAAGAGATTGGATATATTAAAAAAAAAGGGCATTAAGGGTTATCCTGGATAAATAGAGAGGGAGTATTGATCCAGGGATGAATCCGATCGCCAGTATCTGGGGTCAGGAAGGAATTTTATATGTTTTTTCCCATTTGAGACAATTGGCAAAGTTTCACTGTTTTTTTTTTTCTGTTTGCCTTCCTCTGGATCAATTAACAATAAATCTGCGTATTGCAGATGAGAGGAGATCTAAAAAGGTTGAAATTGATGGACTAAAGTCTTTTCTCAACCTAAATTACTATGGGCCTCATTCTATTAGCGGCCGCAGCCGTTGCGGGGCCGCAAGGACCGGCCGCAAGCTATTCGACTATTCTATTCCCTTACGGCAGGGGGCTCCGGCAGGCTTGCGGCCGGTGCCTTGCTATCTCTTGCGGCCGCTCGCGCCAGAGGAAAGCCTTTGATCTAAAACGTCCGCAAGAGTTTCGGCCGTAAGAAATTCCTATTTGCAATTCAATTGCTCCGGGAAACCTCTCTGCAAGGCTAAAAACGAGCCGCAGCTTACTTGCAGGAAAGAGGTCCCGCTAGCACCAATTAAGCACATAAAATAGCTCAAATAAAGCCATCCTGCACTTTGAGAAGACTATAAAGGGATTTTAGGTGTTAGAAAAAATAGCACATAATTATCCTATACTCAAATCCGTAAAATATTTTATTTTTAATATCCGTAAAATATCCATGTAAAAAGTCCAGAGTGCTTGGAGCACTTCAGACCCGCCCACGTCGCAGCCCGAAAATAAACAGTTAATTTGAACTCGGGTTTGGGCTGATGTGCAAGCTTGAGAGTGGGTTATTTTTAATCCTCATGTCCCCCAATATGATCCCTAGCATTTACAGAGCTGTACAGTGCAGGCTTGAATTTATTTTTGCGTTTTTAGATTTCACAGCTTACGGCCGGTTTCAAGATATGCGGCCGGCCGTAAGGGGAGATCCTTGCGGGGCCGTATAATAGAATCGCGAGTTAACAGAACCCCCGCAAGGAATCGCAGCCTTACGGCCGATTTACGGCCGCTAATAGAATGAGGCCCTATGTAACTATGTAACTAATCACATATATAGTTGTGAGCGTACGAGTTGTTGCTAACGCTGCGGGCTCGCTACGCGAGCCGAGGCCCTCGCGAAGCGAGGGCACTGCCCGAGGGTCTCAGTTGCTGGCATGGAGCGCCGTAGGCGCTCCATGCCAGCACCTGAGGACCTCGCAAAGCGAGGGCCGCAGTTGCTGGCATGGAGCGCCGAAGGCGCTCCATGCCAGCAACTGCGAGCCTCGCAAACTTCACGTCGCAACCCAAACAGTACGACACACACATTACGACACTCGCAAACAACATACGACACACGTTCACACACATTACGGACTCGCAACACTCGGACGCAACTCGCGAACATTACAAAATGTAAAACACAATACATACACACACCACATACATAAAAAACTTACATACACCAAGAGGGAGCACCCAGCACCTCAAAAATACAACTTACACCTCGATTTTACTCGAAATAAAACAGTTTAGAAACTAAAAAAAAATCGAAGCGAGAGAAAAAATGGCCGCCGAACAAAACGAAAACGAGGCTACAGCACTCTAAACTCGCAAAACACCACAAGAAACTCGCAAAACACCACAAAACACCTACGGATATTCCGATACAAACGTATACCACACATTACTCGCCATTTTACGCCAATGCGGAAGTACACAACAACGGTTTGGGCTCGCGCACGCACAGTGTTACACTGCACACATTCAGCACGCTTCCACAGCAGATCCACACCACGAATGCTGCAGCAACATCAAAACACATTCACAGCTCTTCCACACAATGCTTTCAAATAGGTAAAGTATATTCATTTATTAATGTATTATATATTTCATTATTACACACTAAACAGCATTAGCTACCTTACAATTTCATTGCCGTCATTTTTTGACGGGCAATTCGCTAGTAAATATATATCTTTCTAAGTTGCATGCAGTTTTCTGTTTTCTTTTACAGCACAACTGTGCTGTAATAATTTATTTCCACTATTTCTGAAATCTGTTTAGAAGCATTTGTGTCAGAAAAAAAAAATCCACTGTGGTTCCTTGTATGAAAAGGTTGAGAAATTTCTCTTGTTTTTAGGAACATAAAATACATTTTCGAATTGAAATTTTATATGTATTGTGAAAACTAAAAAAAATTATTGCTTATGGCATTGCCCCTTTTTTAAAATAAAAATCCTGAAATTTCTGAGAGAAAATTGGAAGAAAGCGTGCAGCATCACAAAAACCAATACTGTTATCCATTAAAAATAACGCCATCAATAGATATTTCAATCTTCTACCATTTATGCTCTTTATTTTAAACCTTGACTTTTAGCTATTAATGATCGCTTTTAGCAAAACTCCTTTTTACTATAGTGAGTATATAATAGTATATTGCTTTACAGAGCAGAAAGGAAAGGATATTTTATGGTCCATTTAAGTACACTGAGTATATATTTCTTTTTTACTTCAAGCTGCCCATTACATTCGTATCTCAATGCTATCAGCAGAACCCTGCTATAGATCAAATATTTGTCAAGGAATACATAGCAACAAAATCATGTGAAGCATAATGGAGGAAGGCACATTTGAATATACAGTATATAATTTAATATATAAATATATATAATTTAATATATAAATATACATATATATTGATATATATATATATATATATTTACATATATATATATATATATATATATATATATATATGTATTATTATTATTATTATCTTTATTTATATCGCGCCAACATATTTCGTAGCGCTGTACAGGTGGTTAGTACATGGCAAAAAACAAACTTAACACCTTAAAGAATGGAGGGCCCTGTTTTTGAGCATATAATCAAATGTACATAGTGCTTGTTTCCAAGACACGGACACACAAATAAAAAAAACTCGCAAACTTACAATCTAAGGGTTTAGGTGTGATACAAGAGGGTGACAAATACAAAAATGGCAACGTGAATGCAATTTGTTTAATCAATTGGAGGGATCTGTGTGTTGTACTGTAGATTGTGGGTGGGAGTGTTTTTAAGCTGTGGAGTGTGCAGTTGTAATTATAAAGGCTGAAGGTGATATGATTTTTTAAATAGGTGTGTTTTTAGTAATTTTTTAAAGGTTTTGAGGCAGGAAGTTAATCTAATGGAGCGAGGCAAGGAGTTCCAGATAGTAGGGGCTGCACGAGAAAAGTCCTGAAGACGGGAGTGAGAGGAGGTGATGAGAGAGGAGGAAAGAAGAAGGTCGTTAGCAGAACGAAGGGGGCGGTTGGGAGAGTATTTTGAAACAAGAGCAGAGATATAAGGGGGTGCACTGTTGTTGAGGGCTTTATGTGTTAGGGTCATGATTTTAAATTTGATTCAGGAAGCTATGGGAAGCCAGTGGAGTGATTGACAGAGAGGAGCTGCAGACACTGATCGTTTGGTATTGAAGATGAGTCTAGCGGAGGCGTTCATTATGGATTGGAGGGGAGACAGACGAGAGATGGGGAGGCCAGCAAGAAGGGAATTGCAGTAGTCGAGTCGAGATATGATGAGAGAGTGTATTAGAATTTTAGCTGTGTCTTGTGTAAGATAATGACAAATTTTGGAGATGTTTTTTAGGTGAAACTGACAAGATTTAGTTATCGATTGGATGTGAGGAATAAAAGAGTGGGCGGGATCCAGTAGAACCCCAAGACAACGGGCCTGGGAGGTGGGAGTGATGATGGTGTTGTCAACAGTGAGAGATATTTGCGGAGTGGAAGCTATAGTAGAGGGTGGAAAGATTAGGAGTTCAGTTTTAGACATGTTGAGTTTGAGTTGACGGGTAGACATCCAGGAGGATATGCTAGAGAGGCAGTTGGAAACTTGAGCTAAAAGAGAGGGGGATAGATTGGGTGCAGAGAGGTAGATTTGAGTATCATCTGCATAGAGATGATACTGAAATCCAAAGGATTTTATGAGGGTGCCAAGGGAGGAGGTGTAGATAGAGAAGAGGAGGGGGCCTAGGACAGAACCTTGGGGAACGCCAACAGACAGAGGGAGAGGTGAAGAAGAGGTGCCAGAGAAGGAGACGCTAAATGTACGATCTTTTAGATAGGATGTGAACCATAAAAGAGCTGTGCCCTGGATGCCAAATGAACGGAGAGTTTGGATTAGAAGAGGGTGGTCAACTGTGTCGAAGGCAGCAGAGAGGTCCAGAAGAATTAGCATGGAGAAGTTACCCTTTGATTTGGCAGTTAGCAAGTCATTGGTGACTTTTGTGAGGGCTGTTTCTGTTGAGTGTTGGGCACGGAAACCAGATTGGAAGGGGTCAAGAAGGGAATTGGAAGAAATAAATTGAGTGAGGCGATTGTAAACCAGCCGCTCAAGCAGTTTAGAAGCCAGGGGAAGTAGTGAGATAGGGCGGTAGTTGGAGGCAGAAGCTGGATCAGATGATGGCTTCTTGAGAATGGGTGTAATTACGGCATGTTTTAAAGAGGATGGAAACCTGCCAGTGTTTAGGGAGAGGTTGAATAGATGTGTGAGAGCTGGGATAAGTGCGGTGGATAGGGGAGGAATTAGCTGTGAAGGAATAGGATCATGTGGGCATGTGGTAAGGTGAGAGGTTGATAGTAAAGTAGATACTTCATCCTCGGTAACAGGGTCAAAGGAATCCATAGTGGAGGAGGGATTGGGGAAGGATAAATGTTGGGTGTTGTCGGCTTGTGGAAAGGATGGTGGGATAGGGCCAAGCTGGGAGGAGAGCTAATTTCGGATAGTTTAAATTTTAGTTTTAAAGTGTCTGGCAAAGTCATCAGCAGTTAGACAGGAAAGGGCAGGAGGCGGGGGTGGGCAGAGGAGGGTGTTAAATGTAGCAAATAAACGTTTAGGGTTGGAGGACAGGTTTGATATTAGTGAAGAGAAGTAGTGTTGTTTGGCAAGATTGAGGGCAGACAAGTAGGAGCGCAAGGTAAACTTGTAGTGGAGAAAGTCTGCTGAGGTTCGAGATTTCCTCCATAGTCGTTCTGCAGTGCGTGAGCATCTCTGTAGATAGCGTGGTTGTGTAGTGTGCCATGGTTGTGGGTGAGAGCGAGGGCGTTTGCTTGTGATTATGGGGGCAAGAGAGTCAAGGGTGGAAGTTAGAGTATCGTTGTACTGTGAAGTGGCGATGTCAGGCAGGCAAGGGTGGTGAGGGGGCTGAGAAGGGGTTTTATATATATATATATATATATATATATATATATATACACTAGCAACTTGCCCGTCAAAAATGACTGCAATAAAATTTGAAGCCTGGCAATGCTGTTTTCCACACAATGGGAGCCTCTTTTCTGCTACTTTACTGGCCTCCCGATGAGCACCTTCGGCGCTTATCACGTGGCTCGCAATGCGCGCCTTCAGCGCTCATTGCGAGCCACTCCTCCCTGTACTTGACGGGATACACTCATTGCATGCCTCTCCCCCCTCTACTTTACTGGCCTCGCAATGAGTGCTTTTGGCACTCATTGAGAGTCTCTCAATTCCTCCCTTGTGTCTCATTTCCCCCCTCCTCTGCCTCCCTTGTTTCTCCTTTCCCCCCTCTGTCCCTCCCTTGTGTCTCCTTCCCCCTGTGTTTTTACCCCCTCTCCCTCCCCTGTGTCTTTCCACCCTCAATCTCCCCTGTCTCTGTTTCCCTCCCTCTCCCTCCCCTGTGTCTCTTGCCCTCTCTTTCCCTCCCCTGTGTCTCATTCCACCATTTGTCTCTTCCCCCTCCCTCAGGTCTCTTCCCCCCCATTTCCCTCCCCTTTGTCTTTCCCCCCTCTCCTGTGTCTCTTCCCCCACCTCTCCCTTCCCTGTGTCTCTCCCCCCCTCTCCCACCCATGTGTGTCTCCCCCCTCCCCTGTGTCTCTTCCCCCCTACCCCTCCACCATTGTCTCTCTCCCCCTCCTCTCCCTCCCCTGTTTCTCTTCCCCCTCCTCTCCCCCTCCACCTGTCCCCCTCCCCTGTGTGTCTCCCCCCTCCTCCCCTGTGTCTCTTCCCCCCTCCTCTCCCTCCCCTGTGTCTCTTCCCCCTCCTCTCACTCCCCTGTGTTTCATGACGAGCTTTCAAGAGTGTTCCTCTCTTTGTCGAGTCAGAGTCAATACTGATTTTATTGACTCTGACTCGACAAAGAGAGGAAAGCTCTCGAAAGCTCGTCATGAAACCTATGAATATGTTTGTCCAATAAAAAAGTTATCACTATATATTGCAATACTCTGATTATTCATCTATCTATCTATCTATCTATATATATATATATATATATATATACTGTATATATTTATATATATATATATATATATATATATATATATATATACAGTATATATATATATATATATATATATATACTGTATATATATATATATATATGTGTGTAGAGAGATATGGTTATAGGCGATTTAATAACTAAATTAAATAATATTAATTAATTTAGTTGAAATAATATGGATACTGATTAGTTAGTTCATAAATTGTTCAATTAGTTAAACATCCAATTGACATAATTATTATTTTTAAAAAGTGATATGCTGGGGTTTTATCACCATCCTAGCTCCACTGTCAACAGCTCATTGAACTATTCCTACTCTTGATACTCTAGTAGCTAAAACATATAGCTACCTAGGATATGATATTTGCAATATTTGACTCAGAGGCTCTACACTTGATTCTAATTAATAATCGTTATCAAGGTTTGTTAAAAGGCTTCATAATGGCTTCTATTGATCATAACTCCATAAATTAAACATTCATTTTAAAGGAAAATAATTGCTCCGTGTTTTTGTGTCATCTAATGGAGCATAGATCATATGGTGCCTTCAGTGGCCCTTTAAATAGGTTTTAATCTTTTCATATAATCTTTGCATGTGTTAGGTACAGCACATGGAATAAGAAGATTGCTCTACCTTGCTTTGTTACTTATTTTAAAACCGAGTCTTTTATAAATGTATTAACTTTAAAATATGTTTGTTTTGTACTAGCTCACTAGAAGTACTTAGATGATTAAATATGAACCATCAACATTTTCTAATCCCTGAATATTTCTCAAAGGTTAAATTACGAAAAATTTAAACCAAAGGAGGAGACATCTAGTAGCATTTTTTTAGTCCAACATAATAATTCATAAGTAAAAAGAATGTGGAAGAACATGCTGGCATTTTGTTTTTATGGTATACCAAGTGAGACTAATTGTATTGTGCAAGTGACCACAGGGAGATTGAGTTACCTTACATTTGATGTTCTATATAAAATAAATGAGTTTTTATAATGTTCAGCTGTATAGCAAGTTACATCACAATAGCAAGAAATTCAATAAAACAAAATGTTCTCTATTGATGTTATTGTATAATGTCATCTTTCCTATCTTTTCTTAGAAATATTCCTTTTTGTCAGCATACCCCAACTGTTCCCCGTCTCATTGCACTTACATGAACTCTCAGAATAAAAAGAAAAAAAGATGTATTCCAAATAAAGTTAATTCCAGAAAATGAAGTCAAGCTCCCAAAATTTTAATGACCAATAAACCGAAATAAACAGGGAGCTTGGCTACAAAAACATTGCCGGATGGTCTGACACAAGCAGAATATCAGTAAGTGAAAAAGTTTGTTTGAAGCATTTAAAGTGACCGTTGTAGAATGTCCACATCTTGGTGTAGAGCATTGAAGATCTAGAAAAGGTTCAGAGAATGGCAATACAACTAATAAGAGAGTGAAAGGAATAAGATATGAAAACAGGTGAACCAAATTAGATTTATTTTGTCAAAAAGAAAGATGCCTGAGAGGTGATATCATTATATTATATAAATACATCCATGGTCAGTATAAAGCTTTGTTAGGTGAACTTTTGTTTAAATTAACAAACAGTAAATCATGAATTTCATCATAAAGAA
Source organism: Discoglossus pictus (assembly GCA_027410445.1). Taxonomy (NCBI): domain Eukaryota; kingdom Metazoa; phylum Chordata; class Amphibia; order Anura; family Alytidae; genus Discoglossus; species Discoglossus pictus. The sequence goes on along the minus strand of CM050165.1, from coordinate 403,223,243 downwards.
ATAAAAAGGATTATTTAATGTAAGAACGCATTACCAAAGGAGTTAGTGACAGCAGATAACTTTAAAATGGGTTTAGATATAATTTTGAATATTAAAGGGCAAACAAAGTTGTAATAGCTAACTACACGTGATAAGATTCTGATCATGGTAATGATCCACTTGCTAGTTTTTGGGATTAGGATTTTTTTTTACGTAATGATGCACTTGGCGTTGTTTGAAATGTTTTTTTTTCTGGTTTGCCCCACAGTCTACTAATCATTTATATAATACAACGATTAGAGCAGTGGTGGAGCTACATAATGGAGGGCCCCGGTGCAAGAAAATCCCACACATTATATATATATATATATATATATATATATATATATATATATATATATATAGATAGATATAGATATATATAGAGGAATAATCAGAGTTTTGCAGTTTATAGTGATACCTTTTTTATTGGACAAACATATTCATGGGTTTCACGACAAGCTTTCAACAGCGTTCCTCTCTTTGTTGAGTCAGAGTCAATACTGATTATAGATTCACAAATACACCAAAAAATTCAAGGATTAACAAATAATGTTTAGCCAGCCGTGCAAGTGTGTGAGGGTGCAGACTAGAGTAAGAAAATTGGTGTGGTAAATAGTTTTACATCTAAGGAACCATAGAGCTGTAACCAAACTCAGGAGGAAGGCAGAGAACAAAAAATAAAAAAATAAATAAACGCACATATATATTTACAAACATGAATTTTGGAGGTTATAACAAATTTTGGTAATGAGATAAAAATTCCATGTCTACATTAAGGCCTGAGTTATGACTGTTAAAGAGCATAATCATTTTAATTTCAAATGTCTTTCTTTCCTTAGTGTTGATTTTGAGATTTTTCAGGAAATGGTTATTCCGGGTGACATGGTGTCCGACTGGAATACAGTAGCTGTCCTCACTGTGCTTACTGATGGAATGTCTGTGTAGATTCATCCTCATATGTAATTTCTGGCTGGTTTCTCCAATGTAGCAGCCTCTCTCACATGCAGGACATTGTATCATGTAGACTACATTGGATGATGTACAAGAATATGACCCTCTGATGTTATAGGTCTTGTTGTTGTGCGTGGCTGTGTCCTCTTTTCAGTCGTGTTGCCAAAATTTACACTGATTCTTTTTGCAAGGTTTTGTGCCATTTTCTTTTTTAAGTTCTTCATTGGCCAATCTACCGTTCACCAATGTTTGTCTGAGATTTGGTGGCTGCCTAAATGCAAGAATGAGGGGGTTTGGGGAATATATGTTTTAATTCTACATCGTCTGTTAGCAGTGGTTGTAGATCCTTAATTTTTTTTGGATTCCTTCTAGATCTGGATGGTATGTGGTTACCAGAGGTGTACGTGAGGTCATTTCCTTAATTTTGTATTGCAGCAGGTGTTCCCGGGGTGTTTTAATGGCAGAGGTTACTTTCTGTGTTATGACATTAGGTTTGTAGCCCTTTCTCCTGAAGGAGTCAGACAGTGTTTTTAAATGTTTATCATGGTCCTCATTGTTAGAACATATGCGGTGGTATCGGATGTTTTGACTATAGATAATTATTCATCTGGATTACTGGACATTCACGGCTACATACATACATACATACAGTGACAAGGATGGCCGTTTACCATAGGAAATCTTTATGACAAAAGGTTCTGCAATACAGATTTATACTGCAGGTGACTTGTTTATTTACACAGAAATATACACAGAAATATACACATATATATCTATATACACATATGCAGAAATATACATATATATATATATATATATATATATATATACCGTATATACCGTATATATATATTGAATGTCATGTCTGTGTTGCTCCACTCCACTGGAACATACAAAATGAGGAACTCCTTTTCTATAGTGTCACTCTAACAATGGTGAGTTTAATTTTTAAGTAAACAAATCCTGACATTTAGATATTTTCCAGAGCTGGGTATAGCGAGTGGAATGGTGAAGATCCTCCTACCATGATTGGCACACATTTTGAATAAAAGCCATTAACAAATGTATTTCCTTTAAAAAAATGTTTCTATTAAAGGCCCACTGTGGTAAATATCTGAATGATCTTTTGAACGAAACTTGATATGCAATTTTTGAAAAGGCAAAAATCTTCTAAATTTTTGTTTAGAACCAAAATGCCAGCTATCATGATTTCACTGCAGCATAATTGCTTATAAAATTATAAATTAGAGGCTGTATAATGTTTTTTTACTTTGCTTATTTTCAAGTATAGTAATATATTTTAAATGTAAGGCTACAGTGGTCAAATGTTTATCTAAATACATAAATCCATCAGCATATTTCTGTTAGTAGCTGAAAGGTTTTCACAAGGCAGAGCTAAGGAAATGAATATTGGGGAAGTGGAATAGAATTGTACTGTGAAGAAAATGCAGTTTTGAACATGTTCTATAACCTATAAATAAACTGAACTTTCAAAGGAAAGAAAATATGTAGTACAGAAACTACTAGAAATGTTTTCATCAAAAAGAATTGTGAAGAAATAAATATTGCTCTCAGCTGAGATGAATGTCAGTTCTTTTCTGAGACTTGAAGCTGCAATACAATATAGCAGAACAGTAAAATAATGTTTATTGCAGTGCTGAGGCTAACTACTTAATCATTGTGTGAAGTTTGGTCAGAAACTCAATTATTCTGTTTGTATTATGAATCTACAAGAGGTCTGTTCAGTATTATTCAAACTGGATTTTCCATGCAATATGATTTTCTATGAAAAAGGGCACTGTGCTGTTCAAGTTAAGCTGTATAATAGAAAACGTGCAAGTATATATTAATAATACAATAATATTACTTGGTATAAAAAATTGCAATGGGCAAGCCCTTATTCACTTACAAATTTCTGTTTTACATAGCAATTTTACAAGAAATAACTAGATTTGTATTTGGTTTTGATGTTTTGCAGATCAGGTAGATTGTTGGTGGGGAAGAGGGCTGGAAATCACCCACTAATTTGAAAGATATCATGGCAAAGCTATTGTAGATCATGCCAGAAAATGATTGCATTTTACTAATAAAAAGAAAACATGCATCCTTTCATGGATTTAAAGGGATACGTGTACCCCAGCTGTAGGTTACTTTAATCAGATATATATTGTATTGGCCATTTTTGCAATATTCGGAAGTATTTATGCAGCTCCTGTATGCTAAAGTACAGCTTGTATGCTAATTTAGGATTCATAGTGATTGATAAGGATGGGGAAGGGGATCTAACGTTATTATAACATTGGTGGTCATTGTATTGGCCACTTCAAAGACAGACAAGTAGACTGTGATACTACTTGCCACATTCAGTAAAAGCAGCTAACTAATATTTAGGAAATGTTCATTTGCATATTAATACATCCAAAACAACTCTGGATAACTCAGAATTGGTTCACTTTGGAAACAAACAGCTAATACAATGTATAACTTAAGCACTTGAGCTTAGTGGAAGAGGCATTTTCTGTAATACTACAAGTGCCAAAGGCAAAATCAAGAATCTTACTAAAGTGATGAGATCTGCTGTGTTTAGGGTCGTCCTGAATTTCGGTATGGTGCAATCTGTATTATAAGTATGAACACCTTAAAGGCCTACCAAAAGTATAACCACTTGCCCAAGGCATTGTCACATTTCAAGTGAAACGTCTAAATGCTTCTCAGCTTTCATGGTTACCTTGAACTTACAGAATCAGATATACTGAAACAAAAATACTGGCTCTGACTACACAATAATGGTTAATAAAAACGATAAATGTGTTTTTTTGTGTTTATATATTATATACAGACAATGCATTAGAGCGTTTGTTCCTAGGCAACGTTGTTTTTTAATTGCACAAACAGTATGTTTATATTGGACTGTAAATAATGTAAAATTATTTTTCATTGTTTTTTGGTACTATACTGCCTCTTTAATTGCTGCTGCGGCACTCCACAATGGTTTTAAAAACATTTGCGAGTGGTCTTTGGTACCCGTAATATTTTCTACAGTTTTTTGTAGTTACGACACTGCTCTTATTTGCAAGTGATACATTTTTTTTTCTTATTAGCATAGGGTTTTGGTGTAAAAGTCTAATGGAATAACTTTTGTCAGTGCAAAAACCAATGGGAAACTTTGCTGTAATTTGCTATTTTGGCTTGCCGCAATGACTCGTAGCAGTTGTTTTGCAATGTTTCAGATGCATTAATGCCACATATAAGAGCACAGCTGCCATTTGGGCGTCACAGCCCTCAATACTTTTTTTTCCTAATTCTCACGTGTACTGTGCTCTTATCTGTAGAATTGAGCCTCGCTATCAGCTGCAGCATCATCCAATTAGAATGAAGAGGAAATGAGGCAGCTGTAAAAATGCTGTTGGATGTCCTCTCTGAACGCTCGAGGTCAATGGAACCTCAATAGTTTGATACAAAATTAAAAAAGTTACAAAAGCACATGATTTCCCTTCCCTCCCCACTCTGTTCCCTCACTTTTCTCAAGCTAGTCATCCCTGCAGTGCTTCTGAGACTGTATCTGACTGACTCAACTAACAGTAAGTAGGCACTGGTTACACTGGCACAGGGCATGTACAGCAGCCTCTGCCCACACTCATCCCTCTGGAGCAGCTCAGTCCTAGTACTGATCACACAGGCACAGAGCATGTACAGCAGCCTCTGTCCACACTCATTCCTCTGGAGCAGCTCAGTCCTAGTACTGATCACACAGGCACAGGGCATGTTTGGCAGCCTCTGGTCCCACATGTGAGCAGAGGCTGCCATACATGCCCTGTGCCTGTGTAATCAGTGTATCAGTACTAGGACTGAGCTAACTAGCCTGCTCCAAAGGGGTGAGTGTGGGCAGAGACTGCAGTCCATGCCCTGTGCCAGACCCTGTGTGTTAATCAAGCATCTGCAGCAATACTGCAGCTAGATGGCACTACGCTTTTATTTTTATTTTCATTAAGCTTTTGCAAGTTCGCGTGTCTGCAGCCAGGTTCCTCATACCCAATCAATATGGTTCTCATACACTGTTTCCACACGTTTTCAAAAATATCTGTAACTACTAATAGTTCAAATAGAACTAAATAGCATGAATTTCGTTGATGATTTGATTCAAATAAGTGAAATCCACTTATATACACAATTTGAAGGAGTATCTGCAACAAACTGTAACCAGATCACTAGTCACATTTCCAAAAATGTTTATTTAAGATTAATTAATAATAATTCATACAAATTTTATTATTCATTTATAATTGTATAATTTATATATATATATATATATATTTTTTTTTTTATATATTTAATTTTAAATGTATGTATTAATATTTAATGATTAATATTAATTTATAATTTTATACAATGTATACATTTATATAATTTATATATAGATATATATAATGTATTATTTTGTATTAATACATAATTAATATTAATTGTAATTTATTATTAATGTATAATTTATAATATAATTTGTATATATATATATAATTTATATATAGCTACATAATGTATATATCTAATTTATAGGTTCTTATTAATTAATATGAATTTATTATGAATTTATAATTTTATAATTTATAAATTCATAATAACTTGAAAGTTCCAACTTGAAAGTTCACCAGCCGCCACTGATAGTAAGTGAGCAAATAAAAAATAAAACTAGCATGTAGATGGCTTAAAAAGGAAGCAACTTAATCACTTTATACATACAAGAATGTAACACATCTAGTAAAATCTGAAAAATATATATAGGCTTCATAGAAAATGTATTAATTGCCAATGAGATAAAACTAAGAATACAAATTGATAAGAGAATATAAATTGCAAGCAAAACAGGAAAGTAAAATACTGCCAATTCAAACTGTGAAGGAGGCAGAATGATCAATAGTGATCAAGAAAATGATGAAGTATAATATAAACTATTTTCTTCTGTATACACATGGGATGCTGTAGTAGAAGCAACACTGTCACAATTTAGTATTACATTATCTTTACTAAAGACTTGATTATCTTGTGAACTGTTAGTGTAAATAAAGCATTTGGTATGATGGAATCTTCCATGGGCTTCAGAGGGAACATTTAAAGGTTCTAAACACAGTACCATTATTTAAAAAGCAACCAAGGTCTAATCTAGAGAATTGTAGACAAGTAAAACTACTGTCAGTCATGTTCAAGCTTATTGAAGTGTAGCTTGATTATCAAATTGTATGCATGATTATAGGATATTAATGGAAAAATCACATTGGTAATGAATTTATCAAGTGTTTTAACCAAAAAAGATTTATTTTGGTTCAAAAGTCATAACACATTTAACAACCCCAATGTGATATCGGCCAAAGCAAACTATGAGAAGAAATGTAAAGCATCTAGAGTCCTACAAATGTATCTGTATTAGGCATAATTTAAATCCAGCAATCCTGCAAATTACATCAGTTGCTACCATATCAGTCTTTAATACCTCCGTCACATATAACTTTGATTTATGGGTTTCCATTTTATGTGTGAATTATACAGTGCTGGTTCTTTTGATTTAAGAGTACTATGGAGGATTGTCCTGAATGGCTGCAGGCACATCTTTCCAAAGTAGGAGGGAATTATTTTTCTATTGTCAGGCACTGCAGCTTTTTTTGACAACAGCAGATTTTTACGAAAGCAGTTTGATAAATATTGCAAGGCACATACAAATTCATTTATATTACAATGCTGTCAAATTGTTGATGTTAGTACAAATGAATATGGGCAGCATAGTGTCCACAAACTATCACATATATAGTTGTGAGCGTACGAGTTGTTGCTAACGCTGCGGGCTCGCGCAGCGAGTCGCGGGCCTCGGGTAGCGAGGGCACTGTGCCAGGTTCTCAGTTGCTGGCTTGGAGCGCCGCAGGCGCTCCATGCCAGCACCTGAGGACCTCGCAAAGCGAGGTCTTCAGTTACAGCAACTGCGACCCTTGCAAAAAAAAGTTTACGTCGCAACACATTACGACACTCGCAAACAACATACGACACACGTTCACACACATTACGACACTCGCAAACAACATACGACACACGTTCACACACATTACGGCCTCGCAACACTCGGACGCAACTCGCGAACATTACAAAATTACAAACACAATACATACACACAGCACATACATAAAAACTTTACCTACACAAACAGGAAGCACCCAGGACCTCAAAAATGCAACTTACAACTTAATTGCACTCAAAATAAAAGAGTTTAGACACTAAATAGTTTGTTAAGCGACACAAAAAATGGCCGACGAATAAAACGAAAACGAGGCTACACACGCAAACACCATACGAGACACGTTACCACACATTACGACTTCGCAAACATCGGACGCAACACGCCGACATACAAACATTTAAAACTTAACAAAGACACACAACAAACACATAAAAAGCTTACCTACAGCAAGAGGAACCAGCCAGCACCTCAAAAAAACAAGTTACACCTACATTTAAATCAAAATAAACACTTTAGACACTAATAGCATCGCTAAGCGAGAGAAAAAATGGCCGACGAACAAAACGAAAACGAGGCTTCAGACGTAACTACACTACACTTACTCGCAATAATGAAACACATACTATGCGGAACGTATCACAATAATATTAAACACCATTTTGAACAGTAATACGCATAAAATGGCGGATGGAACGCAAATTGTAAGCTGGAACGCAAATAGCGCATGCGTATTGCGTTCTAACGGTCTCACTTTCCAGAACTTTCTACAAGTTTATAAATACTGCCTATTTCCAACTAAAAAATACATTTCTCCTCAGGTGATCAACGGAGTGACTTCTGAGATAACTGCTGCTTTTACTTGACAAGACAATTCTTTACTAATTTACTACTTTACATTGTGCAAATTACAACTGACAGGTAAGCTATAATATATTACATTTTATTATCAGGTCAGGTCAAACAAAAAAAAAAATAAACTAGTATTTATGTAGTCATCATGTATGGCACATTTATGTGTATAGGCTCACAAAAAAAAATTAACAGAGCTTTATGTATAGTGACATCTGACACGCACATATATGTCTATAATGTATAGTCACATGTGACACGCACATATATGTCTATAATGTATAGTCACATTTGACACACACATTTCTGTGTATTGCCCCTTCATAGTGACATGTGACACGCACGTATATGTGTATAATGTATAGTGACATGTGACACGCACATATATGTCTATAATGTATAGTGACATCTGACACGCACATTTCTGTGTATTGCCCCTTCATAGTGACATCTGACACCGACATATATGTCTATAATGTATAGTGACATGTGACACGCACATTTATGTGTATTGCCAATGCAACAAAATTAGCTTACAACAAAATCAGTAAACAACTACATTTAAATGACATTATATCTCATGTATACTGATATGTCACACGCACATATATGTGTATCATCTATAGTTACATCTCACACACACACATTTATGTGTGTTGGAAAAAAAAAAAAAAAAATAAGGTTCATTTAACCATTTAAATTTGACTCATGTATACTGATATGTCACACGTACACAAAATAATTACATTAAACTATGTAATGTGCTTCATGTATGTGACATATGTGTGTAGCCCCCAACAAAAAATAAGGTTAATTGAATTAATTTACTGCAATTCAATAGATCACATAAACCTGAATCTTTCTATTTCTTTTAATATTCAAACAGACTCTGCATCAACAGCGTCTCTCAACAATTTGCACCGTGCACTGTAAAGCACAATCCCTTTTAAAGAACACCAACAAATTTGAAGAGGTAAGATACAACAAGACATTACATGCTCAAAAGGCCATGCTTTGCTAGATGAAAAATTTTAAATATACAAATAACTATTTCACTTTCTTTTTCAAACAGACACTACAAGAAGACCGGCGGATTAAGATTGGCAGGAAGGCACCGTCTGTCATTCAAAACTTCTATCAAGGTAAAGTATTAAGTATAAACAAGAAATAACCATGAGCCTTATTCAATTGCAACTTTCTCAATTGAATAGGGCTCTATATACGCACATAACATATTTTTTATACAGAACTTTTTAGTTATTGAACTTCTAACCACAATCAAGGTTTTCAATAACTAAAAACTTTGCTCAATAAATATGTTATGTGATTATATAGAGCCCTCTTCAATTGGCAAAATTACAATTCAATGAGGACCTATATATCTTTAATGGCCAAGGGCCTCACTCAAATGTGATTTGCCCATTTCAATAGGGCTCTATATAAGCACAGAGCATATTTTTTAAAGGAAATTTTTCTTTTGTGAACACGTTCCTTTTGGATACAAGTTCACTAAATACAAAATTCCGTAAAAAAATATGCTCTGTGCTGATATTGAGCTCTATTCCATTGGCCAAAACACAATTGAATGAGGAGCTCACAATATAACAAATGCAGTAACCAAAGGCCCTTATTCAATTGCTATTTTGGAAAATTAAATATGGCTATAAATAAGAACTTTTAGGCCCTTACTCTATTTTAACAAATATATGTGATGTGCTTATTTACAACCCTATTCAAATTTCTACATTGCAATTCAATTACGGCCTTAGAGTACTATTACATTGTAAAAAATGCAATTGAATGAGGGTCAAACTATGCAACATATGGTACACACAAAGGCCCTCATTCAATTGCAATTTGCCCAATTGAATAGGGCTCTAAATAACAACATAACAATTGCTTAAAACTGAGGTTTTAGTTAATAAAAAAATATCAAAAATACAGTTTTTCAATGACTACGAAAATATTTTAAATAATATGCTATGTGCTTATTTAGGGCACTATTCAATTAGCCAAATCGCAATTCAATGACACACAAACTGCTACACACAAAACAGAATTTCTTATTAAATGTTTAACAACCTATAAGCCTTACAAATAAGCAAAAATAAGAATAACAAAACTGTTGTGCACCTAATAGCATTGTATAAAAAAGCACACAAACTCATAGCAAACTATATTAACATTCTTCTTTAATGTTTAACAACCTATAACCTGTACAATCAAGAATAAATAAGTTTTGCACAAGTGATGCGCACCAAACATGATTGTCAAAAACTAACACAAACACATAGCAAACTACATTAATTCTATTATTTCATGTTTCACTAACTATAACCATCCCAATAAAGGTTAAATAAGTATACCACAAGTGGTGCGCACAAAACAGCATTGTACAAAAACTAACATAAACACATAGCAAAATAAATTCATATTCTTATTTAATATATCACAACCCACAAGCCTTACTAAGAACCTTAAATAAGAATAACAAAAGTCTTGGGATTGTACAGAAAGTTAAAAAAATAAGTATTTGAAAAAAATTACCATAACTGATACAATACAGCAAAATTCATACATTTTTCACTTATTTAAAAGACATTTCACTCTAACAACATTTTCTATTTGACATTACAACAGATACTGCGTGAAGACAATCGGACGAGGACTTTTTCCACAGGACCGGACCATCGGACGAGGACTCGGACCAGACCAGCAGACGAGGAATTTCAACACAGGACCAGACCAGCAGACGAGGAATTTCAACACAGGACCAGACCATCGGACGAGGACTTTCACCAACGGACCACAACATCGGACGAGGGATATCGCCACAGGACCACAATATCGGACAGGGGCTATCGCCACAGGACCACACCATCGGACGAGGACTTCCAACAGAGGACCACACCATTGGACAACGATTTTGAAACGAGGACCAACAAACATTCGGATTTAAATCACACTTCAACCAAGGTAAACTATAATAAGTACTAAAGTATAAAACTAAAGAAACTGCTTTCAGTTGCATCCGTGTCAACAGAAAAATAAAATAATTAATTTACTATCTCCCTTATTTTATTTAAATTGCTACTAAGCAATACATAGCTCAATAACCACATCACTTTTTTTTTCAGCAAAGAAGTTTTGCAGTGGTAAATATCTATCCACAAACAAAGTTTTTAATAAATAAAACCATTATTTTAAATAAATATGTTACATGCTTATTTACAGCAGTATTCCATTGGACAAATTCTGAGCCACTGAAGACAGGAATTATAAATTTAACTAAATATCAATGATACATTCATGATTTGCCTTTTATTTCACCAATTGTGCACAATAATCTTTAACAGGAATTACAAATTAAAATATACACAATTACATTTATTTTTTCCGTTTACAGATTAATATGGCTGATAACGAGACCAAAGAAGAGAAGAAAAGACGTCAAACTAGAGAAAGACAAGAGAGATGGGCCGCCCAGCAGACACCGGAGGAGAAAGAAATTCGAAGAGAAAAAGAACGTTAAAGACTTGCAAATAAAAGAATATCAGCTGCAAAAATGAAAGATACAACCAAAATAAATAAAAAAATAATAAAGCATTTACAAACTGTTCCTAAAACATCAGATGACATTTTACAAGATACCAGTCAAGACAGACCAAAAAAAGCAACTACAAAAACAAAGCATTTACAAACTCTTACTAAAAACTTACAGGACATTTCAACAAAACAAGGACAACATATACCAAGAAAAGCCACGAAAAAAACGAAACATTTAGAACCTGTTGTTGAAACATTTCAGGACTTTTCACCTGATGAATATCAAAGTCAAACTCCTATATGCTTTGCTAATTGTCCTTTACTGAAGTCTTTAGCAGTAGAGGTTCATAGTTGTGGGGACATGACTACTCAATGTCAATTTTGTGAGGCTTATTATTTTAAACAGGAGAGACCCCGAGATGGACAATTTATTAGTTGTTGTCAAAAAGGAAAGTTCAAACTTCCACAAAGGAAACAATTTCCAACCTATTTACTAAATATTATGACTGAACCTACTTTTCCAAATTACAAAAATTTTAAGACAAACATAAGATCCTACAATAGTGCCATATCATTTGCATCTATGGGGGCAACATTGGCTGCTAATGTACCAGGACATGGTCCTTACTGTTTTAAAGTCCAAGGACAAATTTATCATCGGACTTCACATTTACATCCAGAGGAAGGAGAGCAAAGAAAATTCGCTCAACTATATGTCCTAGATACAATGGAAGCTGTTGACCAACGTATGCAGATGGAAGAAAATAAAAAATGCTTACCCAGTGTTTTTATAGAGCTAAATAACATTATGGACAACAATCCCTACAGTAAAGCTTACAAAAAATTGGCAGAAGTAGAAAATGAACAACTACTTCATGCACAAAGACATCAATTACCCATGCCAAAGGTTAATATGGTGCTTAAAAGAGACAGACATACTGATAAACGTCGTTATAACTTGCCAACATCAAATGAGGTTGCAATGGTCTTTCACAATGATGAAGGAGAACCACCATTTCAAAGAGACATTAGAGTATATCCCAGAAATGAGGACCAACCATTTATTAATATTAATATCTTAAGTCCAAATTTAGATCCAATGACATATCCCATCTTTTTCCCACACGGAGAAGCAGGTTGGCAACCAAAATTAACCCTTCCCAGTTACCCAAATGCTAAAGCCAGAATCCGAAATAATGTTTCTATGCTTGAATTTAAAGTTGCTCAAATTGCCATTAGAGATGAATTTAATCCAATTTTATGTGGTGGGAAACTAACACAACAATGGATTATTGATTCATATTTGCAAGTTGAGGCAAATAATTTAAACTTTATAAAATATCAACAAGATAAACTACGTGTAGAACAATATTGTGGACTCATGGACTATGTTGCTGACGTGGCTACAAGCAGAGACATGACAGCTGGCAAAGCCATCATTTTACCATCTTCCTTTCAAGGATCTCCTCGAAATATGAGAGAAAGATACAATGATGCTATGGCTATTGTGACAAAATTTGGAAAACCAGATTTATTTGTGACATTTACATGTAATCCACAATGGCCAGAAATTAATCAAAATCTACTTCTTGGACAAAGTGCTTCAGATCGACCAGATTTAGTAGCCAGAGTTTTTAAGATAAAATTAAATGAATTAATACGTGACTTTACTATAAATCAGTTATTTGGCAAATGTCTTGCTTATGTATATACCATTGAATTTCAAAAAAGAGGCCTTCCACATGCACATGTTCTCATAATACTTCAAGAGAAAGATAAATTAGATACTTCCGACAAAGTGGATGCAGTCATAGTTGCTGAACTACCGGATCCAGAACTATATGGTAGACTATATGAGATTGTTACTCATCGCATGATTCATGGACCCTGTGGAGACCTTAATCCACAATCACCATGTATGGAAAATAATCAATGTTCAAAAGATTTTCCAAAAGATTATAGAGACAAAACATATGCCAATTGTGATGGATATCCACTTTATAAAAGAAGAGAAGGAGATAGTGCCATTATTCGTGGAAAAAAAGTGGACAATAGATATGTAGTACCCTACAATCCACATTTACTCATGAAGTACAACGCCCACATCAACGTAGAAGCCTGCACTTCCATCAAATCCATTAAATATGTCTACAAATATATTTACAAAGGTTACGATGCAGCTACTGTAGTCGTCAAAAGTGCAGACAACCCTGAAAGTAGTGAGTTAGTACATGATGAACTTGCATCTCATGTAGATGCTCGCTATGTCAGTGCGCCAGAAGCTATGTGGCGGCTTTTAAAATTTGAAATGCATGATAGATCACATGCAGTATATAGGTTAGCAGTACATTTGCCACAACGACATTTAGTCTATTTCCATGCTGGAAATGAAATGAATGCATTGGCCCAAAGTGAAGATCGTCACACTACACTAACTGCATGGTTTGCATTAAATTCCACTGATGCTCAAGCAACACAATACTTATATATTGAAATTCCATATCACTATGTTTTTGTGAATGGATTATGGAGAGCAAGAAAAACCAGAGGCAATAAAATAATTCCACGAATTTACACAGTCAGTCCAAGAGATGTTGAACGATTTTGCTTACGGATATTACTTTTAAATGTTCCAGGAGCACAAAGTTTTGAACAATTAAGAACTGTTAATGACATTGTATATGAATCCTTCCATTTAGCTGCAAGAAATAGAAACTTACTCGCTGATGATACAGAGTGGGAAAGATGTTTAGAAGAAGCAGCACAATGTCAAATGCCACGACAGATGAGAGAACAATTTGCTTTTATTTGTATCTTCTCAAATGCTCCAAATGCATTAGCTTTGTGGGAGACTTTTAAAAGTAATATGGCTGAAGACTTTATGCGACGATACAATGAACCCATTGCACACTTAAAAGCCTTAATGGAAATTCAAGAAGTCTTTTTAACTCATGGATTAAGTTGTGCAAGTTTTAATTTGCCTGATCCAGGTCTAATAGATGACATTAACTTTGAAGACTATGACATTCAACTACAAGCAGAAAGAACACAAGAAAGACTTGCAACTTTAAATACACTACAATTGCAAGCATTTCATGCCATTAAAAATGCAATAGATGATGACATGGTGACAGAGCGTTATTTCTATCTTGATGGACCTGGCGGATCAGGGAAAACATATTTGTACAATTTATTAATGAGTTCAGTACGAGCACAAGGACAAATAGCAATGGCGTTTGCCACTACTGGAATTGCTGCACTTTTATTAGAAGGTGGAAGAACTGTTCATAGTGGATTCAAACTGCCAGTGCCTATTTTGGAAAATTCAGTGTCAGATATTCGCATGACATCCTTACAAGCAAAGAAATTGAAGAAATGTAAATTAATTATAATAGATGAGGCCACAATGATGTCATGCTATGCCCTCCAATGTATTGACCGTTTGCTTCGTGAAGTCATGGATAATATTTTTCCATTTGGTGGAAAGGTAATTTTGTTGGGTGGCGATTTTAGACAAACATTACCTGTCGTTGTACATGGAAATCGAACAGACATTATTGAAACATGTATAAAGTCAAGTACAGTATGGAAACATTTTACCCATCTTCAACTGCAACAAAATATGAGATCAGAAGGCCAAACTGATTTCAATGATTGGCTTATTAAAATTGGAGAAGGAAGAACAGAAAAAATACTACATTTACCTGACGACACTGTAGAGATACCACCTCATATGATTTGTCAACAAGATATTATATCGGCAATATTTGAAGGGAGCATAAATAACGAAGAATATTCTGAGCTTGCCAACCAAGTCATACTGACGTGTAAAAATAAAGATGCATTAATACTCAATAATGAAATCTTAAAAAAAATTAATGCACCACAAAGAAATTATCACAGTGCTGATTCTGTACTTGCTGATGACAATGAAAGTCAGGCAAACTTTTCAACTGAATTCATTAACTCTTTAACTCCTTCTGGAATGCCACCACATATTTTGCAGCTAAAGAAAGGTGCAATTATCATGTTACTGCGAAATATGAACCCCAAAAAAGGCCTATGCAATGGCACAAGATTAATTGTTCAACAATTAAAGGACCATTTTATAGATGCTGAAATTTTAACTGGGACCCATAAAGGAGAGAGAGTTTTCATACCAAGAATAGATTTAGCACCAAGTGAAAGTAGTCTCCCTTTTATACTTCAAAGAAGACAATTTCCCATTATTATGGCATTTGCCATGACCATTAATAAATCACAAGGTCAGACTTTCAAATCTGTGGGTATTTACTTGGAAGAACCAGTTTTTGCACATGGTCAATTGTACGTTGCGTTGTCACGGTGCAAAAATCCACAGGCTATTAAAGTTTACATTGAAAACAATGAAAGTCAAGGTGATTTATTAGAAGATGGACGTATTTTTACTAAAAACATTGTCTACTATGAAGTACTATAACTTTGCAGGATACAAATTCAAGATGCCAACATTTTTTAAAAGCATTGCAAAATACTTAACAATTGGTTGTTTAATTCAGTCATAATTAATGAAAGTACTGTTTAGGAATGATTCGCCTCACAAAATACTTGCCTTGCATTGTTAGTAAAAATTATGTTAAAATGTTAAGTCACTATGTTAATGTTTCTAATGTTACAAGTTTCAAAAATATATTTGCAAGTTATTTCATTCAACAGATTACAAAGTGGATGTTAAGAGGTCAAGCACCTTTTAAGTCACAATGTAAATATTGTCTGTTATCTTAAGATTACTAACTACATTAATGTTTATCGCCAGTTTATGTGCTCAGTAATGAATTACTTTAATTACGTACGTTTTAAGCACAGTTTTACTGTATGCCTTCCTCTACATTCAATGTATATTCAAGTTAACAATTATTGTGATAGAAATTGCATGTTAATACTGATTAATTTAAAGGTCAATTGTTTTTACATTCAAATGTTAATTCTTTTAATAAAAAATTAGGTTACAAAATGTATTCGCTATGTTCCTGTTTATAATGTTCAAAATTATACAAATGTTTTGTCAACTTCTAAACTTACATAAAAAATAAAGTTAAAGTTTCAAAATATATACTTTGAAGGTTATTGCTTACATATATTTTAAACTTCATGTTAAAATTCGCAACGTTTCAAGAAGGCTTTTTACTTTTTGCTTTCCTATTCATTCAATGTATATTAAAGTTAACAATTCCTCAGATACAAATTACATTTTAAAAAACCATTACATCAACATTTTACAAAAATACACGTTCATATTAAAATACTTACAAGTGTCAAAAATATATGTTAATAACTAAACAACTTGACAAACATATACATCACATTGCCGTCATTTTTTGACGGGCAAGTCGCTAGTCACATATATAGTTGTGAGCAAACAAGTTGTTGCTAACGCTTGCGGGCTCGCGTAGCGAGGACCGCGGGCCTCAGTTGCTGACATGGAGCGCCGAAGGAGCTCCTTGCCAGCAACTGCGACCCTCGCAAAATTTACGTTAAAACACAAACAACACAACACAGCAACCGCGACCCTCGCAAAATTAACGTTGCAACGCAAACAACATACGAGACACGTTACCACTCATTACGAACTCGCAAAAAACGCCTGCAACTCGCGAACATGAAAACATTGAAAACACAATATATACACACAGCACATACATAAAAAGCTTACCTACAGCAAGAGGAAGCATCCAGGACCTCAAAAAAACAACTTTCACCTTCATTTCACTCAAAATAAAAGAGTTTAGACACTAAAAAATTATCTAAGCGAGAGAAAAAATGGGCGCCGAAAAAAACGAAAACGAGGCTACAGCATTCTAAAGACGCAAAACACCACAAGAAACTTGCAAAACACCACAAGAAACTCGCAAAACACCACAAAAGACCTACGGATATTCCGCTAAGACGCATACCACACATTACCTGCCATTTTACGCCAATGCGGAAGTACACCACTACGCTAATGGTTTGGTCTCGCACACGCACACTATTACACTGCACACATTCAGCACGCTTACACAGCAGCTCCACACCACTAATGCTGCAGCAACATCAAAACAGATTGCCAGCTCTTCAACACAATGCTTCAAAATACGTAAAGTATATTCATTTATTAATGTATTATAGATTTCATTATTACACACCAAACAGCATTAGCTACCTTACATTTTCATTGCCGTCATTTTTTGAGGGGCAATTCGCTAGTATTAATATAAAAATGAGAACAATTAATAACTAATATAATACTGGAGTAATTTTAGTTTAAGATTAGTGATGTATGTGCTAGTGCATACAATGATATGACATATGTATTCAAAACATTTCACTTACAGTGTAAGACATAACTGAATATTCATTGACTTCAATAAAGTTTCTTATGAAATAGTATTATTTCATATGAGATTTAGGATAAAATAAAGAGACGCTCAAATGGGGAGAGGGGCTAAATATATATAATGCCTCATAACATCCTAGTCATCGTATTTCTTTGAGAAATGCAGGGGACTGGTGAAAGTCACTTATATGGATGGGCTCCAGAGAGTCTTGTTCATGTTCATGTTGTCATGGCAACCTAATGATGCATTGATTTTTTTAATGGAATTTGGAAAGTGGGAAACAGCAGGAAAATTGCAAGGCATCAAACTAATGAGAATTATATGGAACTCTGTTAAAATAGTAAATATCTGGTATTTTAGGTATATTTATAAAGAATGTATTTGTTCCGTAAGTCATTCTTAATGTTGTATGGGGATGGCAGAATGCTTGCGTAGATGTCTAATACATTTATTAGAAGCAGTTATCAGAGTATGTAATGCCTAAAATGTAAATTCACCTAAAGTCACCAGTGTGGCACACATACGGTGTAAAGGCATCGATCAGAGTAATAAACACTGGGCAGCACATAAAGCTACAGATCAGCATTGCACAGCATTTACAACTATGGGTTCACATAACACATACAACCACTGATCATATAGCCAACAGCAAACTGGAGTAAGTTTATCCTATGAGGAGGTGTGAATGGTTCTTTTACTTTTATTTTTATCCAAACAATTGGGTATTCATGTATGTATGTGGTCAGTGAAGTTATACCCTATTAACATTAGAGCTATTGGATATTTGCAGGTAGTTCTCTTTGTATACCAGTATATCATAGATTAAGCATGCTTGAAAATGGTGTAAGCACAGTGGCCATGTGATTTGTAAATTATGTCTCCCTCAGTTTTTCAATATATTTGCACTCTCTTTCTCTCCCGCTCCCGTCACATACCAAAACCTGCTGAGAAACATCCCAAATGCATCTTTTTCTCAAACAAGAAACTACCAAACCCTATTTCATTTACTGATAATTTCCTGCATTGACTACTGCAACTCACTCTTAACCAACCTTCCCCTTACTAGACTCTGCCCACTCCAATCCATCTTAAGTGCCTATGCTAGGCTAATATAACTAACCAACTGTTTATCATCTGCTGGTCCACTCTGCCACCTGCTAGAATTCATTTTAAAATCCTGACACCCACAATATAATTTCTTGTCCCCTGTCATCACCTCTTCACACTCTTTTTTATTGAAATCATTTTTATTGAAACACAAGAAAAGTACGCAAAACCTATTTATACAATGTACGTTTGTTACAGTATATTTGTATAGGAAACTTCTCCATGTATCTTAAACCTTTAAGATAAAAACCTTTACAGGAAGGGGAATGAAATTTTGTGGATGCTCACCATAATGCAGATCGGGCATTGAGTTTTATCTTTCTCCTTTTTTAGTTCCAGCCTAATTTTAGATTCCACATGTCCCAAGAGTATGGCCATTTTTTATATTTTTCATCTAGATCCACTGAAATCGTACTGATCATGTATATGTCCCAAGATGTTTTCCATGCAGCCCGATCCAGCAGAATTCTCTACCTCACTATTATCAAACTCTCCCTTACTTTTCACAGTTTTAAACAGTTCCTGAAAACCCAACTATTTAAAGGCACCTACCAAGTGAAGTTCACTTGTAAATCACTGCCTAGCTATCACATCCCACATGTAAAACTAGCCTCTGAGAAATGTTGTCTCAATGATCAAAATGTCCATAATATCGTAAGTATCTGTTGCATAACTTTTTAAAAATCGATATCACATTCCTCCCATAACAATATCTGACAACTCTGAAGTTTACTTAGATGACTCTCACTGTGCCCAAAATTTTATAAAAGCCTTTGTGTGCTTTCAACCCCTTACAAATATGAAATATGACCCCTTGGAAATAGGACTCAGAGAAGTCTAGATGCCTCAAATCCGGTGCTATGAAGAAGCTAAGGAAGAAGCAAGGACGTAGGAAGTGGGGGGAACAAGGGGGCAGATCCTCCCATATTTTATCCACCCTCTCAATCCCCAGTAGTGCCCCCTCGCCTCTTGTCCCTTTAGCTGCTGAATTCCCCTGAAAACCGTATCTCACAAGATCTTGCGAGATAGTCTTGTGAGACCTCGTAAGACCTGGCAATAAGATGAATCCAGCAGCTAAAGGGACAAGAGGTGAGGGAGAGACTACTGTTGGAGTGATAGGACCACCAGGGATAAGCTCCCTATCACTCTATAATGTATCTATTAAATTAATATATATGTAACAAACAAACCCTTCCCTCCAACACACACACATATTATATATATATATATATATATATATATATATATATATATATATATATATAGTCAATAAAAAGTACATCTGTGTTCACATTTGAATGTCTAAAGCAAGTTAAAAAACCTGCTTCCAGCTCAGAGTTCCGAGAAAAACAGTTATTACACTGCATTCTGGTAAGTTGAGCTGGGACACACAAATATGCCCACAAATATATATATATATATATATATATATATATATATATATATATATATATATATATATATATATATATATATATAGTATATAAATAGTACATTTGTGTTCACATTTGAATGTCTAAAACAAGTTAAAAAAAACGGTTTCCCGCTCAGAATTCTGAGAAATACAGTTATTACACTACATTCTTGGAAGCTGAGCAGGGACATGCAAATGTGCCCACAAATGCCTCACTCTTCAACCCATAGACCATTTTAAACATGGCTTGCTTTAAGCTTATGCCCGCTGCATTACACAGCTTTTATGCAAAGTCAAGGTTAAATTAAACACAAGCTGGGAATACTACCCATGTACAGACGTTTGAAGGTTACTGCCTATCATCAGTGTAATAACTTTATTTCTTGGAATTCTGAGCGGGAAAAAGTATTTTTAACTTGTTTTAGACATTAAGATGTGAACACAGATGTACTTTTTATTTACTCTACTACTGTACGGTGGAGGGCTTCTATCGCTCTTTTGCCCACCATATATTAAAAGATTGTTGTGGTGAACTACCTACTCATAGGGTCTATTACAGCTTGTGTATAATCCAACCTTGGCTTTCCATAAAAGCTGTGTAATGCAGCGGACATAAGCTTAAAGGAAGCCATGACTAAAATGGTTTATGGATTGAAGAGCAAGGCATTTGTGGGCACATTTCCTTATGGACCTCCATTGCACCTAAGGTATAAACCTTGTCATCATGAACCTCCACGACACCTAAGCTATAAACATGGTACTCATGGACCTCCATTATACCTCAAGGACCCCCATGGTACCCTTTCTTTTACCACAGGGGTCTATGTTCCTATGGAGCCTGAACCCCCATAGGGGTCCATAAGGAGGTATAAGGTTTCAAGGGGAATCCATGGGATTCCTTAACTCAGAGAATGAAGTGGTATTTACCCTTTAACTGTGCCTGATTTGAGAAAACAAGCTTTATGAGTCCACAGGGTTCCAATATGGGAGGGTGAGGACCCTATGTTATAATGGTTAACTTTAGGTGCCATAACTTAGTATACAATGGAGGTCTATTGGGAACATCATGGTATAGAGGTTAACATATAGTACCAAGGAATGGGAAGCAGTTTATATAGTTAGATAGGGATAAGAAAGGAAGTTATTGCTAGAGTAGTTTGGTCAAGTTAATTGGTGCCATTCTATAGCATTGCTATGGAAACTACTGACATCAGACTCAGAGTCTCCTACTAACATGCTACAAGCACATTTTAGAGCTAGACAACTGCAGGCAAAACCCTCTGGGTGCGAGTTAGTACGTTTTATGGGATTCAGTAAGGTTTATATAATAGCTCCTAAATTATGCTTTTCAAAACTTCCAAAGCTGCTAGTCAGCCTTCTGAGAGTTCTTATGGGAACCATAGAATGGAGACCTTCTTCCTTAACATCAGGAATTCAAACCAGAAAGTGACCACCTTATGTACATGGATCCTGCTGCTTCACTAGACAACAGTCAAGAAACCCTTTTTCATTTGTGTCTAATACCCTTAACACACTTAGAGCCCTATTCTATTTTGCAGCAGGTGTTTTTCTCCTCTAAATGTTAGGATTAGTGATGCCGCGAACATAACATTTTCGGTTCGCGAACCGCGAACGCAAACCGCCGCAAATGTTCGCAAACCGGCGAACCCGGCGAACCGCCATAGACTTCAATGGGCAGGCGGATTTTAAAACCCACAGGGACTCTTTCTGGCCACAATAGTGATGGGAAAGTTGTTTCAACGGGACTAACACCTGGACTGTGGCATGCCGGAGGGGGATCCATGGCAAAACTCCCACGGAAAATTGCATAGTTGATGCAGAGTCTGGTTTTAATCCATAAAGGGCATAAATAACCTAACATCCCCCTCCATCATCATCCTCCCCTGTATCTCTTTACCCCCTCCCTCATCATCCTCCCCTGTGTCTCTTTCTTCCCTTCCTCATCACCCCCCCCTGTGTCTCATCCCCCCTCCTTCATCATCCTCCCACCTCTCTTTTCATCCTCCCCTGTGTCTCTTTCCCCCCTCCCTCATCATCCTCCCCGTGTCTATTTTCCCCCTCCCTCATCATCTTCCCCTGTGTCTCTTCCCCCCCTCCCTCATCATTCTCCCCTGTGTCTCTTTCCCCTCTTCCTCATCACCCTCCCCTGTATCTCTTTACCCCCTCCCTCATCATCCTCCCCTGTGTCTGTTTCCCCCCTCACTCATCATCCTCCCCCCTCCCTTGATGATAAGGGGGGGAAGAGACACAGGGATAAGTGTGAGGGGTGTTAGGGTAAGGGGTGTTAGGGATAAGGGTGAGGGGGTTAGGTGTTAAGGTGAGGGGTGTTAGGGCTAAGTGTGAGGGGTGTTAGGGTGAGGGGTGTTAGGGATAAGTGTAAGGGGTGTTAGGGTGAGGCATGTTAGGAATAAGTGTGAGGGGTGTTAGGTCTTAGGGATAAGTATGAGAATGTTAGGGTTAGGTGTTAGGTTGATGGGTGTTATGGATAAGTGTGAGGGCTGTTAGGGTTAGGGTAAGGGGTGTTAGGGATAAGTGTGATGGGTGTTAGGGTAAGGGATATTAGGGTTAGGTGTTAGGGTAAGGGCTGTTAGGGATACGTGTGATGGGGTATTAGGGTCAGGTGTCATTGTGAGGGGTGTTAGGGATAAGTGTGATGGGTGTTAGGGTAAGGGATGTTAGGGTTAGGTGTTAGGGTGAGGGGTGTTAGGGATAAGTGTGGGGGGTGTTAGGGTGAGGGATGTTAGGGTTAGGTGTTAGGGATAAGTGTGAGGGGTGTTAGGGTTGGGTGCTAAGGTGAGGGGAGGATGATGAGGGAGGGGGAAAGAGACACAGGGGAGGATGATGAGGGAGGAGGGAAAGAGACACAGGGGAATATGATGAGGGAGGGGGGAGGATGATGAGGGAGGGGGAAAGAGACACGGGAGGATGATGAGGGAGGGGGGAGGATGATGATAAGGGGGGAAGAGACACAGGGATAAGTGTGAGGGGTGTTAGGATTAGGTGTTAGGGTAAGGGGTGTTAGGGATAAGGGTGAGGGGGTTAGGGTTAGGTGTTAGGGTGAGGGGTGTTAGGGATAAGTGTAAGGGGTGTTAGGGTGAGGCATGTTAGGAATAAGTGTGAGGGGTGTTAGGGTTAGGTGTTAGGGTAAGGGCTGTTAGTGATAAGTGTGAGGTGGTATTAGGGTTAGGTGTTAGGGTGAGGGGTGTTAGGGATAAGTGTGGGGGGTGTTAGGGTGAGGGATGTTAGGGTTAGGTGTTAGGGATAAGTGTGATGGGTGTTAGGGTAAGGGATGTTAGGGTTAGGTGTTAGGGATAAGTGTGAGGGGTGTTAGGGTTAGGTGTTAGGTTGATGGGTGTTATGGATAAGTGTGATGGGTGTTAGGGTGAGGGATGTTAGGGTTAGGTGTTAGGGATAAGTGTGAGGGGTGTTAGGGTTAGGTGTTAGGTTGATGGGTGTTATGGATAAGTGTGAGGGGTGTTAGGGTTAGGGTAAGGGGTGTTAGGGATAAGTATGAGGGGTGTTAGGGTTAGGTGTTAGGGTAAGGGCTGTTAGTGATAAGTGTGAGGTGGTATTAGGGTTAGGTGTTAGGTTGAGGTTTTATTAGGGTTAGGTGTTAGGGTGAGGGGTGTTAGGGATAAGTGTGGGGGTGTTAGGGTGAGGGATGATAGGGTTAGGTTTTAGGGATAAGTGTGATGCGTGTTAGGGTAAGGGATGTTAGGGTTAGGTGTTAGGGTAAGGGCTGTTAGGGATAAGTGTGGGGGTGTTAGGGTTGGGTGCTAAGGTGAGGGGAGGATGATGATAAGGGGGAAAGAGACACAGGGGAGGATGATGAGGGAGGGGAGGATGATGAGGGAGGGGGAAAGAGACACGGGAGGATGATGAGGGAGGGGGGAGGATGATGATAAGGGGGGCAAGAGACACAGGGATAAGTGTGAGGGGTGTTAGGGTAAGGGGTGTTAGGGATAAGGGTGAGGGGTGTTAGGGTGAGGCATGTTAGGAATAAGTGTGAGGGGTATTAGGTCTTAGGGATAAGTGTGAGGGGTGTTAGGGTTAGGTGTTAGGTTGATGGGTGTTATGGATAAGTGTGAGGGGTGTTAGGGTGAGGGGTGTTAGGGATAAGTGTAAGGGGTGTTAGGGTGAGGCATGTTAGGAATAAGTGTGAGGGGTGTTAGGTCTTAGGGATAAGTGTGAGGGGTTTTAGGGTTAGGTGTTAGGTTGATGGGTGTTATGGATAAGTGTGAGGGGTGTTAGGGTTAGGGTAAGGGGTGTTAGGGATAAGTGTGAGGGGTGTTAGGGTTAGGTGTTAGGGTGAGGGGTGTTAGGGATAAGTGTGATGGGTGTTAGGGTAAGGGATGTTAGGGTTAGGTGTTAGGGTAAGGGTTGTTAGGGACAAGTGTGAGGGGGTATTAGGGTTAGGTGTTAGGTTGATGGGTGTTATGTATAAGTGTGAGGGGTGTTAGGGTTAGGGTGAGGGGTGTTAGGGATAAGTGTGATGGGTGTTAGGGTAAGGGATGTTAGGGTTAGGTGTTAGGGTAAGGGCTGTTAGGGATAAGTGTGAGGGCGTATTAGGGTTAGGTGTTAGGTTGATGGGTGTTATGGATAAGTGTGAGGGGTGTTAGGGTTAGGGTAAGGGGTGTTAGCGATAAGTGTGAGGGGTGTTAGGGTTAGGTGTTAGGGTGAGGGGTGTTAGGGATAAGTGTGAGGGGGTATTAGGGTTAGGTGTTAGGGTGAGGGGTGTTAAGGATAAGTGTAAGGGGTGTTAGGTTGAGGCATGTTAGGAATAAGTGTTAGGGGTGTTAGGTCTTAGGGATAAGTGTGAGGGGTGTTAGGGTTAGGTGTTAGGTTGATGGGTGTTATGGATAAATGTTAGGTTGAGGGGTGTTAGTGTTGGGTGCTATGGTGAGGGGAGGATGATGATAAGGGGGGAAGAGACACATGGGTGTCCTTGCAGCAGAGATCAAAAGAGTCCTTCAGGACTGTATTGCACACTGTGTACAGTAGCCTAGCTATGGTTTTCCCTTTTGATGCAGTATCACCTACACTCTCCCTCCTCTCAGTAAGACTGCAAGTTAGTTATGATTCCAAAATGGCTGCTGTCCATGAGGTAGAAGGGTCTGGAAGGCAGGGTATGATGCTGATTGGCTGGAATGTGTCTGCTGACTGTGAGTTGCAGGGTCAAAGTTTGCTCAATGATAAAGTATAGGGGGCGGATCGAACATCGCATATGTTCGCAGTTCGCCGCGAACGCGAACATGCTATGTTCGCTGAGAACAGTCCGCCGGCTAACTATTCGTGACATCTCTAGTTAGGATGCATTCTATTGTTGTAAGCCTGCAAATGTCAACCTTAAGCCAAAACTCGTAAACCCTGCCTGCGTTTGTAAGCTTTTAGAGGGCGTGATTATATGATGCTTGCACTGTAAAACCAATCCCGAAGTTTAAGTGTGCGCCACAGCCCTAGAAGCCAATAGAAAACAGATCAGTGATTTACAGGGAGAGATAATAAAGCTGCGAGCTACACACTCATGCATTGACTGTGTTATAGATTTTGACAAATTAGCACCAAGGTCTCGAAGCTTGAGTTTTTGGTCTTGGAGAGTGAGAGAGTAGGTGCTTTTGGAGAGGAGGTTATTGCGGATTTATTTATTTCTATTTCTAAACTTTTATTTTTAAACTTAATTAAACACATATTAACTAATATACATACACATAAAGTAATAATAGACTTAGGTACACACATAGATAGGTCACTACATCCACTCACCTCCATCTCCCACCCTAGGATATTGCAGTTTTCTTGGATTTCTATTTTTTAAAATACGTTTTTTAAACTAAATTAATCAAAACACATATTAACTGTGAACTAATATACATATGCATAGAGGTGACGATGGAGGGAGTGGAGGTGAGGGTGGACAGAGAGTGAGTGGAGGTGAGGATGGAGGGAGTGTAGGTGAAGTGTTAAGAGTGAGGAAGAGTGGGTGTGAGGAATTGACTCTGCTGGGTTTTGAATCCTCTTCCCTACCACTGCGCCAGCCTGCCTTTTTGAAATTCCTGGAGATCTGATAACCTTGACTCTGCTAGCAATATCATCAGTGACTAAGTCTCTTCAGCTGTGTCTGGTCAGGTGTCTGGTCCTTGGCCTATATAAAGCACTTCCTGTTTATGTACCTTGCCAGATTATTGTGGTTCCTGATCCCTTTAATAAAGTTTGTTCCGGTTTCACCTACAAAGTTGCTGAATTGGATTATTGCTGACCTAGGCTGCTGATATCCAAAACCTTGTGATACCTATATCATTACAGTGGGAGTAGAGATGAGGGATGAAGAGGGAGGAAGAGAGATAGTGGAGGTGAAGGTGAGGGAGGGATTCTCCCATAGTCATAGGCTCAAGCAAAGGGTCAGAATGTGAAGGGCCTGATCCCAGGGGGTAGCTTTGTTGTGTTTATAGGCAATTCATTTGGTGATATTATTAATATCAATAACATTTATTAATATTAATACAAAAATTCATATTTTATATATTTGCAAATGTTTAATTATCTGGATTCTTACTACACAATATATAAGCTTTAGCCTGAAATAAACAGAACTGTATTATATGAAAAGATATTTATTATAATGAATAAAAAATGTTTTCAAAACAGTATCTTTCAATATAACAATCAATAAGGTATAATAATTATGTCAGATATAATATCAAGGTATATCAAATGATAAAGAATCAGTTATTAACACGTTGTCCACATCATCATATACAAGACATGCCTTATATGCCTAATACATATACGATATGGCAATTATGATGTCAGAGTTGGTTTGATAATTTTTGGTATACAACACAACAATGTTTTCACTCAGATACTATACCATTTATAATTATACATCTTCTGCAGTCAAAATATATTGAATTGCTACATCTGATATTTATGATATTTATAGAATTAGGGCCTCATTCAATTGCGATTTGGCCAATTGAATAGGGCTCTAAATAAGCACATAACATATTTTTTTTAAATACGTTTTTGGTTAGTAAGCATATATCCAAAAGCAAGGTTTTCACTAACTAAAAACCTCTTTAAAAAAATATGCAATGTGCTTATTTAGAGCCCTATTCAATTAACCAAATCGCAATTGAATGAGGGCCTGAATCTGTAAATTGTATGTTAACTTACATGTTACAAGATTATGGTGATATGGTTATATTCGGATTAATATTGATATAGCAATCCATTTTATAGTAAATTAACAAAAAAATTCTATAATTGTAATAAAAGAAATATAGGGAAAATAAAACTGATACGATACCCAAATTCAATGGCTTGGTATGCCCAAGGAAGTCAAACCCTTTTCTTTTGTTATTCAATATTTTTTTTCTAGGTAAGTGTGTAAATTCTTCTATGAGTGAGCCGTGACAATTTCTTTGTAGCTCCTGGAGTATACATTTTGAATATCAATGTTTTGGGAGAATCCCAATAGCATGTGTTGGGAAATACAATAAATTATTTTCTTAGGGCCTCATTCTATTATCGGCCGTAAATCGGCCGTAAGGCTGCGATTCCTTGCGGGGGTTCAGTTAACTCGCGATTCTATTATACGGCCCCGCAAGGATCTCCTTTTACGGCCGGCCGCATATCTTGGAACCGGCCGTAATCTGTGAAATATAAAAACTCAAAAATAAATTCAAGCCTGCACTGTACAGCTCTGTAAATGCTAGGGATCATATTGGGGGACATGAGGATTAAAAGGAACCCACTCTCAAGCTTGCACATCTGCCCAAACCCGAGTTCAAATTAACTGTTTATTTTCCGGCTGCGGCGTGGGTGTGCCTGAGGTGCTCCAAGCACTCTGGACTTTTTACATGGATATTTTACGGATATTAAAAATAAAATATTTTACGGATTTGAGTACAGGATAATTATGTGCTATTTTTTCTAACACCTAAAATCCCTTTATAGTCTTCTCAAAGTGCAGGATGGCTTTATTTGAGCTATTTTATGTGCTTAATTGGTGCTAGCGAGACCTCTTTCCTGCAAGTAAGCTGCGGCTCGTTTTTAGCCTTGCAGAGAGGTTTCCCGGAGCAATTGAATTGCAAAACTCTTGCGGCCGTTTTAGATCAAAGGCTTTCCTCTGGCGCGAGCGGCCGCAAGAGATAGCAAGGCACCGGCCGCAAGCCTGCCGGAGCCTCCGGCCGTAAGGGAATAGAATAGCCGAATAACTTGCGGCCGGTCCTTGCGGCCCCGCAACGGCTGCGGCCGCTAATAGAATGAGGCCCTTAGTCATTACGAATTTTTGAATATAATGGATATGATGACACAACTGTACACAGAAAGGTTATAAGATACTTGAGTATATATTTAGATAAATTATATAATATTTTAGTTTAGGGAATAAAATCATTGCCTTGTCATTGTTTTAAGTCAATACCGATCCAAGCCAAACTGAAATGACAAACACTTAAACATTTATGTTTACCAACCATTGTTCATTCTAAGACCACCTGGGTAAACACTACAGTTTAGAATCACTGCTCTAATTCTAAAAATGAATGTATATATATATATATATATATATATATATATATATATAATGTAAAATAAAAAGGATTATATTAAAAGAAATAGATCAAATCAATAGTCCTGACAGCATTAAGGGGGGACAGACCACAGGGTCAGAGGAGAGAGGATAGGATCCCCGTCCACAGCCTGGAGGGCTAGAGGCTGGGGGCAAGCACAGGTCCCCTAACTACTGGCAAAGGAAAGATGTTGCTCCTTCTCAGTGCCATCCGTGACCTTCCCACTATCCTTGCAAGGGGAAGGGATGTTATTCAAGGATCCAGGGCCCTGGCCTGGAAGGGGGTAGCGGGCGGCCGTTTAGCAGAAAAGGGATGTGAGGCCCAATGATTTTCGGGCCAAGGTGAAGAGGATGATGGCAGAGGAGGAGAGAAAAGCGAGAGCTGGTGGCCCCCAAGCACCACGAGCGGGAGAGGTGCTCAAGGAGATGCTGATCCAGGTGTCCCCCACTGGAGCTCCAGGCCTGGTGGCCCAACGGGATCCAGCCTCCATGTCAGGTGAATATCAGATTCATCAACATGTCACTACATGTACAACACACACACATGGAAAACACAAAACACATGTAAATGCTGATCACCAATGACACTGAGATACCAGCTCCCTGGATGTACCAATGGATAGATTAATCATTCATGTGTCATTAAATGTATGAAACTGAAAAACACTTATAGTGGGCACAGCACGGGTAATCATACATTAGAGAGTCTATATATGGGTGTGCCCACTGCACTGTATGTAGATACAAACTCTGTAGGGATGGATGTGCAGTGTAGTGTATTAGCCTATCAGGAAACACCTCTTAATGCTGAGATATGGTCACTGATTGGTTAGTATGACACACTGACCTGCAAGTTCTTATGAGTTTGTATATGCAGATGCAGACCACAGCAGGAATCAAGATATTGTTATGAGCCAATAACAACCTAGCTCATTACCAAAATAATTGAGCACATTTAGCAAATGATAGCTCTACATAATAGAAAGTGAATCAGACAGGTTAAAGGCAACAAAATGTCAGATAGATAAGAACACACAGCAACCAAAGGATGATTAAATAAAATGAACACATATACCATTCTTCTCTCTTTTTCAGCTGGTTGGAGGTCTGGGTCCGCTAATGAGTCAGAGGCAGGATTGTCAGCCCCGTTGTAGCTGGATGTCCAAGACTGTGCCCCAGCCCAAAAGGAACCGTCGCAGAAGGAAGCAATGAGAGGATCAAAGTGTCCAGGATATGAGGAGGACGATGACTCACGCTTCATGTGGTACGTGGAGGCACCTGCTGGGTCTTCTGCCACACCCATGGAATTTGACCCCACTGGCCACCTCCTCCAACAAATTGAGTAGCCAGCCAGTTCCTCCTCTTGGATCAACCAAAGGTTCTTTCCCCCACTCCCACCTTCTCCTCCTCCCCACCAGCAGCACAACCTGGCTCCCACCACCACCAGCCAGCAAGTCCCAAGCCCCTCCCAACTGGGCCACCACCGCCGCCTCTGCATCTAGCATTACCTGGCCTCAGCAGACCTCCATCCCTATGTCAGGATGCAGGAGCAAGTGGACGCTACACATGGGCTTCAGACCAATGTCTCCTCCAACCATGCCTTCATGAACAGCAGCCTGCAGAGGATCTCTGGGGATGTGAGGAGGCACAACCTGATGATGGAGTCCTACATAGCCAGGCTGCTCCAGTCATTGGATAACCAGAGTGGGAAATACATCAAACTGAACATTGACGTGCTCTGGTTTCAAGTACTTTCTCTTCCACCCCAGAGGCCTCCCGACACACCTGCCTCCTGACCACTCCTCACCTTCCTCAATACCTCTGCCACCTCTGGTGCTGCTGCCTCCTGGGGGATACACCCCCCTGCAATTCCCCTCACCTAGGGAGAAGACATGGAGGTACATGGGTTTGGGGCTCTGTGGCAAGGCGGAGGATGATGTAGGGGCTGCACATAGTTTTAGACCTTCTCAACAGTACTCCTCCGTGACCATCTATTGGTCCAAATGTTTACATAATCTACCCTAGCTACAGAGTAGAGGTTCATGGCCTATGTGATGGTGATATTTTGTAAGCATTTTGCTACCCCAACACATGATCCATGACCCTCTTCTCTAGGGACACGTAGGGTTATGTTTAACATTTCCCCAAGTGATGGTCACTGAGGAATGACGTTGAGAAGCGATGATCGATTGCCTATTTTTTTCAAGCCTTATTATTTATTTTTGCAATGTTTTTATTTTAGACTGTAAGGCCCTCATTCACTTGCAATTTGGCCAATTGAATAGGGCTCTAAATAAGCACATAACATATTTTTTTTAAGACGTTTTTAGTTAGTAAGCATTTATCTAAAAGCAAGGTTTTCACTAACTAAAAACGTCTTTAAAAAAAGTATTCTATGTGCTTATTTAGAGCCCTATTCAATTGGCCAAATTGCAATTGAATGAGGGCCTCAGTCTGTAAGTTTTCAATTTTGCATGGAGCTTTGGGGATAGCACTATGGACACTGTATTCAAAGGTCAAAGACAGGGCCCTCCATTCTTTTCATTGTATTAATATTGAATTTGTCTTTGCCTAGAAATTAACTTATGTATAGCGCTACGGAATATGTTGGCGCATTACAAATAAATGATAATAATAATAATAGGCACAGTTCAGATCCATGAAGGCAACTTCTTCATTTGCAAGCATTGGTACAACATCAAGTAATCCAAATATATTAACAGTGGCTATCAGATTCCATCAATGATATTCCCTCCTAAAAATGAAGCTTACATGCAATTAATTATATCATATATTCTGTTGTATAATGCATGGTTGTTGTGATTATAAATGTAAACAAATGCAGATATGGTGGGGGACTTGCAAAGTGCCACAATGGCTTGTTAATCAAAGCCAGCATTAATACATGTATTAGTGAAACATGTCATCCTTCAATTTCAATATGAGAACAGATAATTTTGTCTGATGTAATTAACAGACATTATTGCTGCTGACCTTTGTGTCCTCTCTGTATTAATGGGTAGGTGTTCAGACATCATGATATCATAAGATTAATTTGAATTGTGATAACACTTGTATTCCAAATGAATGTGATATCAACATGGCTAAACAATATCATATGTGCCTCTTCACAGCCTCCTTTTGTGCATGGCGTCCTCCTTAACATTTTGAGCACATTAGTGCAATCCCGCTTGCCTTGATTTGTCATTGAATCCCCATCCATGTGCCTCTAACAGCGTGTTCCTTACATGCTCCCTGGGACAACGCAGTGTCTGGCCTTTGGCATGTAGACAGTATGAATGTCACCCCTCCTCTCTTTAAGGCCCGAGGCTGCTCATGCTCACTAGTGATGTCCCGAACAGTTCGCCGGCGCACTATTCGCGGCGATTTTTGCATGTTCGCCTTCGCAGCAAACAGCGAACACATGCGATTTTCGGTTTGCCCCCTATACTTTATCATTGAGGAAACTTTGACCCTGCCTCTCACAGTCAGCAGACACATTCCAGCCAATCAGCAGCATACACTCCCTTCCAGAGCCTTCCATCTGAAGGACAGCATACATTTTAGAATCATTCTGAAGCTGCATTCGTTGTGAGAGGACAGATAGTGTAGCTGCTGGAGATTTAATAGGGAAATAGATAGCCAGGCTGTGTATTTAGCTTCCACTACAGACCTGAAGGACTCATCTGATATCTGCTGCAAGGACAGCAACCCAAAAAGCCCTTTTTAGGGCTAGAACATCATTTATTATTATTTTTTTTTTAAATCTATTATGCCTGCCTGCCAGCGTGTGTGTGTGACAGGCTAACACCTAACAGCTTATATTGTGCTTATTTTCACTACTCATACCTGGTGGTGTACCATACATTGAAAACAACCATTTTTTTCCTGTAATCTAATTTCAGTTGCCTGCCTGTGTCAGGCTCACAGCTAATATTCTGCTCTGTTTCACCAGTCATAGTTGGTGTACCATACATTGAAAGAAAACAACCCTTTTTTCCTTTAATCTAATTTCAGTTGCCTGCCTGTGTCAGGCTTACAGCTTATATTGTTCTCAGTGAAATAAAACAACACTTTTTTGACTGTAATAGATTGAATAGCAATTGCCTGCCTACAGGCGTGTGTGTGAAGCCTATTGCATCTACTCTGCCAACTTTTGCAAGTGCACAGTGACACTCATATCTGGTGGCACCTTAGATTGCACGCGCAGTGCCCCAAATTTGAAGTGGGAGGACCGACCAAGCATCTTTTTCCATCTCCCGCTTCCAAAAATCCATGCCATATACGGGTCCCCTGATAGGTGACGTAACAGGTATCAAACTGATAGGAATAAATAGTACAAATTAATACACCACTCCTATCTGGTGGCACATTACATTGCACGGGCAGTGCCCCAAATTCGAAGTAGGAGGTCCGACCAAGCATTTTTTTCCATCTCCCTGTTCCAAAAATCAATGCCATATACACGTCCCCTAATAGTGGACGTAACAGGGATTAAACCAATAGGAATAGTACTACTTAACAGTACACATCTTATAATAATGCAGACAGAGGCAACGCAGAGAGAGGAGTCTGAAGAAGAGGAGTCAGAGTAGGAAGGTGGCTTTGAGGAGGTGGAAGACCAAACACAGCAGGCGTCCCAGGGGGCTTGTTGTCACCTTTCAGGGACCCTTGGTGGCTGGGTGGAGGAAGAGACCTTCAATGACATCAGTGAGGACAAGGAACGGGACATGGCTAGCTTGTTATCCAACCTTGTGCAAATGGGGAGTTTGCGGTTGTACAAAGAGACTGTTTGCGGTTGTTTGCAGTGCATTAAACGGGGAGATTGGTCTGTTACTGTAAAGCGGGTGTAACCCTTACACTACCTGATCGATACAACATCATACCTGATGTTTTAAAGCATGTTATTTCAAACAATTTAGGAATGTTAGGTGATTTATGCCCGTTATGGCTTAAAACCAGACTCTGCATCAACTATGTAATTTTCCGTGGGAGTTTTGCCATGGATCCCCCTCCGGCATGCCACAGTCCAGGTGTAAGTCCCCTTGAAACAACTTTCCCATCACTATTGTGGCCAGAAAGAGTCCCTGTGGGTTTTGAAATTTGCCTCCCCATTGAAGTCTATGGCGGTTCGCCCGGGTCGCTCGTTCGCGAACATTTGATGAAATTCGCGTCCGCGGTTTGCGAACCGAAAATGTTATGTTCGCGACATCACTAGTGCTGATCAATAGTGTTGCTGAGTATTATTTGAGGTGTGAATATCCCTTTAATAGTCATTGCATTAGAGCAGCTGTTGTTATGCTTGTGTGTTTCTAGATTGGTATTAACCTCTTGCGTGATGTGTCTCCCCTGGTATTTTATATATGTAATGTGACAGTGTAATATTGTCAAAAGTTTTTTTTTCTAATATAGATATGATAGCTTAAATATGTAAATGAAGATGTATATATATTTTCTTAAAGTCCACATTTGAGCCTCTGTTAGTGTTATATCATATCATTTGTATGGCAGTTCCATGTTTTTCTTGCAATTTAGTCATGTACTGTGTCTTTAATTGCTTTATACATCTTTCAGCTCATTTTAAAATTACCATATGCATGACCATTCCAAAATATTATCAAATAAATTTTTGCATATTTGTTCCTTGGAGACTGTTGTGCAATTAAGACTTTATTTGCGAGCTAGAGCTACGGGTCTAATAGAATATAGATTTTGTGTAACATCAATTAATTAGTGCTCATAATGTTCGATCTGTGCTAAAACCAATGGGATACTAAGGCCAAATTTTAGGCTTTGACTAGTCTGTAGTGATTGTGGGCGGGTAACTCATAATTAGATTGCTAGTAGCTAATAGAATATGTGGCAATATTAAGAGTGATTTTAAGTGTGTAGGAATGTACGAACTGGGTAATAGAATAGGGTCCCTAGATTGTCAGCTCTTATACGATTAGGACCCTCTACGACTTCTGTATCAGTATGTAACTTTTGCCATATTATAATAATGCAGTTTTTTAAGCAATGGATAGGATTTTCTGTGCATAATTTACTTCTTAGAAAATAACCAACTTTACAGAAAAATAAAATATTGCAACTGTTACAGGTAATTAAATGATTTTGCAGTGGCTAAGATAAGTTATATCATGTAAAGTTTTTTTGTGAGGCTCCATTGAATATACATCAAAAATGCATTCCTTTTCCTGTGCCTTAATCAGTTATCAATACTCTTTCTTTTGTTATCACCAACCATCCAAATCTGTTAGCTCCAAGGTAATACATTATAACCTTAATAAGGTAGCAAGGTTACTGTGATATCAGATATTCCCCTTGACATTATGTTGATTATTATTAATTGTATTTTCTACAAAAGTATCTTATGAATTATTTGTAATGCGCCAACATATTCCGTAGCGCTATACATAAGTTAATTTCTAGGCAAAGACAAATTCAATATTAATACAATGAAAAGAATGGAGGGCCCTGTCTTTGACCTTTGAATACAGTGTCCATAGTGCTATCCCCAAAGCTCCATGCAAAATTGAAAACTTACAGACTGAGGCCCTCATTCACTTCCAATTTGGCCAATTGAATAGGGCTCTAAATAAGCACATAACATATTTTTTTTAAGACGTTTTTAGTTAGTAAGCATTTATCTAAAAGCAAGGTTTTCACTAACTAAAAACGTCTTTAAAAAAAGTATTCTATGTGCTTATTTAGAGCCCTATTCAATTGGCCAAATTGCAATTGAATGAGGGCCTCAGTCTGTAAGTTTTCAATTTTGCATGGAGCTTTGGGGATAGCACTATGGACACTGTATTCAAAGGTCAAAGACAGGGCCCTCCATTCTTTTCATTGTATTAATATTGAATTTGTCTTTGCCTAGAAATTAACTTATGTATAGCGCTACGGAATATGTTGGCGCATTACAAATAAATGATAATAATAATAATAGGCACAGTTCAGATCCATGAAGGCAACTTCTTCATTTGCAAGCATTGGTACAACATCAAGTAATCCAAATATATTAACAGTGGCTATCAGATTCCATCAATGATATTCCCTCCTAAAAATGAAGCTTACATGCAATTAATTATATCATATATTCTGTTGTATAATGCATGGTTGTTGTGATTATAAATGTAAACAAATGCAGATATGGTGGGGGACTTGCAAAGTGCCACAATGGCTTGTTAATCAAAGCCAGCATTAATACATGTATTAGTGAAACATGTCATCCTTCAATTTCAATATGAGAACAGATAATTTTGTCTGATGTAATTAACAGACATTATTGCTGCTGACCTTTGTGTCCTCTCTGTATTAATGGGTAGGTGTTCAGACATCATGATATCATAAGATTAATTTGAATTGTGATAACACTTGTATTCCAAATGAATGTGATATCAACATGGCTAAACAATATCATATGTGCCTCTTCACAGCCTCCTTTTGTGCATGGCGTCCTCCTTAACATTTTGAGCACATTAGTGCAATCCCGCTTGCCTTGATTTGTCATTGAATCCCCATCCATGTGCCTCTAACAGCGTGTTCCTTACATGCTCCCTGGGACAACGCAGTGTCTGGCCTTTGGCATGTAGACAGTATGAATGTCACCCCTCCTCTCTTTAAGGCCCGAGGCTGCTCATGCTCACTAGTGATGTCCCGAACAGTTCGCCGGCGCACTATTCGCGGCGATTTTTGCATGTTCGCCTTCGCAGCAAACAGCGAACACATGCGATTTTCGGTTTGCCCCCTATACTTTATCATTGAGGAAACTTTGACCCTGCCTCTCACAGTCAGCAGACACATTCCAGCCAATCAGCAGCATACACTCCCTTCCAGAGCCTTCCATCTGAAGGACAGCATACATTTTAGAATCATTCTGAAGCTGCATTCGTTGTGAGAGGACAGATAGTGTAGCTGCTGGAGATTTAATAGGGAAATAGATAGCCAGGCTGTGTATTTAGCTTCCACTACAGACCTGAAGGACTCATCTGATATCTGCTGCAAGGACAGCAACCCAAAAAGCCCTATTTAGGGCTAGAACATCATTTATTATTATTTTTTTTTTAAATCTATTATGCCTGCCTGCCAGCGTGTGTGTGTGACAGGCTAACACCTAACAGCTTATATTGTGCTTATTTTCACTACTCATACCTGGTGGTGTACCATACATTGAAAACAACCATTTTTTTCCTGTAATCTAATTTCAGTTGCCTGCCTGTGTCAGGCTCACAGCTAATATTCTGCTCTGTTTCACCAGTCATAGTTGGTGTACCATACATTGAAAGAAAACAACCCTTTTTTCCTTTAATCTAATTTCAGTTGCCTGCCTGTGTCAGGCTTACAGCTTATATTGTGCTCAGTGAAATAAAACAACACTTTTTTGACTGTAATAGATTGAATAGCAATTGCCTGCCTACAGGCGTGTGTGTGAAGCCTATTGCATCTACTCTGCCAACTTTTGCAAGTGCACAGTGACACTCATATCTGGTGGCACCTTAGATTGCACGCGCAGTGCCCCAAATTTGAAGTGGGAGGACCGACCAAGCATCTTTTTCCATCTCCCGCTTCCAAAAATCCATGCCATATACGGGTCCCCTGATAGGTGACGTAACAGGTATCAAACTGATAGGAATAAATAGTACAAATTAATACACCACTCCTATCTGGTGGCACATTACATTGCACGGGCAGTGCCCCAAATTCGAAGTAGGAGGTCCGACCAAGCATTTTTTTCTATCTCCCTGTTCCAAAAATCAATGCCATATACACGTCCCCTAATAGTGGACGTAACAGGGATTAAACCAATAGGAATAGTACTACTTAACAGTACACATCTTATAATAATGCAGACAGAGGCAACGCAGAGAGAGGAGTCTGAAGAAGAGGAGTCAGAGGAGGAAGGTGGCTTTGAGGAGGTGGAAGACCAAACACAGCAGGCGTCCCAGGGGGCTTGTTGTCACCTTTCAGGGACCCTTGGTGGCTGGGTGGAGGAAGAGACCTTCAATGACATCAGTGAGGACAAGGAACGGGACATGGCTAGCTTGTTATCCAACCTTGTGCAAATGGGGAGTTTGCGGTTGTACAAAGAGACTGTTTGCGGTTGTTTGCAGTGCATTAAACGGGGAGATTGGTCTGTTACTGTAAAGCGGGTGTAACCCTTACACTACCTGATCGATACAACATCATACCTGATGTTTTAAAGCATGTTATTTCAAACAATTTAAGAATGTTAGGTGATTTATGCCCCTTATGGCTTAAAACCAGACTCTGCATCAACTATGTAATTTTCCGTGGGAGTTTTGCCATGGATCCCCCTCCGGCATGCCACAGTCCAGGTGTAAGTCCCCTTGAAACAACTTTCCCATCACTATTGTGGCCAGAAAGAGTCCCTGTGGGTTTTGAAATTTGCCTCCCCATTGAAGTCTATGGCGGTTCGCCCGGGTCGCTCGTTCGCGAACATTTGATGAAATTCGCGTCCGCGGTTTGCGAACCGAAAATGTTATGTTCGCGACATCACTAGTGCTGATCAATAGTGTTGCTGAGTATTATTTGAGGTGTGAATATCCCTTTAATAGTCATTGCATTAGAGCAGCTGTTGTTATGCTTGTGTGTTTCTAGATTGGTATTAACCTCTTGCGTGATGTGTCCCCCCTGGTATTTTATATATGTAATGTGACAGTGTAATATTGTCAAAAGTTTTTTTTTTCTAATATAGATATGATAGCTTAAATATGTAAATGAAGATGTATATATATTTTCTTAAAGTCCACATTTGAGCCTCTGTTAGTGTTATATCATATCATTTGTATGGCAGTTCCATGTTTTTCTTGCAATTTAGTCATGTACTGTGTCTTTAATTGCTTTATACATCTTTCAGCTCATTTTAAAATTACCATATGCATGACCATTCCAAAATATTATCAAATAAATTTTTGCATATTTGTTCCTTGGAGACTGTTGTGCAATTAAGACTTTATTTGCGAGCTAGAGCTACGGGTCTAATAGAATATAGATTTTGTGTAACATCAATTAATTAGTGCTCATAATGTTCGATCTGTGCTAAAACCAATGGGATACTAAGGCCAAATTTTAGGCTTTGACTAGTCTGTAGTGATTGTGGGCGGGTAACTCATAATTAGATTGCTAGTAGCTAATAGAATATGTGGCAATATTAAGAGTGATTTTAAGTGTGTAGAAATGTATGAACTGGGTAATAGATTAGGGTCCCTAGATTGTCAGCTCTTATACGATTAGGACCCTCTACGACTTCTGTATCAGTATGTAACTTTTGCCATATTATAATAATGCAGTTTTTTAAGCAATGGATAGGATTTTCTGAGCATAATTTACTTCTTAGAAAATAACCAACTTTACAGAAAAATAAAATATTGCAACTGTTACAGGTAATTAAATGATTTTGCAGTGGCTAAGATAAGTTATATCATGTAAAGTTTTTTTGTGAGGCTCCATTGAATATACATCAAAAATGCATTCCTTTTCCTGTGCCTTAATCAGTTATCAATACTCTTTCTTTTGTTATCACCAACCATCCAAATCTGTTAGCTCCAAGGTAATACATTATAACCTTAATAAGGTAGCAAGGTTACTGTGATATCAGATATTCCCCTTGACATTATGTTGATTATTATTAATTGTATTTTCTACAAAAGTATCTTATAGAATATAAGAAAACAAATGCTAGAAAAGCATAGTTATCTTCTGCATTAAGTTAATACTCTGTGGATTTTTTTTCTATTAGAATAATGTCAAGCTAATCTCTTGCTAACAACAGAGTGCTTGCAACAAAGTATAGTTGGCAGGAATATTAATTGCTTCTCTAATATATTCATACTTTTGGGAAAATATAAACACTAATCCAGGTGAATATTAATAGGTAGTTAATTGCAATGAAAAGTTTTATAATAACGCATAATTGCTCAGATTTTTAGGACAAAGCAATGTCATTCAAAATCAGAATCGACATTATTGTCTTCACAATGCATTATAAAATTAGAAAAATAAAACTATTTAGGAAGGCTTATTTGCTAAATATTGTTTTGAGAATACATTAAACAATATTAATCGGATTCTTAGACTATAATGTTAAAACAGTACAACAAAACAGCCTGTTAAATGTAGCAACAGTAGAATGTTTTGTCATCTGCATATTCATGGGACGGTGTAAAAGCCGGAACGGAACGGAACAGGCCGGAACAGGCCATTTAAAAAAGAAATCAATGACAATATCACTGGGATGTGTTAGATATTATTGAGAACAATATTTAAGAACCAAAACAAATTCAATATAATACTTTTTTAACCCTTTAAAACCCCCAAAATCAAACGGAACAGGCAAAAACAGGCCGGAACGCACACTTTATGAAGGGAATCCATGCTAAAATCATTGGGATGTGTTAAATATATTTGAGAACTATATTTAAGAGCTAACCCCAATCTAATAGTATGCTTTATTAACCCTTTAACAGGCCAGAATACAAAATTTCGCAAAATGACCCGGAACGGCGGCTTTCCAGATGGTCAAAAATATCAAACTCACCAAATACACATAACTAGGTGGGATTCATGTAATAACCTTCATAAATTCCACAGAAAATAATTTCAAGTACCTGTTCCGGGCCAAAATACAATATATCGCAAAATGACCCGGAACGGCGACTTTTTAGAGGGTCAAAAATTCCAAATTCACCAAATACACATAACTAGGTGGGATTCATGTAATAACCTTCATAGATTCCACAGAAAATAATTTCAAGTACCTGTTCCGGGCAAAAATACAATATTTCACAAAATGACCCGGAACGGCGACTTTTTAGAGGGTGAAAAATACCAAATTCACCAAATACACATAACTAGGTGGGATTCATGTAATAACCTTCATAAATTCCACAGAAACTCATTTCAAGTACCTGTTCCGGGCAAAAATACAATATTTCGCAAAATGACCCGGAACGGCAAATTTGTAGAAGGTGAAAAATACCAAATTCACCAAATACACATAACTAGGTGGGATTCATGTAATAACCTTCACAAATTCCACAGAAAATAATTTTAAGTACCTTGTTTTGGCAGAATACTTACGAACTGCTACTTCGCAAAGTGTGGGAGATACCACCCCTTCCCCTGCAAGGAACAGAGTGAGGGGGGAGGGAAAGAGGGGAGGAAAGGGAAAGAGGGGAGGAAAGGGGGAAAGAGACAATGGAAAGGAAGGGGGGTAAGTGGGGGATGAGACACAGGAGAGGGAGGGGGTAAGTGGGGGATGAGACACAGGGGAGGGAGGTCAGTGGGGGATGAGACACAGGGGACAGAGGGGGGGGGTAGTGGAGTATGAGACACAGGGGAGGGGGAAAGTGGGGGATGAGACACAGGGGAGGGAGGGAGGTAAGTGGGGGATGAGACACAGGGGAGGGGGGGAGGTAAGTGGGGGATGAGACACAGGGGTGGGAGGGAGGTAAGTGGGGGATGAGACACAGGGGAGGGAGGGAGGTAAGTGGGGGATGAGACACAGGGGAGGGGGGTAGTGGGGGATGAGACACAGGTGAGGGAGGGAGGTAACGGGGAGATGAGACATGGGAGGGAGGTAAGTGGGGGATGAGACACAGGGGACAGAGGG
Source organism: Discoglossus pictus (assembly GCA_027410445.1). Lineage (NCBI taxonomy): Eukaryota > Metazoa > Chordata > Amphibia > Anura > Alytidae > Discoglossus > Discoglossus pictus. The sequence continues at coordinate 403,181,768 of CM050165.1, read as the reverse complement.
GGGGTAGTGGAGCATGAGACACAGGGGAGGGGGAAAGTGGGGGATGAGACACAGGGGAGGGGGGGTAGTGGAGCATGAGATACAGGAGAGGGGGAAAGTGGGGGATGAGACACAGGGGAGGGAAGGTAGGGTATGAGACACTGGAAGGAAGGGGGGATATGAGACACAGGGGGGGAAGAGACACAGGTGGGGTATGAGACGGGGTGAAGGGGGTGATATGAGACACAGGGGGGGAAGGGGGGTATGAGACACAGGGGAGAGAAAGGGGGGTATGAGACACAGGCGCTTATTGCAGTGTGGCCTGAAAGGGGCACCTTTGCTCATGTGGCAGTCTGCAATGAGTGCAAAAGGCGCTTATTGCAGGCTGCCACGTGCGAGCCTCGCGAACCCAAGACAACATTTCCAACCTTTACTTCTAAAACCCGTATCATATGTGTATCACCATAACAGTTGTCAGTTCGCGTTTTTGGTGACCGTTTGCGCTGTTGGTCAAGTTTGCGTGCGTCGTTGAGCCAAGCATGTAAGCGGCCGCTGATGGAACAGCATAAACCCAACACACCAACATAGCACAGAAGCGTGCAAGGCCCGCTTCAAGCCGTCTGCGTGCAAAGCACGCAGACAGTCTAGGACCTTCAACGGTTCAACCTTGTGCAAAGGGACTGTTTGCGGTTGTTTGCGGTGCATTAAACTGGGAGATTGGTCTGTTACTGTGAAGCGGGCCTAACCCTTACACTACCTGATCGATACAACATCATACCTGATGTTTTAAAGCATGTTATTCCAAACAATTTAGGAATGTTAGGTAATTTATGCCCTTTATGGCTTAAAACCAGACTTTGCATCAACTATGTAATTTTCCATGGGAGTTTTGCCATGGATCCCCCTCCGGCATGCCACAGTCCAGGTGTTAGTCCCGTTGAAACAACTTTCCCATCACTATAGTGGCCAGAAAGAGTCCCTGTGGATTTTGAAGTCTATGGCGGTTCGCCCGGTTTGCCGGTTCGCGAACATTTGAGGAAATTTGTGTTCGCCGTTCGCGAACCCAAAATTTTATGTTTGCGACATCACTAATTATGAGTTAGATGTGAGTACTTATATATATATATATTTTTTGTGACTTTTTAAATGCGCTGGTTGTGCGTGTGAGTACTTATAATTTAATGTTTTTATCTACTTTTTGGGGGGCTTTTTAAAAATGCGCTACTTGCACGTTGTGTTTAAAGAACCATGTGTGTGTGCGTGCTATTCACGCAGACATCTTTAAGCGTTTTGCGCTTCTGTGCTATGTTGGTGCGTGGAGCGCATATGGTGATACACATATGATACGGGTTTTAGAAGTAAAGGTTGGAAATGTTGTTTTGGGTTCGCGAGGCTCGCATGTGGCGGCCTGCAATGAGTGCCTTAGTCGCTGATTGCAGGCCGCCACATGATTGAAGGCGCTCATTGCAGTGCGGCCTGCAATAAGCGCCTTTTGCACTCATTGAAGACTGCCACATGAGCAAAGGTGCCCCTTTCAGGCCATACTGCAATAAGCACCTGTGTCTCATACCCCCCTTTCTCTCCCCTGTGTCTCATACCCCCCTTCCCCCCTGTGTCTCCTATCACCCCCTTCACCCCGTCTCATACCCCACCTGTGTCTCTTCCCCCCCGTGTCTCATATCCCCCCTTCCTTCCAGTGTCTCATACCCTACCTTCCCTCCCCTGTGTCTCATCCCCCACTTTCCCCCTCCCCTGTGTCTCATGCTCCACTACCCCCCCTCTGTCCCCTGTGTCTCATCCCCCACTACCCCTCCCCTGTGTCTCATCCCCCACTTACCTCCCTCCCTCCCCTGTGTCTCATCCCCCATTTACCTCCCTCCCCTGTCTCATCCCCCACTTACCTCCCTCCCTCCCCTGTGTCTCTTCCCCAACTTACCTCCCTCTCTCCCCTGTGTCTCATCCCCCACTTACCCCCTCCCTCTCCTGTGTCTCATCCCCCACTTACTCCCCTTCCTTCCCTTCCTCCAAGAGTTGGAGCCAATGCCAGCAGAGAGCCCATGATCTCACAGCAGCCTGGAGGACTGAGTCTCCCTCTCCTCTCTCTCTCCTTTCTCTCTCTCTCTCCCTCCCCCCTCACTCTGTTCCTTGCAGGGGAAGGGGGGGTATCTCCCACACTTTGCGAAGTAGCAGTTCGTAAGTATTCTGCCAAGACAAGGTACTTAAAATTATTTTCTGTGGAATTTATGAAGGTTATTACATGAATCCCACCTAGTTATGTGTATTTGGTGAATTTGGTATTTTTCACCTTCTACAAATTTGCTGTTCCGGGTCATTTTGCGAAATATTGTATTTTTGCCCGGAACAGGTACTTGAAATTATTTTCTGTGGAATTTATGAAGGTTATTACATGAATCCCACCTAGTTATGTGTATTTGGTGAATTTGGAATTTTTGACCCTCTAAAAAGTCGCTGTTCTGGGTCATTTTGCGAAATATTGTATTTTGGCCCGGAGTGGGTACGTGAAATTAGTTTATATGGAATTTATGAGGGTTATTACATGAATCCCACCTAGTTATGTGTATTTGGTGAATTTGGTATTTTTGACCCTCTAAAAAGTCGCCGTTCCGGGTCATTTTCCAAAATATTGTATTTTGGCCCGGAATGGGTACTTGAAATTATTTTCTGTGGAATTTATGAAGGTTATTACATGAATCCCACCTAGTTATGTGTATTTGGTGAATTTGGAATTTTTGACCCTCTAAAAAGTCGCCGTTCCGGGTCATTTTGCGAAATATTGTATTTTGGCCCGGAGTGGGTACTTGAAATTAGTTTATATGGAATTTATGAAGGTTATTACATGAATCCCACCTAGTTCTGTGTATTTGGTGAATTTGGTATTTTTGACCCTCTAAAAAGTCGCCGTTCCGGGTCATTTTGCGAAATATTGTATTTTGGCCCGGAACAGGTACTTGAAATGAGTTTCTGTGGAATTTATGAAGGTTATTACATGAATCCCACCTAGTTATGTGTATTTGGTGAATTTGGTATTTTTCACCCTCTAAAAAGTCGCCGTTCCGGGTCATTTTGCGAAATATTGTATTTTGGCCCGGAACAGGTACTTGAAATTATTTTCTGTGGAATTTATGAAGGTTATTACATGAATCCCACCTAGTTATGTGTATTTGGTGAATTTGGTATTTTTCACCCTCTAAAAAGTCGCCGTTCCGGGTCATTTTGTGAAATATTGTATTTTTTCCCGGAACAGGTACTTGAAATTATTTTCTGTGGAATTTATGAAGGTTATTACATGAATCCCACCTAGTTATGTGTATTTGGTGAATTTGGTATTTTTCACCCTCTAAAAAGTCGCTGTTCCGGGTCATTTTGTGAAATATTGTATTTTTGCCCGGAACAGGTACTTGAAATTATTTTCTGTGGAATTTATGAAGGTTATTACATGAATCCCCCCTAGTTATGTGTATTTGGTGAATTTGGTATTTTTCACCCTCTAAAAAGTCGCTGTTCCAGGTCATTTTGTGAAATATTGTATTTTGGCCCGGAACAGGTACTTGAAATTATTTTCTGTGGAATTTATGAAGGTTATTACATGAATCCCCCCTAGTTATGTGTATTTGGTGAATTTGGTATTTTTGACCCTCTAAAAAGTCGCCGTTCCGGGTCATTTTGCGAAATATTGTATTCTGGCATGTTAAAGGCTTAATAAAGCATACTATTAGATTGGGGTTAGCTCTTAAATATAGTTCTCAAATATATTTAACACATCCCAATGATTTTAGCATGGATTCCCTTCATAAAGTGTGCGTTCCGGCCTGTTTTTGCCTGTTCCGTTTGATTTTGGGGGTTTTAAAGGGTTAAAAAAGTATTATATTGAATTTGTTTTGGTTCTTAAATATTGTTCTCAATAATATCTAACACATCCCATTGATTTCTTTTTTAAATGGCCTGTTCCGGCCTGTTCCGTTACGTTCCGGGTTTTACACCGTCCCCATATTCATAATTGTATTTTTCTTGAATGTCAGTACATGTAATATCTTGTGATTTTTTTGTGATAGAAATTACTCTAAGCAGACAGGTCTTGTTTAGGGGGATCCTTAAATGCTGACCAATTTTCCATTTAGTCCTAAAGATTTGATTTTATACCATAACACTTTACAGCAGCTAAGCATTACTCTATTTTTATTAATGTTTTTATCCACTAATGAATTGGAGGCAGCTAGGTCTGTAATCTACTAGATTATAAATTACCAAAAATAATTGCTGAATTTAGATAATAGAGGTCCCAGGTAAGTGGATGCATGTGAGCGTTGCACACATCGAGAGACAGTGATCAAATTTAACCAGCCTTAAAGGACCACTGTACTCGATTTACAAGTAAGACTCAGATGTTTCTTTGCTGGGTTTATGCTATTAAAAAAGTATGCAGTTTAAAATAAATAAAAGTAAATTATTTCTTACCTTTTATTCTGTATTTTTCTCCTCAAACAACGCTGTGTGTCTCTTCCTACCTGTGTCATCAGGGATGTGGTCTGAAGTCTGACTAATTTAGGTTATTCTTTAGGCTGAGCATGCTCAGTAAAGGGGGCAGAGCATGATGGTTACTAGACGTGGCCTGTGGGGCATCTGCAAGCATGTTTCAATAGAGCTGTTAACTCTGTGTAGGTAGTATGGCAGATCTAGTGATATCATGGGGCAGGGCCAGTGCTTTCAGCCCAGCCTGCTTTCACACTCCATGATGTGTGGGTATGCTAAAGGCAATGGGTATGCTTTTTTTGCTGGTGAATAATTAAGCTTCATGCTGGCACTATACAGTGGCTTCACTGCTATGATTGTTATCCTTCATATCTTAGGTGGTGAGCGCTGGTGAGAGATGCAAGATGGTGGTTCCTTGATATCACATACTGGTGCTACACTGCAGTGCTCTAACTATCTTCATTGTGTGCCTGGCCATCTGATCATTTTGATACTTGTGTTTTCCAATAGCAGTGCAGGAGGCATAGCAAACCACAGATTTGGCTATAAGCAGGACAAAATGTTTAATGTTCTAAGGTCAGTGTCTGTAGCAAGTATAATACTGGGAGATGGTAAATCGCACTATGACGTGCAAAATGGACCATGATTCTGCTAGATAGATTCTAGACACAAATATTATTTTTGGACATCTGCAGTAAATTTGGTGCAATAATACTCGGGGATACATATATGCAAAAGACACCTTTCTGCAGGCCACATGGGTGACTATATCCTTTAAAAAGGAACTATCAGGAAGTCAGCACAGCTGACAGACAGCTAGGTGAATATTTGTACCTCCATGTCCTATTTTGGTGATTGACCCTTGGAGGCGAGGACAACCGGAATGATACTGAAATGCTATGACAAGAAGTTACCTACTTATTTTCCTTTCCTTTTTCCTCTATATATATGTAGTGTGATCGTTTGCTCCTTAGAAGTTATGACAAGCAAGTGGAGTATGGAGTTCTTGACAGAAGTGACGGAGTTAAAACTTCTGAAGAACTCCTAATTGGTGCAACTTCCCTTTAAAAGCCTGGAAAGCAGACATGGAAAGGGGGGTGTGGCTGGCTAGGCTCTGAGCAGTTTGTGCTGCTGCCAGAAGCAAGCCTCAGAGTGGAGGCTGATCCTGTGTGGAATTACAGTGTGTTTGGGAAGCAAGCCTGTGAGAGTTACCGGATTTACTGTGGCTGCGAGTATTGAGACCACAGCAGGAAGTGTGAGCTGGTTGCAGGTGCAGGACGAATTGAGCTGGAAGAGTGACTACAGACTCAGGAGGTGAAGGTACAAGGAAGCCAAGTAAGTGAAGGGATTATTGAAGATCCCCTGCAGTTAGGCCCTGTTTGGCCTAGCAGAGGGAGGCCAGTGAGTGAAGGCATCAGTCTGAAGCAAGCTAAGAAGGACGCTTGTAGCTATCTGCCATTGAGAGGAACGCAGTACTTTTACGTAGTCTGCTGGAAGCAGAGATTGTACCAGGATGAGAGGAGCCTGAAAGTTTACAGTCAGGAGTAAAAAGGCTGTTTGGTTTGCTGACAGAGGCCCTGAATGAAGGTTCCAAGACCTTTTATGCCCCAGGGAAGAGACTGAGAGATTAAACGAGGGAAGTTAACACTAGTTATTGTTGTGATATCCAAGGGTCCCTGGGGTAAAGCATACGGGAGAGACGGGCGGGCCCGATGCATCATCCGCGGCTACAAAGATAAAGACGCAGAAAGGACTATTTGTATCCTGGCCACAAGGTGGCAGTATAAGTAAGAAAAGATGGTGTGTATCCTGGCCACAAGGTGGCAGCCTAAGTAAGAAGAGATTATGTGGATCCTGGCCACAAGGTGGCAAAATAAGTAAAGAAGTGACTATTTTTATCCAGGCCACAAGGTGGCACTAAAACCTACATAAGAAACTGACGTTATCCCGGCCACTAGGTGGCGCTATTTCCTTGAAGCTACTCCTTCTGGAAGACACAGCGTTGTAGTGTTTTTCCCCCTGTCGCAGATAAGCTGCACAGGAGTAGTCAGGGTGTTCCTGAGTTATAGTCAGCTCGTTTAAGTAGGTGTTTTTTTTTCTGTTATTTTATAAGCAGAGTTACTGCTCAGTTGTTACTTTCAAAGTAACAATTTGCTGCATTTCAAGCCAGTATCCGACCCTTTTTCAAGAAACCACCGCTATACGCGGCCATCCTGGTCACAGTAGGTAAAGGACACTTAAAACTCTGAGGTATAACAAAGACAATATATTAATTAGCACCTCTCTGAAGTTCACATGTGTAACAATATACTTCAAAAAGAGACCATCAGGAAGCCAGCATAGGGTGAATATCTGTACCTCGATGCTCTATCTGGGTCATTGACACTTGGAGAAGAGGTTAACCTGAAAGATACTGGAAATCATATGATAAGCTCGCTAGATTATCTAGCTTTGCTCCTTTCCCATCTTCTTGATCATATATGCCCAGGAAATGGGTGCCAAGTAATATGAAGGTTGAGTAAAAGTGATTTACAGTACATTTGGACAACATATTGAAATACTCTCCATTCACAAATGGTGGTTATATATTCAAATAGCGGGAAAAGTATAGCTTTATAAAAAGGAAATTAAACTGCAGAATTCCTGTATAAAATATATCATGATACTGGAATTATAACAGATAAATTTACCCCACTCTGTTGGCTGAAATATAAGACTTAAGACATCTATTAAGAAAATCCTTTCAGAAATAATAACAAACTTGAACCTTTTAAACACCAATTAGGATATATTTGCTTTAAAAGAAAGAGTGAATAACTAAAAATGCCAGGTAGAACAAAAAGTAAAGATAAAAAAACTCAAAAAATCAATGCCTTATTTTCTCCAAAGGTAAAGGAAAAAATGAAGAAAAGCACCATTAACAAGTTTTTAGATGAAGAAACACTAACAGTACATAAGATGAAAATACTCTTGCAGTAATTCCAGACAAACTTTATGACAGAAATGAAAGAACAAACAGTAGAAAATGCAAGAGAGATCAATGACTGCAAAGGTAGAATTGTACAGATAGAAGCAAAAATAGACAAGATGTCAACCGATTACGAGGCATTACAGAATCAAAATAGAATGCTAGAGGAAAAGATACAGCACCTGACAAATAAGATCACAAATGTAGAAGATAGAGCGAGAAAGGGAACAACTTACGTGTGAGGGGAATCCCTGAGGCTATTAAAGATTCTGAATTAGTGGACTACCTCTCAGAGTTATTTAGATCACTTGTCTCTGCCTTTGATAAAGTCACACATAAATTCGACACACAACACAGAATCCCTGTACCCTCACAGTGGGTGAATAGACGGACAAGAGATGTAATTGTTAAGATACATTTGTTATCATTTAAAGAAGAGATAACACAGGTAAGTTATAGAGAAAAGGTTTTGAAATCCCTGTATAAAGGACGTGCACATCTTCTCAGATATATCAGCGTATACATTGAATGAAAGTAGAGAATACGAAAATATAACTGCGGCACTGAGAAAGGAAGGCTTGTCCTACAAATTGCTATTTACCAGTGGACTTTGAGTAAATGAAGACTTGAATTGGTATAAGATTGCATCAGTGAAAGAAGGAATGAACTGTCTAGGAAGATTGATATTGAAAACTCTGCGACTCCCATAAGGGAAGGGAAGGAGGGGGGAGAGGGGAAGAGAAAAGTAGTTCAGAAAGGGTTAGACCTCCTCTTTCTACCTTCCCCCTTCTTCCTTTCCTCCAATAACGGAATGTTGTAGATCTCAGACTTATAATTGAGACCTTGTAAAACTCCTTATGAGACATAGAATATGAGGGGAGGTGGGGAAATATGGGGAGGGGTTAGATATGTGTAATTACATTTGGGAACATTGGCTAAAAAATGTAGATATTTTCCCTATGTAGATACTGTCCTCTAATCCCTTTCTCCATTTATAGATATAGAAACTTGGATTTAGCTTACATTTTAAGGATTCTACAGGAACCTATAACACATAGTTATATCAGTTCGAGAAATGGGATAACATTAAGAACTTAGCACCTTCTTTCTAGTACTGAAGTAAGGTATAGATTAACACAACAATTTAAAAATGTTTTTTTTCACCCGTCATGTCACAGAGATACATCATATTAGAAGATTGGAGATGTAAAGATGACTATATTTTCATTTAATGATGGATAACTTATTAATAGACTTTAGTAAGCTACAATTTAAATCTAGAGGAAGCTGTAACACACTATTAGAGTAATCATAGAGAGATAGGCACTACGAAACGGGTACATTTATAGTATTAGGACAATTACATGCACAGAAACTAAGATAGATACACACGATCATTTAATAATATTTTTTATCAACTCTATACCTCACTGAGGAGAAATTATACTGGAGAATAGGTCAATAGTAGAGTGTCACATTTATATTAAAAAAAGATAATTACTAATAGAATTTATTATATCTTACAAATTCTTCTTTATAAGAAAGACTGAAAAAGCAGCTATTGAGAAAGGGCAAATATATAAAAGGAATGTCTAGTGTTATACATATGTATAAGCCTAGATATGGCATGAGAGAACAGGTGAGAGGGGGTATTATTGTTGGATACAGTGGGAAATATCAAATCTATAATGTAACTCTGCCGAATATTCAAGGAGCTTGATAGGTACATTTTATGGGGAAATGCTGACTCCATCACTCTTACGTCTGCCATTTCTAAACATTGGCGTAATAGCCCCTATAGAGAGAGACTACAAGGAAGCTACAAGTAGTCCCATGTATGGTTGGATGTATGATGAATTAATGTGAAAGGAAGTTGAGGAAGATACCGTCTGAAGTTTTAGTTATAAGGTTGCTAGAGATGAAGCAGTTAAACGAGAGAATTGGTACATTAATCAGATGACATAACATTAATGGGATGAGTTCCAATATTAAAAGGAAAATGGCATTTGCCGAATATATCAAACTTGGGGCAGAAGTCCTATGTCTACAAGAAACACACTTAAAAAAAAGTATACATACTTGTTGAATTATACGAAATTAGTAAATAGAGTTGACTCGACATATAACAGCAAGGCCAGGGGAGTATCAATTCTGTTTAGTAGAAATCTTGTGGTTAATGAAGATTTAACAAAAATAGATAAAGCTCGCAGATATGTTATTTGGGATGGATTGCTAAATAATATACCATATACTATAGTAAACTTGTATACCCCGAATAGCAAACAAGAAAGATTTATTAAAAGTTTATTAAAATCAGTACATAAATTTAAAAAAGGTAAAATAATAATAGGTGGCGATTTTTAATTTCGTTTCAGATCCAGAAAGAGATAGATCCACATGCCTCAAAAGGAAAGTGATTAAATCAATTATAAATAGCTCTGTTAGGATAAAAAAAGTATTAATGTAACTGGACATATACGATATATGGAGAACCATTAATCTTGAAAGGATAGACTATACATATCATTCTTAGGAATATAATGTATAATCAAGGATTGATTATTTTCTGGGTGATCTCTCTGTTTTTACTGATACATTAAAAATTAACATTGTGACCAATGTAGTCTCGGACCACTCTCCTATACACTTAGAAATAAAATTAGGGGGAAAAACTCCAAGAATTAGAAATTGGAGAGTGGAACCTTTACTACTAAAAAATAAAACTCAGACAATGGAGATCAAAAATAACATAAAGGAATTCTTAGAAATGAATACAAATTCAGTATCTTCCCCTTTTATGCTATGATGGTCTATGAATGTTTATATAAGAGGTATAATGACTTCCAAGGAAATACATTTAAAAAACATTAAGAGGTAAATCAGTTAGAAGCTTATACAGTGCCTTGCAAAAGTATTCACCCCCTTGACTTTTTACCTATTTTGTTACATTACAGCCTTAAGTTCAATGTTTTGTTAATCTGAATTTTATGGGATGATCAGAACACAATAGTCTAAGTTGTTGAAGTGAAATGAGAAAACAAATATACATAAAACTATGTTTTAGAAATAGAAAACAGAAAATTGGCTTGTGCGTATGTATTCCCCCCCTTTGTTATGAAGCAACCAATTACCTTCAGAAGTCACATAATTAGTGAAATGATGTCCACCTGTGTGCAATCTAAGTGTCACATGTCGTTACATATACACACCTTTTTTGAAAGGCCCCAGATGCTGCAACACCTAAGCAAGAGGCACCACTAACCAAACACTGCCATGAAGACCAAGGAACTCTCCAAGCAAGTAAGTGACAATGTTGTTGAGAAGTACAAGTCAGGGTTATGTTATGAAAAAAATATCCAAATCTTTGATGATCTCCAGGAGCATCATCAAATCTATCATAACCAAATGGAAAGAACATGGCACAACAGCAAACCTGCCAAGAGACGGCCGCCCACCAAAACTCACGGACCGGGCAAGCAGGGCATTAATCAGAGAGGCAGCACAAAAACCTAAGGTAACCCTGGAGGAGTACAGTTCCACAGCAGAGACTGTTGTATCTGTACATAGGACGACAATAAGCCGTATGCTCCATAGAGTTGGGCTTTATGGCAGAGTGGACAGAAGAAAGCCATTACTTTCAGCAAAAAACAAAATGGCACGTTTTGAGTTTGCGAAAAGGCATGTGGGAGACTCCCAAAATGTATGGAGGATAGTGCTTTGGTCTGATGAGACTAACATTTTCTGCCATCAAAGAAAACGCTATGTCTGGCGCAAACCCAACACATCACATCACCCAAAGAACACCATACCACAGTGAAACATGGAGGCAGCATCATACTGTGGGGTGTTTTTCAGCAGCCGGGACTGTGAAACTGGTCAGAGTTGAGGGAAAGATGGATGGTGCTAAATACAGGGATATTCTTGAGCAAAACCTGTACAACTCTGTCCGTGATTTGAGGCTAGGACAGAGGTTCACCTTCCCGCAGGACAATGACCCCAAACACACTGCTAAAGCAACACTTGAGTGGCTTAAGGGGAAACATGTAAATGTGTTGGAATGGCCTAGTAAAAGCCCAGACCTCAATCCAATAGAAAATCTGTGGTCAGACTTTAAGATTGCTGTTCATAAGCGCAAACCATCCAACTTGAAGGAGAAGGAGCAGTTTTGCAAGGAGGAATGGGCAAAAATCCCAGTGGTAAGATGTGGCAAGCTCATAGAGACTTATCAAAAGCAAATTGGAGCGCTGATTGCCGCAAAAGTGGCTCTACAAAATATTGATTTTAGGGGCTTGTGAATTGTTATGCACATTGACTTTTTCTCTTATTTTGTCCTATTTGTTGTTTGCTTCACAATAAAAAAAAAAACATCTTCAAAATTGTGGGCATGTTCTGTAAATTAAATGATGCAAATCCTTAAACAATTTATGTTAATTCCAGGTTGTGAGGCAACAAAACACGAAAAATTCCAAGGGGGGTGAATACTTTTGCAAGCACTGTATATAGAGCTAGAAAGATACCAGATGATGAATAAAGTCTTGCCAAATAAGTGGACTTTAGAAAAAATCAAGGAAACTAATCTTCAAATAAAAAAGATCCACTAGTTAAAATTAGATAGATTAGTATTGAAATTTCAAGAGACACACTATGATTTGAGAGGGAAAATTCAGCCAATAAAGTAAAAAAGGAGAGATTTCCAGCGGATAAAGGGTGATGATAACGTCTAATATGCCCAGAAGAACAAAATGATTTCGATAAACCATATACAAAAGAAATAGAAAGTTTTCTAAATGATGCTAATCTCCCCAAAATTTCAGAAGCTGATCTAGTTAAGCTGAATGAACAAATTACAAAAAGTGAAATAGATACTGTTATAAAAGAAAGTAGAAGTAATAAATCACCAGGGAAAGACGGCCTGGATATGTTATTTTACCAAACATTCTCCGAATCTTTGATACCCCTAATGGAAAATATGTTTAATGAGATCAGAAATAGTGATTCACCCAGATCAATCGAGTTTTGAAAAATGTAGGCCACAGTGTGGCCCTGTCAATAAATGCTGAGAAAGCTTTTGACAGGGTCAGCTGGGACTTCCTGAGAATGGCTTTGGAAAGGTACTGTTTTGGAGATTTTGTTAAAAAAGCAATTGACGTACTATACCTCAATTCTAGCGCAAATATTTGTGGAATTAACTTCAAAACAGAGTCCTTTCCAATTAGAAAGGGGAAGTGGCATGGGGTGTCCCCTGCCCCCCCTGTTATTTATTTCATATCAAGAACCATTATTGATAAAAATAAGAGAAACAAGAGAAATTGAGGGAGCTACGTGTGGTTTTAGAGAATATAAAACAGAAATTTATGCTGGTGATTTGATTGTAACTTCTGGAATAATTTGGGAGACTTTCTTACTTTAAAATTCATAGTAATAAGTCAGGTGTTATTATGAGGGGTATTTCATTAGAAGTGAGACTACATTTAAAAGATGTGTACAAACTTAACTGGTATTCCAAGGGAATAACACATCTAGGTATTAGTTTATCATTTAGAGCAAATAACATCTTGAAAGAAAATTTAGAGAAAGTATTTAAAAGTACCGTATATACTCGAGTATAAGCCGAGGGTGGGAAATGTGCTGCCCCCTGTGTCTCTTCTCCCCTCTCCCTTCCCTGTGTCTCTTCCCTCTCCCTTATCACCCTCCTCAAACCCCCTCCTCATTCTCAACCTCCCTCCTCAACCCCACTCCTCATCCTCAACCCCCTCATCCTCAACCCCCTCCTCAACCTCAACCCCCCTCCATAACCTCAAACTCCCTCCTCATCCTTAACCTCCCTCCTCATCCTCAACCCCCTCCTCAACCTCCCTCCTCATTCTCAACCCCCTCCTCATCCTCCCTCCTCAACCACCCTCAACCTCACTCCTCAACCCCCCATCCTCATCCTCCCCCCTCAACCCCCCATCCTCATCCTCCCCCTCAACCCCCAATCCTCATCCTCAGCCCCCCATCCTCATCAACCCCCTCCTCAAGCCCCCATCCTCAACCCCCCATCCTCAAACCCCATCCTCATCCTCAACCCCCTCCTCACCCCCCTCAACCTCAACCCCCTCCTCAACCTCCCTCCTCAACAACAACCCCCTCCTCACCCCCCCTCAACCTCAACCCCCCTCCTCAACCTCAACCTCCCTCCTCCTCATCAACCCCCTCCTCATCCCCTCCCCCTCAACCCCCATCCTCAATATATGCTAATGAAGCGGCGTGCATGTGACATCACATGCGCGCCGGGGTCAAGACGGAGCAGAGGCCGGAGAAGAAGCAGGTAAGTGAGGGGAAGGTATTTAGAGGGGAGACAGTGACGAGGGGGTTGAGGAGGGGGTTGATGAGGAGGAGGGGGGTTGATGAAGAGGAGGGGGGTTGAGGATGAGGAGGTGGAGTGAAAGAGACACAGGGTGGTAGAGAGACACAGGGGGGTTAGAGAGACACTAGGGGGAGTGACTCGAGTATAAGCCGAGGAGGCCCTTTTTAGCCTTAAAAAAAGGGCTGAAAACTCGGCTTATACTCGAGTATGTATGGTATACACAAAAATGTATTGGTCTGGAAAGGAGTTAAACTATCATGGTCTGCAAGAATAGTGATAATAAAAATGATAATTATTCCTAAGATATCGTATATGTTCAGATACATTCCAGAAGTACCTCCTGCCTTTTGGTTTAAAAACTACAAATCTCTATAGATAAGTACATTTTAAATGGTAAGAGAGCTAGAATATCATTAGATATTACCAAAAGAAGAGTAGCAGTTGGAGGCCTAGCATCACCTCTATAAGAGATATTTACACCCCAATTGCTCTCTCTCAAATAATGATTTGGAGCACATCTTATATCAATCCAAATGAAAAATATTGGAATATGATATGATCAAAACAGTATCGATGGACTTACTACTTTGGATTCCTAATTTGGAGCATGTGGGCTTAAAATCACTTTCTAGAGGAGCAAAATCACTACTAAAATTTTGGATACAGAATAGAGAAAAATTAAAATGATCTGAAAGCTCGTCTTTAGGGGCACTGATTGAAATGTTATTAACAACTCAAAATTTGGACGAAATAGAATTATGGAAGAGACATGGCATAAACTATATAGATGATCTATATGAGAGTGGTGTAGTACTTAGCCTGCATCAAAAATTTAAGTTGGAGAAAAATCAATGGCTGCAATATATTATAATACAGACTTTATTAAAACAAAAAGGATATAGGAAGAAAGAAATTAGACCAATAACAAGTTTTGATTTATTATTATATAATGATAATCTTATTCATAGAGTAGCCAAATGTCAAAAAATATTGTCTTTAAATGAAAAAACTGACAAAACTTAGGGGATGTTAGGATTGGAGAAGAACTGAAGGTTACTTGGATCCTCGGAAATTGGTTTAAAGCCCTGAAAATAGTTAAGGACTCCACCTTGCTCAATATGCTCCACCTTGCTCAAGATAATTAGCAGATGGCACTGGACACCTGAAACTATAAATACATTTTTTCCCATTTATGTTGGAAAAAATGTGGGATGACAGGCGACATGTTACATGTGTCGTGGAACTGTGCTAAGTTAAAAGCATTTTGGAGGAAATGCATCTGTTGGATAGAGGAGATAATAGAAATAGAAGTACTATATAAACCCAAAATGTTATTATTACACATAAAACTTGATGAACAGTTCCCAAAAAGTTACCTGTTAGTAGCTCATATTTTACTGATCATTAAATCAATGATCAGCAAATATTGGAAATCAGACACATATCCTCCCCTTCAGGAAATCTTAAGATGTATTAATAGAAATAGAGATTTTGAGGCCCAAGAGATTCAGAGCATAAAAAAGAAAACAGGTCTATTATCCCAATGGGATATATGGGATATATATATATATATATATATATATTGTGGCAGAGCGCCCCCTTCTGGCGGGATCAGCGCTCTGTTTATCGAACTTTTTATTCTCTTTATGGAGGACTCTGGAGCCTTTGTATGCTTTCACAAGCTTTAATAAGTGGTTGGCATAACATAAATAAACATAGCTTATGGTCAGCATGAAACAAAAATCTACTTAAACAGGCTTACTTGCAGGAACGCAACTGACTAGCCCTGGGACCGCTAATCGGCCTGCAGGTAAAAACAGTACCTTTTGTATCACAGAGGGGTGGTAACCTTTAAGTCCAGTCACTTAGCTGCAATGGATCCTCTTTTGCTTGCAGCGAATGTTCTCCTTTAAATCAGGTGTAGTCACACAGCCTGATCCCACAATGGCAGCTTCACTTGCTGCTCTGGCACACTTGCTTCTCAGTCTCTGGTGCTCTCTCCCTCTGGAGCAGTCTCTGGTGCTCTCTCTCTCTCCGGAGCAGTCTCTGGTGCTCTGTCTCTCTGGAGCAGTCTCTGGTGCTCTGTCTCTCTGGAGCAGTCTCTGGTGCTCTGTCTCTCTGGAGCAGTCTCTGGTGCTCTGTCTCTCTCTGGAGCACTGTGGGTCCACACCCAGCCTGAAACCCCCCTGCTGGTTGCTTCAGGAGGCCTTTTAAAGAAACTTCCAGCTGGGCCTGATTACACCTCAAGCTTAACTCCGTAGCTCCTGGTGTAAATAATAATGTCTCAGGGATTAGTCCTCTTCCTAGCGCTGCGTCCACACTGGCCTCTGGGGGCAAACCGTTACACATCCTCCCCCTCAGCTCGACACCATAGGGTTGAGCAACAACGTCGTGAGGCCGTGTATGCCACTATCCTACCGTCCGGCCATTCTTGCGCCAGTAAAACCTTCCCAATAGCGCTGAAGCGTCTGCTTTATCAGCTTTCTCATCTTGTAGCGCTCTCTTCGCACCGCCAGGGACATTGCCCACACATCGTGGGTAGGAAACCGGCCCACTCGTCACTCACAGTGCCCTCCTCCAGGGACCCTTGAAAAGTACTCGTCGTACTACTGTATGAGAACGCACTTCTCCATACCGTCTCTTCCCTGGGGGTAAATCACAGATATTATGGGTTTCAGTGACCTTATCTTCCACCCGATATATCTTTTCTTCTAGATCCATCATCTCACTCTCGCAGCTCTGACTTATCCTCTTTGAATCATTAATGCGAGGCCTACAGTTTGCCAGTTCACCCTCCATCTTGGCTTCTACTTGCTCCTTTAATTTGTCTGTTAAATGTTCTCTCTTTGCTCTCAACTCTGCAGTCTCTTTAATGGATTTGTGCAGAATTTTATTTTCTTTTTCAATATCTTTCATCCTTGCTTCAGCACCAATTTGAGATCTTTGTCTCACGGAGGTAATGGCTTGTTTCACATGCTCATTTTTTTGTTCTAGCCCTTTAATCCGTCTCTCGGAGTTCTCACGAAGCGTCTCTATGATCTTTTCCAGCTGGGATTTCTCCTTCATTAGGTCATCACTCAGATGTTGGCTGCTCTGAATGCTCTGTCTTTGGTTTTCTGTCTCCATTTTCAGGGCCTTTGTGGCGATGTCCTCAGTAGATCCCAGGGCATTTCTTAGCTCCTCTATAGTGCTCAGCAGGGTCTGGTCCTCCTTCTCCAGTTTCAGAAGCCGACTGAATGCCAGCCTATTCACTTCATGTTCAAGTGACTTCTGCGGGGTATCAAGCAGATCACTCAGTCGCTCCCTCCTTACAACCTGATGGGGTTTAGTGTAGGGCTCAAATATCAGAGAGTCAGCTGCCCTCGCCGAGTACAATTCTTGGCCAAATTTTGTGACCTCTTGAGATTGTCGTGCTTCTTTTCTCAGTCCATTCTGTAGGGTCTCCAATTCTCCCCCTGTAGGCTCATCAGTAGCATCCCTTTCAACTTCATTATACAACAGCAACTTCCTGGGCTGTCTTTCTTCCCTCTGTTCCTTGCTCCCTTTATTCCAGGTGCTCCTATTGTCTGGCTGACAATTCTCACCAGAATATAGGAGCTTCATACAAGCACCTTGCTTCTGTTCTGGCCCAGGATCCGCTATAGACTCCAAAGGTAGGCCCCCTCTCACGGCTGCGTCTTGCTCTTGGGTCTGTACTTCATCTTTCTTTCTGTGCAGAGTAGGCATGCTCTCCGTCTTTGCTAGAAAGAAGCTCTCAGACTCTTGTTTTTCCTGGAATAACTCCAGCTGTTTAGCATCGTCCAGCTGACTACCAACAGATAGACTAGTATACTTCTTAGTAGCCTCTTGTATCCTGAATTCCTGTACAACATTTTTATTTTCTGCATCCTCAGCCTTCACCCATTTTATTTCTTCTTTTAGTGACTTCTCTAATAGCTTTGCCTCCAAGGCGTTCAGCTTTTCATGACCATTTTCTAAATTTTCTTCTTTAATAGAGTGGTCACTATGGATTACTTGTTGGTCATTGGTTTGTGGCTCCGAGGACTAATTTTCTAATTCTTCAGCCGCGTTTTCATGGTTTGGCACTTGTTCTTCAGAAATGCTTTGGGCAGATGGGTCATGCACTTCTTTTGTTGCCGAGTCACTATTCACAACCTCAGGGTTAGAAGACGATTCATTTTCTTTCTGGAATGTCTCTACCCCTTGACCATCTTGTCCTGATTCATGTTTATCTCTTTGTTTACCTAAATCTATATCTGGTGTCTTCTGCTCTGTTAATTGCACATTTGCCAATTTTTCTTCATGAGACTCTTTCTCTCTTGTGCATACAGTCTCAGATAACTGTTCTGATGATACAGTTTCAGCTGATATGGTCTGTGAATTATGAGTGTCCATAACCTGTTCCCCACTATCAGAAGACTCTTTATTTATGGTCTGCTTGGTTGATTTTGGTGGTTCTGCGATTGGCTCATGCACTGCGGACTCTTCTGGCTCGGAAGTCGGTATAGATTCTCCTACCGGTTCATGAGCTTCCTGCGAACATCGTTCTGCATTTAATGTTGCGTCTTGAGTACACAGGTTCTGGAGGTCAGTGTTAGTCTCTTCTGGAGATGCTTCACACTGAACCAACTGTCTCTTCATACCAGATGAATTGGCCATCCTCTGTATTTGTGGAGCATGAAATAGCAGCTCCCTCTGTATTACAGTTGCTTTCCTCTGTTTACGGGATTCCTCTATCTCTTGTGGCTGAGAGCTGGAAATGGTGATTTCTCCTTCTCTCTGAGATGTACAATTAGGGAGGAGATCTGGCCTCTCCTGTTTATCCTTGTGCTGCAGCTCCCACACAACGGATTCTTTCAGCTTATACCTGGGAGGACTCCTCCTCTGGTTCCATCTAGGCATCTGTACCTTACTCCTGTAGGACACTCTGTAGTCTTCCAACGAAGTCTTCCTTCTCCATTCAGGAATATCATTAGGCATCTTCCGGATACTCTTCTTTTTAGTAGTAACTTGCCCGTCTGTCTTCTCTTTAGAAAGGCTTCCAGTTACTTCTTCTTTTGTAAAAACGTCTCTGCGCCGGCTCCTGCCGGCTCTGCGCCGGCTCCTGCCGTCTCTGCGACGGCTCCTGCCGCCTCTGCGACGGCTCCTGCCGCCTCTGCGACGGCTCCTGCCGCCTCTGCGATGGCTCCTGCCGCCTCTGCGACGGCTCCTCTGTCAGCCCGCCAGTTCCTTGCTTGCCTATCTTTGACAATATCATCAAATGACTTCTCAACGCCACGCTCCAATGGGGTGTCCATAATATTTGGATGGAAATCTCTCCTTGTCATGCCAATCACACCTTTCTTGTGTGGTTGAAGTATAGGAGAACTTCTCCGGCTAGCTTGTTGCACCCCCAGCTCCTTTATGCTGGCTGTAAAGTACGCCTTCTGTTCATTCTGGGAGTCTTTCCTCATCCTCTCATCAGGGAACCCGTACACTGGCCTGTGGTAGAGATGGGCATGCTCTTCCTCGTTATTCCATCTTCTATTATCAGATTTTTCCCACAGACAGGTAGGGGCCTGTCCAATTTGTGAGACTTCCCCTCTGTACTGTAACTTCTCCTTATTACAACTCAGGTTCTCTTTGTTCTTATATTTCTGGGTACTGATTCTCTGTGCTCTGACATCCCGGGTAACTCCAACTCTGGCAAGGATCTCAGCTTTGAGGTCATCATAATTTTCTATCTTTTCTTCCTTCAAGCTCAGATAAGCTTTCTGAGCTTCGCCCGTCAAATACGGGCAATGAGGCTGACCCAGTACCGTTTGTGCCACGCCTCCCTAATGGCTGTTCTCTCAAAAATGGTGAGGTATATGATCACATCATCATCCTCTGTCAGCTCCAAAACAAGTTCATTGGCTCTAACTCTGGCCGCACCTTTTCTATATTTTTCCAGTATAGCTTCATTCTGGGCTAACTGGATGGCCCACTTTCTATTGAACTCTTTCTGAGCAGCTGTGGCCTCTCTCATGCCGATTATTCCCTCCTCTGCTTGTCGCTGCCACTTCTCTGTGGCCTCTCTCATGCAGATTATTCCCTCCTCTGCTTGTCGCCGCCACTTCTCTGTGACCTCTCCCAAACATGCAGCAGCACCTCTTAGTTTACCCTCTTTTGCAGCATGGGCTCCGTCCGCTGCAATTACTTTTTGCCATTCCTGCTGGCAAGCTCCGCCCACTTTCTGGCATGTAGTGGCATCTACCAGGGCTTTCACTAGTTCCTCCATGGACATCTTGTAAGGTGGGCTGTCTTCTTAATACAGACAATTTAGCATCCCACTTCTGACACCAACTGTGGCAGAGCGCCCCCTTCTGGCCAGATCAGCGCTCTGTTTATCCTACTTTTTATTCTCTTTATGGAGGACTCTGGAGCCTTTGCATGCTTTCACAGGCTTTAATAAGTGGTTGGCATAACATAAATAAACATAGCTTATGGTCAGCATGAAACAAAAATCTACTTAAACAGGCTTACTTACTTGCAGGAACGCAACTGACTAGCCCTGGGACCGCTAATCGGCCTGCAGGTAAAAACAGTACCTTTTGTATCACAGAGGGGTGGTACCTTTAAGTCCAGTCACTTAGCTGCAATGGATCCTCTTCTGCTTGCAGCGAATGTTCTGCTTTATATCAGGTGTAGTCACACAGCCTGATCCCACAATGGCAGCTTCACTTGCTGCTCTGTCACACTTGCTTCTCAGTCTCTGGTGCTCTCTCCCTCTGGAGCAGTCTCTGGTGCTCTGTCTCTCTGGAGCAGTCTCTAGTGCTCTGTCTCTCTGGAGCAGACTCTGGTGCTCTGTCTCTCTCTGGAGCACTGTGGGTCCACACCCAGCCTGAAACCCCCCTGCTGGTTGCTTCAGGAGGCCTTTTAAAGAAACTTCCAGCTGGGCCTGATTACACCTCAAGCTTAACTCCGTAGCTCCTGGTGTAAATAATAATGTCTCAGGGATTAGTCCTCTTCCTAGCGCTGTGTCCACACTGGCCTCTGGGGGCAAACTGTTACAATATATATATATATATATATATATATATATATATATAAAATAAATAATTAATACTTTATAAAATATATTTTTCTGGTTAAACGATTGTTAACTGATCTACTGTCTCTTCGCTACAAAGTAACTCCTCTGCTGGGGTTTCTTCCTCTGACATCTGGTATGAATGAATGTATGAATTATGTGATGTTTTTGTAAAATTTTAAATGTTTATGTACATTTTTATGTTTTTCTATAAGTGAAACTTTAAATAAAGTTTAAAATAAAAAATTGAATTGGTTGCACAACATTCTCAAGCTAGCAAATCTGCAATAATTTGTATTTTTTTTAACGTTTTATATTTGTATTATATTGATCCTGGGAATAAAGAGTTAATACATATCAGGCCACCCAAATGGACTAGAACAGTATCGTCATTCATTTTTATTATATTGTACATTGCCGGATTGCGAGTTTGATCACATATCGGACTTCTAAACACAAATTGATTGACGTTTAACCTGCATGTTTTACTGACGTCATAATGACCGTCTCATTTATTATTGGCTGTTTCTAAATTGATAGTTACGCCCTGCTTAATTGATCATGATCATGCTCTGAAATGCTACTTATGGGTGCATGGTTTATGGTTTAAGCTTTCAGGCCAGGTAGCTGCGGCCTTGTTCAATTGAATCGCTCTGTAACTGTTGCAATTGAATGGAGGTCTAAATCTGCAAAATAGATTTACAATATCACCCCCCTGCGGTGATGGCTTCCTGTCAGAGGAAAACTAGCTCATGACACAAATGTGTGAATTCCTCCTCTTCCTAGGCAAACAAGGATCAAAAGTTGAAGTGATCGGAATAGGTGCTAGTAAAATTTTGTTAATTATATTTTAATAGAATTGAGTTGTGGCATAATGTATAAGCCCTCTTTAATCTCTTTACCAGGATAAGGATGGGTGCAATACTATTATCTACTAGGTGATATTTTCCTAGGAGTAAATATGATTTACTGCTGAGAGGTGATTCCCTACGATGAGATATAGTTATGTTTAGGCTTGAAATGCAGGATTTCCCTTTGGGGTTCTAATAAAATATGTTGAACTCACAGGGAAGGAGGCACACATTGGGGTTACTTGGTTACCAAAAAAGGATTAGAACTAGTAGTCAACAGGGGGAAATCAGGGAGATGACATCATTTGATGGACAGCTCTTCCTCCTCCTCCAAAGCCAAGGGCATGGACAAGGAGGATTGGCTAATTATATGTTTTTCTAGGGTTGTGACTTATTGTAATTTGTTGTTTTTCTGTTTAAATTTGCTGTGTGTTCACCAATAAAGTAGTTCTCAGTTTGAACTGAATATTTACATGTATGTTTCATTCTGAGAGAATAATAATCCATACTATTGGGATAATTACTGCTGAAACTGCATTGATAATATTGACTGGGGGACTCTACTGGTTACTGTGGTCTATTGGGTGCTTTGGTGGATGTAAGCTTGGTTGGTTCTGTTTCTGTTGTTATATATATATATATATATATATATTGTGCCCCCTAGAGGATGGTGCCAAGTAAAGAAGAGTAAAGAGTTATTGACAGGAGTGATGGAGTTAACCCCTGAAGAACTACTAATTGGTGCAGGTGCAGTTTATCTTTAAAGCCTGGAAAGCAGACATGGAAAGGGGTGGCTGATTAGGCTCTGGCCTAAGTTGTGTACTGCTGCTGCTAGCAGCCAGAGCAAGCCGCAAGAGAGGAGCTTGCTGGCTGATCCTGTGTGGATCTACCATTTGAACATTGGAAAACAAACCTGGAGGAAATCTTGTTTTACTGTGGCTGCCAGATTTGGATGACAGAAATAAGTGTGTGCTGCTGATTAGGCTCTGTCCTGAGTAGTTTGGAAGCTGAAGCCAGAAGCTGGGGCCTTGCATAGGAGACAAGGTGGAAGGAGCCTGTAAAGTACAGCTAGTTGATAGGACTGACAGCTGCCTGAATTGCTGCGGGGATGACCAAGGTGAATCGTTTGGAGAAGCAATGTGGTGAGTGAGATCCTGCGGTTTCTTGGAGTTGAAGGTTCCAGACTGATTATGCCTCAGGGAAGTTGCTGAGTGTGGAAAACTGACAGAGGCCCTGTTTGAAGGTACCAGACTGTTTATGCCTCAGGGAAGTTGCTGAGTGTGGAACTGACAGAGGCCCTGTTTGAAGGTACCAGACTGATTATGCCCCAGGGAAGTTACTGAGTGTGGAACTGATAGAGGCCCTGTTTGAAGGTACCAGACTGATTATGCCCCAGGGAAGTTGCTGAGTGTTTGACCGGTACATATGCAATAATTTAATACTGCTGTATCAAAGGGTCCCTGGGTTGAAGCATACGGGAGAGACGGGCGGGCCCTATGCTTCATCCGCGGCTACTGATGTAGAAACGTGGAAAAGACTACCGATATACAAGAGACTGTTTGTATCCTGGCCACAAGGTGGCGATATCGCAATAGTCGAAGACTATTTGTATCCTGGCCACAAGGTGGCAATCTTTCAATAACCAGAGACTAACTGTAACCTGGCCACAAGGTGACAAATTATAATTATTAAAAGACTATCTTTGTCCTTGCCACTAGGTGGCGCTACTCCTACGAAATTACTCCTTCCCAAGTACAATGGAGTGGGAGCTCCGTCCTGAAGACACCGGGGTGTAGTCTGTTTTTCCCTGTTGTAGGTAAGCTTCACAGGTATAGTCAGGGCGTTCCTGTGTCACAGTCAGTCCGTATATGTAGATGTTTATTTTCGTAATTTAAGCAGAGTTACTGTTCCTGTTTGTTTTTGTTATTTCATAATAAACATGTCTGCTGCCTCACCAGAAGGTATCCGTTTCTAACTCAAGAAAGCACAGCTCTACACGGCCATCCTGGTCACAATATATATATATATATATATATATATATATATATATATATATATATATATATGATAAAATATGTTTTACAATAATTAAATGCTAAAATTAAACCTGTTAAACCTGTAAGAGAAGAAATTCATACTTACCTACTTTTTCATTGCTTCCAGTACTGATCCACCATGCCCATGTCCTCATTACTCTGCTGTTGATAAACATGATATCCATGTTGTTTGAACCTTCCAGTCCTCATAAATATATATATATATATATATATATATATATATATATATATATATATATATATAATGATACAGACGGTCCTACTGGGCAGGTTCGAACTAGATTCTTATCAAACCCAATAGAAGCAGTTGGATCATCACACTAATGAACCCTAGTGGCACTTAAGTTGACCCCTATTCTATTGAGGCTCTTTAAGGAACCCTGTGGCACCTAAATATTAACCCCACCATAGAGGTCCTGCAAAGACCTCCATGGCAACTACAATTAACATATATGCCTGTGTGGAACCTACAAATTAACCCTTGCCATGAAGGTCCTTAAACAACCTCTGTGTCATCTAACCGTTAACCCTCAAAGGACCACTATGCTACTTAAAGTAAGCACCTATGTGCCATGGGGGTTTTCATGGACCCCCGTGTCAATCTAATTAGAACAGGCTAACTATGCCTTAGGAAGTTCAGCTGCACCCCGCTGATGAGGACCAGTCAAGGCCAAAACTTACGTCTAGGGTTTGCTGTTTCTCCTGTTCAGGGTAGAATTGCCTGGTATTTTGGAGCTGGCTCAGTCTATTGGGTGTGACCAGACTGATACTACAGAATAATACTCCATGTGAGGGGCACAAGTGAGCTAAAAGAGGTTGCTCTCAGAGTGGATTATCATGAGCATAGAACTAACCTATTAAGTTTAGTTATTTCTCTGATTGGGCACCTAAGTTTTGTTTTTTGTTCATTCAAATGCCCCTAGGGCTTCATCTCCTTAAGAGCGATAGGTGACTTCAGACGTGGATCCTTCACTCTCTGTGCCTTAGGGAGTTCAGCTACACTCAGCTGACAAGGCCCAATCAAGGCCGAAACTTACGTCTGGGGTTTGCTACTTCTCTTGTTCTGGGTAGAATTACCTGGCATTTCGGGGCTGGATCACTCTGTTGGGCGAGACCAGACTGATATACTACAGGATATTTCTCCCTGTGTAGGGCACAAGTGAGCTAAAAGAGGTTTCTCTCAGAGTGGGTTATCATGTCCATAGAACTTACTTATTAAGATTAGTTCATTCTCTGATTGAGCAACTCAGATTTCTTTGGCAATCTAATTACCAATACATGGGTCCATGTTGAACCTCTATGGAATTTACACCAGCCGTGGGGTTAAAAAGTACCCCCAATAGCAGCTAAAAGTAAAAAAACAGTACATTGAAAAAAATAATAATAATGATTTACAAAAAATAAAAAATAAATACATAAAATATGTTTTACAATAATTAAATGCTAAAATTAAACCTGTAAGAGAATAAATTAATACTTACCTACTTTTTCATTGCTTCCAGCACTGATCCACCATGCCCATGTCCTCATTATTCTGCTGTTGATAAACATGATATCCATGTGGTTTGAACCTTCCGGTCTTCTTCAATTTTGCTTGAAGCCATTAGTACTTATCTTCTAATCCATTGCAATGGGGCCTCCACCTAAAAAACAGACACTATAAAAAAATGTTTTCCGGTTTCTGATTGGCTGAATAATGTGTCAACCATATTTCAGCCAGTTAGAATTGAGTATTACATGTAACCTGCTCAACATTGCTTGGGAAAATTTTTGAACCAAAGAAAATGCACAGATTCTCCGTTAGGGAACCCCATGGTGGTGGTTAATTTTTAGCTGCCATGAGGGGTCTATATGGAACCCCATGGTTATACTTAGATGAGGGGATCCGGGGTTTAGCTCAAGGGAGGAGCAATCAATATGGTTCCCCTCTGCGCATGACAGGAGGGAATCCCTGGGTTCCCACCTACAATAGGTTTTGGGTAGAATCCGGGGGATACTTGGGCCGAAGGGGGTTAGAGTCATTAGGGGGGATCCAGGAGATCTCATTGGTTAGGTACTGTAGTGGGTGTTGGAGGGTGGTATAAACCCCTTAATTTGTGTCTTTTGAGAACTTACATATCCTCAGAAGGTAATGTGTTTCACTTGATTTTGGATAGGGATGGCTTTGGGGAAGTTTGAATATAAAAGCTACACTTAGATTGTGTTTTTTTAAGTTTTTAGGCTACTTTGCGTACACTTCTGGTAGGGCTTCTTTTTCTGGGGACTGTAATAGCTTGGTAGAAATATATATACCGTATATACTCGAGTATAAGACGAGTTTTTCAGCCCTTTTTTTAAGGCTAAAAAGGGCCCCCTCGGCTTATACTCGAGTCACTCTCCCCCCTGTGTCTCTCTAACCCCCCGTGTCTCTCTAACCCCCCAGTGTCTCTCTAGCCCCCCATGTCTTTCTACCCCCCGTGTCTCTTTCCCTCCCCCCTCCTCATCCTCAACCCCCATCTCATTATAAACCCCCCTCCTCATTCTCCCTCCTCAACCCCCCTCCTCAACCTAAACCCCCTCCTCCTTCTACCCCCCCTAAATATCTCCCCCTCTCCCCTCACTTACCTACTTCTGCCCCGGGCTCCGCTCCTCTACCCGGCGCGCACGGACGTCAAATGCGCACCGCGTTATTAGTATATACCGGGTGCCGGCACCCGGTATATGCTAATGACGCGGCGTGCATGTGACGTCACATGCGCGCCGAGTCAAGGAGCGGAGGCCGGAAAGAAGCAGGTAAGTGAGGGTAGTGGGGGAGGTATTTAGGGGGGTTTAGGTTGAGGAGGGGGGTTGAGGGGGGTTTAGGTTGAGGAGGGGGGTCGAGGAGGGGGGTTGGGGTGGAGGGGGGTTGAGGGGGGAGGTTGAGGAGGGGTTGAGGATGGAAGGTGGAGGAGGGGGGTTGAGGAGGAAGGTTGAGGAGGGGGGTTGAGGATGGGGGGTTGGGGTTGAGGGGTGAGGTTGAGGGGGATTGAGGTTAAGGATGGGGGTTGAGGGGGGTTGAGGTTGATGAGGAGGGAGGAGGTTGAGGATGAGGAGGGAGGTTGAGGAAGGGGTTGAGGATGAGGAGGGAGGTTGAGGATGAGAAGGGAGGTTGAGGAGGGGGTTGAGGATGGGGGTTGAGGAGGGGGGTTGAGGATGGGGGGTTGAGAAGGGGGGTTGAGGAGGGATGTTGAGGAGGGGGTTGAGGAGGGAGGTTGAGGAGGGAGGTTGAGGAGAGGGTTGAGGAGGGAGGTTGAGGATGGGGTTGAGGATGAGGAGGGAGGTTGAGGATGAGGAGGGAGGAGGTTGAGGATGAGGAGGGAGGTTGAGGAAGGGGTTGCGGATGAGGAGGGAGGTTGAGGATGAGAAGGGAGGTTGAGGAGGGGGTTGAGGATGGGGGTTGAGGAGGGGGGTTGAGGATGGGGGGTTGAGAAGGGGGGTTGAGGAGGGATGTTGAGGAGGGGGTTGAGGAGGGAGGATGAGAAGGGAGGTTGAGGATGAGGAGGAGGGATTGAGGAGGGGGTTGAGGATGGGAGTTGAGGAGAGAGGATTAGGATGAGGGGGTTTCGGATGGGGGGTTTCGGATGGGGGTTGAGGAAGGAGGATGAGGAGGGGGTTGAGGAGGGGGGTTGAGGTTGAGGAGGGAGGTTTAGGGGGGTTGAGGTTGAGGTTGAGGAGGGGGTTGAGGATGAGGATGGGGGGGTTGAGTAGGGTGGATGAGGATGGGGGGTTGAGGAGGGGGTTGAGGAGGGGGATTGAGGAGGGAGGTGGAGGAGGGAGGTTGAGGAGGGACGTTGAGGAGGGGGTTGAGGAGGGAGGTTGAGGATGAGAATGGAGGAGGTTGAGGATGATGAGGGAGGTTGAGGAGGGGGTTGAGGATGAGGAGGGATGTTGAGGATGAGGAGGGAGGTTGAGGAGGGGGTTGAGGATGAGGAGGGAGGTTGACGAGGGAGTTGAGGATGAGGAGGGAGGTTGAGGATGAGGAGGGAGGTTGAGGATGAGGAGGGAGGTTGAGGAGGGGGTTGAGGATGAGGAGGGAGGTTGAGGATGAGGAGGGAGGATGAGGAGGGAGGTTGAGGATGAGGAGGGAGGTTGAGGATGAGGAGGGAAGTTAAGGATGAGGAGGGAGGATTCGGAGTGGGGTTGAGGAGGGTGATAAGGGAGGGGGAAAGAGACACAGGGAAGGGAAAGGTTGGAAGAGACACAGGGAAGGGAGAGGGGAGAAGAGACACAGGGAAGGGAGCGGGGAGAAGAGACACAGGGAAGGGAGCAGGGAGAAGAGACACAGGAGAGAGAGGGGGACACAAGAGGGGGACACAGAGGGCACAAGAGGGACACAGGGGGCAGCACATTTCCCACCCTCGGCTTATATTCGAGTCACTCATTTTACCCAGTATTTTGTCGTAAAATAGGTGCCTCGGCTTATACTCGGGTCGGCTTATACTCGATTATATACGGTATGTCAACTCATAATTCTGATCTGAAAGAGACTGTAATGGAGCCCTATGTTTGTGTATAGATCACTCTTATTACATCTGAATTAAGCACTTAATCGTAGCTTAGAACATGACAGAATGTTTGTATTTACTGAACAGTAAGTGAGTTTTTGCACTTTTTGAGACCTACCCTTTTATCTACCCATATACCTACCCATATACTGAGATTAATATTTTTATTATTATTGTTTATTTGTAACGCGCCAACATATTCCGTAGAGCTATACATAAATTAAGTTACAGGCAATGACAAGTTCAAGATTCACACATTGCAATGAATGGAGGGCAACAGCTTGCAAGTGTGACTGCAAGCCCTGCTCCTGCATATATGCAACTGTCACCAATGTATTATGGACTTGTTCTTCTCAAAAACTAGCTTTGATATTTTCTACCTTTATGTTCCTATGCTCAATTTTTCAAATATATAACTTTTTTAATACAATGGTCCTTTAACAATGGATTGTTGAGAAAAATGTATTTGACATGATAGTTTCTCCTTCGAAGGAGAAATACCAGTGACTTCTTGTGGTGTTCTTTTAGTATGTGTTTACATTTAACCAGATCCTTCAATAGCAAAAGAACCTTGAACATAAAAAGTAAAGGGACAATACTCTAGTATTATGGGTGAAGTATAAACTCATACAAACAGTTTGGAAATCCAGCTAAGCATTGTCAAGTTTTAATAATGTGAGATTTTAACTACCCTGATATAAACTGGATGAATGAGACCAACAGTTCAGCTAAGGGGATCAGGTTCTTGAGTACACTCAGGGATCATTATCTCGCTCAGGTTATACAAGAACCTACTAGAAATGAGGCCATCTTGGATATAATCATCACAAATAATGCAAAAAACAAACTTAACACCTTATAAAGAATGGAGGGCCCTGTTTTTGAGGTTATAATCAAAATGTACATAGTGCTTGTTTACAAAACACGGACACAAGATTGAAAACTCACAAACTTGCAATCTAAGGGTTATATAGTATCAAATGTTGAAATAGGGCAACCTTTGGGAAACAGTGATCACAACACAGTCTCATTTGAGATTGAATAAATAAAACAAAACTGTAAGGTGCCAACAAAAATTCTTCATTTTAAAAGAGCAAATTTTAATGTTCTAAAGGCAGCAATACAACGTATAGACTGGGACAAAGAACTAACAGGTAAAAATAACTAGCAGGTAAAGGCTACATATTTGGTTAATGCTGGAAGAAATCCAAAAGAGGTTGGAAAAAATTAATGTGAATAAAGCCCTAGGTCCTGATGAAATACATCCAAGTGTACTGAGGGAATTATATCTAATTTTTCAAGATTCACTTAACATAGGGTCGCTACCAGATGACTGGAGAAAAAGCAGACGCGATACCTATATTTAGGAAGGGAGCTAGAGCAAATCCGGGGAATTATAGACATGTAAGACTCACTTCTGTCATTGGAAAGCTTTTAAAAGTATTTATAAAGAATAATATACAAGAATATGTCTATTTGAACAGGATTATAAATCAGTGTCAACATAGATTTATGAGGGACAAGTCATGTCAAACAAACCTAATTAGTTTCTTTGAGGAGGTTAGTAGGAACTTGTAAATGGAACATACTCAGATTGGACTAATGTGGTAAGTGGGGTTCCTCAGGGGTTCAGTATTAGGTCCTCTCTTTTTTAACATATTTATTAATGACTTAGAAGTAGGACTGGAAAGTATTGTGTGCATTTTTACTGATGACACTATGCAAGGCAATTGAATCAGAAAATAATGTACCTTCCCTCCACAGGGATTTGCATAAATTAGAGAAATGGGCAACTAAATTGCAGATGAGATTTAATACAAATAAATATAAAGTTATGCATTTGGGAAGGAAAAATAGCCATTCAATGTATATTCTTAATGGAGCACTAGGTAACAGTGTTTAATGCCAAGCAGCATCTGCAAAGGCAAATAACATATTATCATGTATTAAGAAGGGTATAGAAGCAAGGAAAGCAAATATAATTCTGCCACTATACAAATCCCTATTATGCCCTCATTTGGAATATGGAGTAAATTTTTTGGCACCACTTCAATTGGGTGTTTTCTTTCTGTTTGCCTTCTTCTGGATCAATTAACAAGTAATCCACATATTGCATATCAGATGAGATCTAAAAAGGTTGAACTTGATAGACTAAAGTATTTTTTCAACCTCAATTACTATCTAGCTATGTAAATATGTAAAGAATAGAGCAATTAAATCTAGCACCCCCCTTGCAATGCTGCTGAGGGCACTAATTCCTTAATCTGAAGGTAAAAAGAGATGTGGTTAAAAAATATTGTATCTATATTTGATATATTTTTTTAAAGATGATTAAAAAATAAGAAAAACGACAATTAAGAAAAATAAAACAGACAGAAATAGGTGATGTACATGAAAGGAATAGATATTTGCAAGGAACTAAAAAATAATTAAGCTTCATATCAAAGATGTTTTTATTAATGTGACAGTACTGAAAAGCTATGCTGGGCATAATCAGACCCTTAATAGGCTGAATAACCCACTTATATTTAAAATAGCATGCTATATTGCACAAGGTTCCACTTCACCATAAATCACAAGGTATCCCAGTAGCAGCAATTAGTCAGACTTCACAAAAATAATCCAAATTTCAAAGGATCATTAAGCTAATGCTTTCAAATCTCTAAGGTGTCTAGCATCAACAATAAATACAGTAACAACCTTTGCTGAGATGGTATTGAAAGTGTCACTAAAATGTGTGCTCAAGACAGAGAAATTACATTGTAATATACATCAGCAAACCAAACAACTTTCAATAGGGTGGTCATTCAGGGACATGGGAAATCCTAGTCTGTTTATATTTTAACCAGCCCAGAGCCTTAAAGTTCATACAGTCCACATATTAATTTCCATTAGCAGACCACTACAAAGTTCGCTTTCAACATGATGTCCCCACAAGGCGTGCTATGACAGCCTAACGCACATTTTGAAAGAGCTTCTAAGGAGGCTCATTTAGGTAGTGTTCACAACACCTTGAAATATTGCTTTTTCTTGAGGCACACAAATATGCAAATATGCAAATGTGTAATATGATGAAGATTATTTACTGGTTTTCAAAAACTTAGCTAATATAAACTAATATAAACATATATAAATATTTCGAATTATGCATAATTGTAAAGAATAGAAACTAAGTTTTATTTTATTTTTGACTTTTTTTAAACATGACATTTTAGTATTTGTGTACAATAATAGAGTTTTTGGGAACTCTAAAAATACTCTAAAATGATATATTTCAATGAATAAAACAACCAGATAATATATTCAAGCATACTTTAAAGAATTTGGACAGTTGTGAGTGCCTGAAGGTTTTGTTGAATGAATAGACACTAATGTACATATCTAATTCAGATATTATTATATTATTTACAGAAACCTTGTTGTAAGAATCCAGCTTTTTTTAATGATTATAAATGAATAAAATTGCTTTAATACACTTACTGTTTTTGCGAAAAATGTGCAAAGAATGTTTCTACCTAATGTAGACAGGAAATGTCCTCAAAATATCATTTTGTGTCCTGGTAAACTGAACATTAGCCAACAAATTAGTACAAGTTAATTAATAAATATAAGAGCTCAATTACTGATATGACTTTGTAGTACATATATGTTTATTGAATAAATGGTGAACATCTTCCCATTAAAGGAAGTCTGTAGTAATTTTGACAAAAATAAAAAAACAATAAAAATAAACGCGATCTTTACATATTTCACTCATGCAAATATTATTTACAATGCCAGATGCTTGCAGTTTCTGTCTCAATATGGTATGTCTTTTGCAAACTATTAAGCATTTCATTAGACTTAATGAATGCACTGCCACTGAAAAGCCAGATTTCCATTGTGCAGATAGAAACTTCTTGTTTAATTAAAGTATCCTCCAGCCTCAGGAAGTAGATCACTGGAAACTAAAATATCTGCATAATTGATTATAAAAAGTAATACATTAGTACATACATATATTCTTATAATATTGCCTATTTACAAGTGTAGTTATTCAAAAGAGGACATTTAATTTTTTTACCACCAGTGGTCCTCTAAAGGACTTTATTTAGTTGGAGTTTCCTATGACAGTGTTGAATTACTGTGTAATTCGACTATTAATATATATTTTTTTCATAACTATTTAATTCAAAAATAGGATACAATCATAAAAAATAAAAATTTCTATAGTAAACATGAGCATAACTCATTGTTAGTCTTCCTGTCTTTTACCAATTGGATCAAGCAACAATGCCTCTTTGAATACAATCAGAAGTGTAATGCAGGATAGATAGATAAATAGATAGATAGATATATTGATAGACAGATAGATAGATGGATTGTCTACACACATAGGGCCTCATTCTATTATCGGCCGTAAAACGGCCGCAAAGCTGCGATTCCTTGGGGCCGTCTTACGGCCCTGTGTAGAGCTACCTTTACCTTGCAATTCAAATGGACGGTGACGCAAGGATATCCCCCTTACGGCCGGCCGCATATCATGCAACCGGCCGCAAGGTAAGAAAACTTTAAATGCAAATATAAATTCAAGATGGCACTGTAAAGCTCTGTAAATGCTAGGCATCATAATGGGGGACATGAGGATTAATAGCAACACCCTCTCAAGCTTGCACATTGCCCGAATCCGCTATTTCATTAACGGTTTATTTTCCGTCCCGCAGCCTGGGCGGGTCTGTGGTGCTCCAAGCCCTTGGGACTTTGTCCACGGATATTTGACATGAATTAAAATAAAAGCCCTCGGCCGGAAGTGAATAGAATAGGCAAATAGCCCCCAGGGCCGGTCGTTGCGGCCCCGCATCTTCTACGGCCGATAATAAAATGAGGCCCATAGACATTGTGTTAAATAACAGATATTTGGCACTCTGTGATCCTAATTAAAAAAAGATCTCAGCATTTATAAACACAAATTTCCCTTTTCTGCAGAATTAAAAACATTTTTATTCTGTGAATTAGGTCCTTGTCTATGAAATTAAGTTGATGTGTGTATATCTGCGTTGCATGGATCTAACCACTGCAATTTATGCAGACACAGACTCCTAGGACTGTAAACTGCGCATCCAGCTATTAGGAGTTTGTGTCTTCATATGCTGTGTTAGTAGACCCATGCAGTGCCTATTTGCTTGTGTGATTTTGGGTAGTAAAAATAGAGCTTTTAATAATTTCTTAATAAAATAAATAGTACTTAAAAGTAAATAAATACATAGGTATATTACATACCTATAAAATTCCAGAAACCTCACTTTTAGAAACAACTTGCACAAAAGGCTCAAGTTGTAGAATTCTTTCAGCCTCTATTCATCACAAAATATAAAACAATTTAGAATATTAAGCTAATACAATACACGAGCAGGAGAATTAAAAAGTCTAGAGATTATTATTATTATTACTATTATTTATTGATAATATTATTATTCAGAGGATATAGGATAGGAGTATCTGGATCCAAAAAAACACCAGCTATATCATAAATCTCCCAATGGGAAGCCACCTCATAAGAAGGAATGAAAGCTCTTGGCACAGGACAAAAACATTTCTTAAAAGGAACTATCATATAAAATTGCTTCCTAAAATTCCAAGAACATTGTAATTCTAAGTAAAAATGTCCCCAGATTTAAATTTCTGTTATATAGATACATCACACCATTTTTGATTACTAATAATTATACACAAAGTGGCCCAAGCATATGGTTAAGACATTTAATTTCTGTGAGTGTATTAACATGCAGCTTATTTCTTAATATTGTGTAAATCGCATGGCTTCAATGTGGAAGCTCTATTTGCTTGGTAAAGTTATAGCTGTACATCATTGCTGTTGTTTTACATACAATATGCATAACACAATATGTTTCCAATGTGCAAGCATCTTTTTCAGGTCTGCACAAAAGGAAATATTGTAAAGCAACTTCGAACATGTACACAAATATACATCCTGGAGACATGGCCCTGCTTCTTAGAGCTACCTATGACACAGAGATAAAATGGGTGGTGTCAGGAATGTGTTTTAGATGAGAGTTACTTAGGGTGAAAATATATGTTGTGCATGATAGGTGTCAGGGAGGTAAGACTCCCTGAGCAGATGATGTTTCAGAGAAAATGTAAAGCTGTATGAGTTGAATGACGTATCAGGAGCACCATCACACTAGTGGTTACAGATTTCAGAAATACAATACAGTTAGAGTAAGCTAAATAATTTAATTATAATGAAAATATTGTAATTTGACTATGTAAATTCAAATAGTATAAATTACAATTATAATCAATTTGTTTTTGATTACCCATTTTGCTTAAGATTAACATGATTTAATTAAACTACAACCGCTTTCCTTATCTGATTCATATTCTCAATACAAGAATACAAGGAGACTAGGCAATTTACAAACATTCATTTTTATATTTACTGCATTTTAGATACCTGAATCTGAGAGTGCTCTTGAATATATTTTACAGATTTATTTTAATATAGGTGCTAAATTAGACAATGTCCAAGACCTTGGAGCCCACCTTCCTTGGGTTTCACCTGATCTCATTAAACACTACTGCTCTAGGGATGCCTCGTGGAGAAGATTCAAATCACTATATCTTGCTTTGCTTGACATACTTTATGACAGACAAGTATTCTAGTATTCTTAATAATTACAGACTTGTCAAGGATTCATTCACTAGATAACCTAGGAAACAGTATTACTGCTAAAATATTGCAACTTGGCTAAACTATGGAAAGTCATTAACAAGTCATTAATAACTTCTTATGCCCATCAAATCTCAAAAACAGAAAGCAATTCTGTGCAATGATACAGCCACTTTAAATACATGATACAACCACTTTAAATATATGTGAAAACTTATTATAGTTAATACATTTTGAACTAATTTTGCCATAAAATTAATGATTTTTTTATTTTTTATTTTATTCTAATAATAATAGTAATAATGATAATTAACTATCGACTTGCCCGTCAAAAAATGACGGTCAATAAAAGAAAGTGTTGAAATGCTGTTTGCCACACAATGTGAGTGTACTGTGTGTCTCAACTATATAGACCCCTCTAACACACTAATGAACGCATGTAATAACACTATAAGTGCCATGAGGGTCATCCAGGGCCCTCATGACCCAAAGTGTAAGCACTACACCATTTTAACCCGGTCACTTATGGGGGTCTATTCAGACCCTCATAAGCCTCTATTCAACCCCATCAGTCCCATAAGGGTATATTATGACCATTATGGGCCTGTTACAACCCAACATTAACCACATAAGTTCCATGACGGTCCTCAAGGACCATCATGACACTAAGTATAAACACTACACTGCACTATACACCCCCCCCAATAAAACATTAAATATCAACTAAACACCCTCTACACTAACCTATTAACACCTACACTACCTACCTACCAAATGTAATTACAGAAATCAAAAAACTAGTCATCAAAAATCTACATTACATAAAATTAAAAAAACTAAAATCACAAAATAAAAAAATGTACATTACAGAAAAAAAAACCTAAGTCACAAAAAAAAAAAAAAACATTATAGAAAATAAAAAAATACATTACAACCCCCCCACTACAGAAAAAAAAATGCACACCTGAAAAGGAAATACATATAATAGATACAATACAATACATACAAAATAATACAATACAATGACATACAATACAATGACATACAATACAATTACAATACAATACAATTAAATACAATACAATACAATTAAATACAATACAATACACCCCTATTTAATATACATCCCCCTATCTAATATACATCCCCCTATCTCATATACATCCCCCTATGTAATATACATCCCCCTATCTCATATACATCCCCCTATGTAATATACACCCCCCTATCTAATATACATCCCCCATATCTAATATACAATACTATCTATCTAATATACATCCCCCTATCTAATATACAATACTATCTATCTAATATACATCCCCCTATCTAATACACATCCCCATATCTAATATACAACACTATCTATCTAATATACATCCCCCTATCTATCTAATATACAATAAATACTATCTATGTACTATACATCCCCCTATCTATCTAATATACAGTACATGCTATCTCTATATAGCAACCCTAATTCTAAGCTACAATAAAATAATTAAGACCACTTACCTTTGTGATGTTTCTTCAGGGCACCAACCTAGGGTAAAAAAGATTAAAAAAATTAATACAACACGTTTACATAAAATAACTAAACATTCTAAATATTCTAATTAATATACTCACCTTTCCAGCATGTCACGTCCTCCATCTTTGCTTCTGCGGCGCAGCCCCTGTTAAAAAAAAACATTACATTAGTTCACATACATAAACATAAAACCAAATAAAATAAACACAATCTACATTGTACTTACCTCCCAGCGAAGTCTCCGGCCTCCTTGTGTTGTGCACCGGAAGCATCCGCGCTCTTTAAAAAAAAAAAAGGGAAAAAAAAACACACGCTAGTGAGCTTCCAACGGAGTGTTCCAGAATAAAATTGGCAATGGCGGCTTCTGATTGGCTGAAAACGCTGTCTATCAAATTCAGCCAATGAAAAGACGCCAATTGTGAACCAATGAGAAAGGCATACACCCCAAAATCCCACGCTGATTGGATAACGCACCCGTCAATCTTTATTTGAACCAATCCGAAGGCTTTATTGCCATCAGCGAATCACAATTGGATACACCCCCACGCACTGATTGGTGAAGACATCTGCGCCTTCCCATTGGCTGTAATACTGATTGACATTGACAATAGCCAATGAGAATGCGCAAATCCTTCACCAATCAGTATGTTGGGGTGTATTCCATTGTGATTGGCTGAAGGCATCTGCGCCTTGTGATTGGTTTAAATAAAGATTGACAGGTGCATTATCCAATCAGAGTGGGATTTTAGGGTGTATCCCTTTCTGATTGGCTCACACATTGGCGCCTCCTGATTGGGTGAATTTGATAGACAGCGATTTCAACCAATCAGAAGGCGCCATTGCCTATTTTCTTCTGGAAAAGTCTCCGGGAGCCTCATTAGCGTCGGGGATGTCCGTGAGTGCGGATGTGAGTATTTTTTTACAGGGCGTGGCAGAAGAGGAGGAGGAGGCTGGAGACATCGCGGGGAGGTAAGTACAATGTAGATTATGTTTATTTTATTTTGTTTTTATGTTTATGTATGTGTATTAATGTTATGTTTAAGTGGTCTTAATTATTTAATTTTAGCTTAGAATTAGATTATTTTATATATAGATAGCATTTATTGTATGTTAGCTAGGGGTATGTGTTTTATATAGATAGCAAAGCATGTATGGTATATTAGATTGTGGTATTTATTTAGATAGATTGTGTGATGTATATTATATAGATAGGATGTATATTAGATTATGGTATTTATTTAGATAGATTGGGGGATGTATATTAAATAGATAGGATGTATTGTATATTAGAGAGGGGTGTATTGTATTGTATTTAATTATATTGTATGTATTATATTGTATTGTATTGTATGTATTATATTGTATGTATTATATGTATTTCCTTTTAAGGTGTGTAATTTTTTTTTCTGTAGTGGGGGGGGGGGGTTGTAGTGTGTTTTCTTATTTTCTGTAATGTTCCTTTTTTATTTTTTGTGACTTAGGTTTTTTATTTTCTGTAATGTAGATTTTTTATTTTTTGTGACTTAGGTTTTTTATTTTATGTAATGTAGATTTTGTATTTTTTGTGACTTGAGGCTTTTTTATTTTCTGTAATTAGAGTGGTGGGGGTTATTAAGGGGTAGGTAGTTAGTGTAGGTGTTAATAGGTTATTGTAGAGGCTGTTTAGTTGATATGTAATGTTTTATTGGGGG
This sequence comes from Discoglossus pictus, assembly GCA_027410445.1. Taxonomy (NCBI): domain Eukaryota; kingdom Metazoa; phylum Chordata; class Amphibia; order Anura; family Alytidae; genus Discoglossus; species Discoglossus pictus. The sequence goes on along the minus strand of CM050165.1, from coordinate 403,143,607 downwards.
GTATAGTGCAGTGTAGTGTTTATACTTAGTGTCATGATGGTCCTTGGGCACCGTCATGGCACTTATGTGAGTAATGTTGGGTTGTAACAGGCCCATAATGGTCTTAATATACCCTTATGGGACTGATGGGGTTAAATAGAGGCTTATGAGGGTCTGTATGGACCCCCATGAGTGACAGGGTGAATTAGCTGTTTATGGGGGTCTGTATTGACCCCCATGAGTGAGGGGGTTAATTAAGGGCTTATGGGGGCTGTATTGACCCCCATGAGTGAGGGGGTTAATTAAGGGCTTATGGGGGGCTGTATTGACCCTCCTGAGTGACGGGGTTAATTAAGGGTTTATGGGGGTCTGTATTGACCTCCATGAGTGAGGGGGTTAATTAAGTGCTTATGGTGGTCTCTATTGACCCCCATGAGTGACAGGGTTAATGAAGGGCTTATGGGGGTCTATATTGACCCCCATGAGTGACAGGGTAAATTAGAGGTTTATGGGGGTCTGTATTGACCCCCATGAGTGAGGGGGTTAATTAAGTGCTTATGGGGGTCTGTATTGACCCCCATGATTGACAGTGTTAATGAAGGGCTTATGGGGGTCTGTATTGACCCCCATGAGTGACAGGGTTAATGAAGGGCTTATGGGGGTCTGTATTGACCCCTATGAGTGACAGGGTTAATGAAGGGCTTATGAGGGTCTGTATTGACCCCCATGAGTGACATGGTTAATGAACGGCTTATGGGAGTCTATATTGTCCCCCATGAATGACATGGTTAATTATGGATTTATGGGGGTCTGTATTGACCCCCCATGATTGACAGGGTAAATGAAGGGCTTATGGGGGTCTATATTGACCCCCATGGGTGAGGGGGTTAATGAAGTGCTCATGGGGGTCTGTAATGACTCCCATGAGTGACACAGTTAATGAAGGGCTTATAGGGGTCTGTATTGACCCCCATGAGTGACAGGGTTAATGAAGGGCTTATGGGGGTCTATATTGACCCCCATGAATGACAGGGTTAATTAGGGGTATATGGGGGTCTGTATTAACCCCCATGAGTGAGGGGGTTAATGAAGTGCTTATGGGAGTCTGTATTGACCCCCATGAGTGACAGGGTTAATGAAGGTTTATGGGGGTCTGTATTGACCCCCATGAGTGACAGGGTTAATGAAGGGCTTATGGGGGTCTATATTGACCCCCATGAGTGACAGGGTTAATTAGGGGTTTATGGGGATCTGTATTGACCCCCATGAGTGAGGGGATTAATTAAGTGCTTATGGGGGTCTGTATTGACCCCTATGAGTGACAGGGTGATAGTGTATATTTGACTTCTTTTATAACGGCTTATCTCGGATTTCTTCTTGGGTAAGTTGTACGTGGCTGGGCTTTGAGCCTCGTTTTCGTTTTTTTCGGTGGCCATTTTATCTCTCGCTTAGGGGATTTTCGTGTGTCTGAACTCGGGAATTTGGACTTAAATGGAGGTTTAACTTCACTTTCAGAGGTCCTGGGTGCCCCCCCTTGCTATGGGTAAGCTTTTTATGTATTTTTTGTGAGTATTTGGTGTGTTTTGACTGTTTTTAGGTGCGCGCTGGTCGGCCGTTATGGTCGTATTTTTCATGTGTGTGGGTGTTTGTTTTGTTAAGGTTGGATCCGAGGTCGTTTTTTTTTTTTAATTCGTGCCTGTGTGTGTGTTTTTAACCACGTGTGAGGCGCCTTTGAGCCTCCACCTCCGCAAATGTGAATTTGCGGACAAACACAGCCGACGTTGGAGTCTCCACCTTCGCGAGGGATGCAGTTCTTGCGAGCTCGCAAAGCGTGACAACGAATCGTAGTTTGACAACTATTATATGTGATATATAAAGTTAATTAAAAAAGAGACTCAGTGCCTAGTAGGATAGTTATGGTTGAATGAAATACTGTGAAAAGAGAAGAATCTTGAGTCCCTTTTTGAAAATGCCCAATTTAGGGGCTTCTCTGATAGAGGCATAGAGTTACAGAAACTTGATGCTGCATACATGAAATCTAGAGACGCGGAGTGAAGTAAAGCTATTAACAGGTTTTTACCTGCAGATCTTATAGTACAAGTTGGAATATAATATGTGAGGAGCTCCTTGAGGTAGTTTGGACCTTGAGCATGAAGAGCTTTGTATGTCAGCAGGCCAAGTTCGAAATATAACCAGTATTTCACATGAAGCCAGTGTGATGCAATGGTGGACGGGTATTAGGATAGCTGTCAATATCAGAAGCAACTGCTAGCGAAGCATCAACTAATACTTATTTCAGAGGGAAACTCTTAGCATTATGGGTTTAACATATTTATGTACAGCATGACCTAAGCAAATAGGAATTCATGTCACGCAGAAATCAACAGGGGTCGGGTAAGAATAGAAAGATGAATGTAGTCGCAGCCACTAGAAGTCATACAAACAGACAACACTCATATTAAAGGTGAAAGGAGCTCTCCTTGGTACTTAACTGTGCAGATGATTTCAGTACATAGAAGCTTTGACTATGTACTGTATTATGTATATAACCTATTATAAGAATACAAGTAAGCAGCCTTCTCTTGTTCTACTTTCACTTAAGTGTTATTAACACCATAGTGTATCATAATTGTTTCTTAATTAGTATTATATTCTTTATAAAAATAGCATATTCAAGTTTTTTTTGCATATTCCTCTTAGTTTTTTCATAGACCGCATAATCAACCAAGCAAATGCTAGATCCATTCACACAAAACCTATGCCTCATATCTATATTATAGTGCCAAGAGGTTTTAGATTGGACACTAAGATCACTGCAATTAAACCTCCCTAGTATTCCGCCTCAGGGCTTACCCATACATTTAAATGATACATTGCACAGTTATCTATATTGTAGTTGGCTGTATAATGAGATCAATTAGAAGTAGCATTTCTGGACAGTGTAGGCAGCTCTATGCAGGTCATTTCCTGTGCCATACATTAAAGATCGACTGAAGTCATTAAAAATGTTCTACACAATCATGTATATCTGTAGAAATGTTTAATATGAAGCACTTTTTCTGTGTTGAAATGTTGCCATGTTAGCTTTGCAGCACTCAAAATGAGTCATTGTGTTTATAGGCACATCCTCCAGGTTCTGAATAAAACATAAATTGAAAAGTTTGTTCTAAATCCTCATATTTGTCTTATCTGCAGTAATAAATTCCACATTTTTCCCTTTGAGGTTATAATGTCTAAGCAACACAAAGGAATACGCTGGCATTATTTAACTGTAACAAACACAGTGCATTGCATTTGAATGTGTTTGTGGTTTTTGGTCCTTGCAGAACCTACCAAGTGTAAGAAGCTCTACACCTCTGTTAGCTAAACATATTTTGAGTTAGATGGGTAATATAAATACCCTAAAATAATGAAATATGCATTAATTTACAATACAATACAATACAAAAAAGGCGTTTTTACTTCATTTTCAGCACTCTCTTTGATGATGTATAGCATTATTGATGACTTCCATGTGCATGTAAGTTGAGACAGATTGTCTATAACCTTTAAAAATTACTTTTCATGTATTGTATGTCTTAATGGTAGATTGGTATTTCTGGCCTTCTGGTACAACATTAAAAGTGCCAACAGCAAACTTATAATTAATAAGAATTTTGCAGATTTAAAAACATTATAAAGTTCTTAAAAAGGTGTTTCTTTATAGCAGACTTGGTATTTTCATTTGAATGGTAGTTGCTCAGAAAGAATATATATAGGTGCTCATAAAACAATCATAAAAGTCACTCATCTAACTTCCATCAGAAACTGTTGTACAGTCAGAGATCCTTAGCTAATTAAGATATTGCTTTCATCATGGGTAGTTATGTGTACAGTAAATTAGCATGATGTGTAAAATATGCATACATGCTTGAACATCACCTGTTGTGAATAATACCCTAATACCATTGCAACCCATGATAATTTAACAGAAATCATTATTAAAGCCATATGAAAATAAGCAGTTGGTGTAATGCATGGCCTATAAAAACACATCCACACTCAAAACCACAGTGATTGCCATCACAGATGCTGGATATCTGGGTGCCTTGAGAGCTTCTACAAGACAGATTTTGAGACTGAGGTTTGAAAGACACTGGAGAATGATGCATCCTAGATATCAAAGTCTTAAAATTGTGATAAGGGAAAGACGTAGGCATGGAAGAGAGGAGAGGATGCTAATGAACATGGATGAAAAGAGGGCTGAATACATGCTGGGGTTCAACCAAAAATGGCCATGAATAGCTCAGAACAGCCATTGCACGGAATTATTGTAGATGACATGGAAAGGAATAGAGTGTTGGTGCAAGATGGACAGGTGAATATAGGGTCAAATAATGAGAGCAGCCTCATGAGGCTAGTTAAAGGCAGCAGGAGACACCATCAGCTCAGCAGCCGGAGCTACAGTACTGGCGTTGTACCAAAGGTGTACAGGGAGAGAGTCACATTAGAGTGTTTTTTAGATATTGTGAAATGTATGAGCTTATCTTGTGCTTGTCTAATAAAATGAGATTTCAAAGATTTATATTGCAAACATTTTAGTCACCATAAACTTATTGGCCCCTTGTAACTTGCAGACCATGGGGGTCATTGGGTGGGAATGGCTCAGTCCGTCTTTTCCAGAAAGGTCTGAAGTGATTTATATCCCCTAGATGATCTGCCTAAAGTACTTGGTGCCATTGACTGCACGCATGTGTCATTAAGACCGCCCAAAGTGCTTATCTGCTTCCATGTCACATAGGATCCGCAAATATCCCAATAGTTCTTAACACTACATGAATCAAATAAATACAGAAATAATAAGTACATAAAAAAGATAAAAATAGAACAAACTTACAGAAAAATAAAAATATATATATAACAAAATGAAAAAAAAAACATACAAATAAAATAATACAATTTATTAAAATAAAGATTCAAGCCTGTAAAGGGAATTTTATACTCACTCATCTTTGAAAAGCCCTTCCCCTCAATACAGCCATATTCATGATGATCTTCATCCCTCAATAAACAGCCACATTCATGTTTTTTGATACACTTCTGTCAAGCTTGAATACCCTGGTTCCCTATCTGTAGCCCACAGGAGGTGCCACCACCTAAAAAAATAACAACTCAAAAGCTCTAAAGAAAAAATAATGCATCTCCTCTGAAAAGCTCCTCCACTAAACTAATGGCTTTCTGAACACACCCTCTACCTTATAAATATGTTTATGGCTTCTGACTTGCTCACATTTGTATCCATCATATTTTAGTCAATCACAATATAGTATATGAATACAGCAACTATTATTAACTATTGAAAGAGACAATTACAGAAGATAGTAAGCTTTACAAGAGATTGAAAACTTATGGAGGGATCAAGATTGATGACAATGGAATTACTGTTTATTTCTTTAAGGTCATCAAAGTGTGGGTAATTTTTTCTTTGTTATTTTATTATTATTTTTGTATGCTTTTTATTTTGTTGTTTATATTTTTTTATGTTTATACTTTTTAATTGATATGCCGTTTTTTTTTATAATTTTTTTTATTTAATCAGGGGTTGCTTTAGGGACTATGGGGGTCCTTGTGGACCATTAAAGTAGTAGTTAAAATGCTATGGGGATCAATAGAGACCTCCATGGTAGGATGTTAACTTTAGATTCCATGGGATCCATAAGAACTACCAATGCTTACAGGATTGTATATATATATATTGGTTAATATTTCTTAAATTATAAATTATTGATTTTAGTTATTCTTATACAGTCCCTTTATTAAGTATTTTTCACATTTTTCAGTCATTTTTTTTCCTATAATTAATATTTTAATAATAATTAAACATTTTAAATCCGATATCTTTAAGCACCATTTATGCTACAGTGAATTGCTCTATTCCTCTGATGTAAAATAACTTGTTTTATGTTACTAATAATTAAACCATTATTATTTTTTAATTTGTAATTATTTGTGCCTATTTGTATTATATTATATTTAATTATAGTAATCCTCTTTATTTTTCTGTAAATATTTCAAAAAAATATTTACCCTTATTTAATTGTTCTAGTGGCTTTCTCACCTCTAACTATGGTGTGTTTAAAAAATAATTTATGTCAAAATCTGATTTAAACCACATGGAATCAAAGGGCCTCATTCTATTAACGGCGGTAAAATGGCCGCAAAGCTGCGATTCCTTGCGGCCATTTTACGGCCGCGTGTAGAGCTACTGCTACCCTGCTATTCAAATGGACGGCGCCGCAAGGATATCCCCCTTACACATCATGCAAACGGCCGCAAGTGTTACTCCCGCGCCCGTAAATCTTGTTTTCCGGCAGCAAAGTCAGAAAACTGTAAATGCAAATATAAATTCAAGATAGCACTGTAAAGCTCTGTAAATGCTAGGCATCATAATGGGGGACATGAGGATTAATAGCAACACCCTCTCAAACTTGCACATCGCCCAAATCCGATATTTCGTTAAAACCTGTATGTGTTCGGAGGTTGAAGGCCGCAAACTCAAAGCATTGTAGAAGCCAATATATATTCAATCCAGCACTGCAAAGCACTGTAAATGATGGGGAACATAATGGGGGGCAAGAGGATTAATAGCAAAACATTCTCAAGCTTGCACATCGCCAAATACTACTTTGATTTTAAAATCCGTCCAAGTCCCACAGACTTCAATGATCAAGCCCGTAGCTCGTTATTCAAGCCCGTGCGGGCTTGCATGATAGATAGAACACGAAGATTGAACATGAAGTTACATTTTTTTATTTGCAGATTTGAGAGTAGGGGAATGTTGAGCTATTAATTCTAAGACCAAACATCACTTTCACTTTTAATAAAAGTACAGGATGGCTTTTCTATACTACGACTTGTAAGTAAGCCCTTTTCGACCCGTAGGTCTATTTTACCCATTTACGAACTTGACGGAGGCTAATCCCGCAGTCTTTGCGGGTCTGAGGTGCTCCAAGCCCGTGGGACTTTGTACACGAACATTTTACATGAATTAAACTAAAAATGATTTTCAGATTTGAGTTTAGGGGAATGTTGTGCTATGAATGCTAACACCTCCAATCACTTTAACCTTTTTGCTAATTATGGCCTTGACGAGAGGGTTTACGTTGCATTTGAATAGCAACCGTGGCTTTCTTGCTGCCGAAACTCTTGCGGCCGTGTAAGATCTTTCCTGCTGCGCGTGCAGCGCAAGGGATATTAGGGCGCCGGCCGCAAGCCTGCCGGAGCCCTCGACCACAAGGGAATATAATAGGCACGTCGTCTGCGGCTGGTCCTTGCTGCCATGTATCTCCTACGGCCGTTAATAGAATGAGGCCCAAAGTGTTAAACTTGTAAATAAGTTCCCTTTACTTCCTAGAAACTAAATTAATAAAGCCCCCTTGTCTCCAACTTCAGACTTGTGTAAAGTGATAATTTTATGCAGCTAGTGTTTGTATTATGAAACAGTCTATAATGCACCGAAACTGATTGGTTCTTATTTCCTTTTTTTAACATTCCTAACATGTTCAGCTAAAATTGCACCTATATAAATATAAATTGTGTTACATTTCAATGTGCAATTTATTTTTTATATGTATCTATAGAATAATTTTACAATTAGAATCATTATGAAATTTGTTGGACAAACTTTGTCACACATTGGTTGCATCTATAGAATTTTCTAACCTTTCATTTCAGTGTTGTATTCCTTTTAAACATTACTACAGAGTTTCCTATTATTATTTTTTTAGTTTATCATCCTTTTGTAAGATATGCTATTTAAAAAAAAGAAAATGTAGCTATAAAAGGGACTCTTAGACCTCTTTCATTAGTTTATAGATTCACTTTTCTTTTGTAAAATATTAGACCTTTCCTATTGCTTCCAGACAATTATTTAATTCTTTCTCCATATAACGCTGTTCTAAAAATGTTTTCTTAAAGCTTGTTGTTAAAAACACCTCATTTTCTTTGCAGGTTCCTTTTAACCACAAAAACAGCTTTTGATCAAGGGCTTGTCCAGGTTATATATCTGTTAAAATCAGTTGGCTTTTGGTAAGTTTTACTGTAGTTTGGTTAATTTAATTTCTACTCATTTCACTAATAAATGTTACATTATAGTTATTTTTATCTGATAAAGGCATGTAGTCTTTAACAGTATTCTCCTCTTCTTGCCAGGATATCAGGTTTGAAATCCAGATTTTTTTGGAGACCACATCATTAGTCCACGCTCCAGACCATAGTTTGTGGCAAACTTGGGGCCTCATTCAAATGCGATTTGGCCAATCGAATAGGGCTCTATATAAGCACATAGCATATTTTTTTACAGAAGTTTTTAGTTAGTGATGACCTTGCTTTCGGATAGATTTTCACTAACTAAAAACTTCTGTAAAAAATATATGCTATGTGCCTATATAGAGCCCTATTCAATTGACCAAATCACAATTGAATGAGGCCCCTGATATCCACGACTCTTCTGCAGATAAAAGTTATCCTCAAACCAGAAAAACTGTGTTTTAACATAAATTACATTTCTTACTAAACAAAATGGGCATGTTCTTTTGGCATATCATTATCGTTGCTGAATAAGTGTTGGACAAACTTATAGTCTAAATTGTGGTAAATAATATTATACATAGCACCCATGGTTACCAGTCATTAATCTTTTTGTAATAATAATTTTAAACCATTTGTGGCATCTTTAAGGTATGGCTTCAATGTTATTATGCAGGGATTTATTCATCTTTGTGTATTTTCAGTAAAATATTTATCATTTTGAGATTTTTTTACTTTTAAATATTGATTATTATCGTTTATTTGTAACACGCCAACATATTTTGCAGTATTAACCCATTGCAAACGATGGAGGTCTCTGGCTTTGATCTTAAAATCCAGTGGCCAAAGTCTAAAATTCTAAATATTGATCTTGTGTTCTTTACATTATATGAACACACCCAAGGTCATATAGATCTTTGTAAGACAAACTTTTGTTACAAGAGATTTTCCCCTGAGAGGAGGTCATCCCTTGAGGTTAGAGATAAAAAGATTCCACCTTAAAGAAAGGAAATTGTTCTTCACAATAAGGGCAGTCAGACTCTTTACCAAAGGATGTTATGACAGCAGATTTAATAGATAACTTTAAAAAGGGGTTGAATAAAACACATACAGTGTTACGTTGGGTAACTAAAGAAGAATGGTTATTAATCTAGGGAGTAATTCGATTGCCAGTATTTTGAGCTTCTACAAGACAGATTTTGAGACTGAGGTTTGAAAGACACTGGAGAATGATGCATCCTAGATATCAAAGTCTTAACAGTGTGATAAGGGAAAGACTTAGACATGGAGGAGAGGAGAGGATGCTAATGAACATGGATGAAAAGAGGGCTGAATACATGCTGGAGTTCAACCAAAAATGGCCATAAATTGCTCAGAAAAACCCCTTGCACAGAATTATTGTAGATGACATGGAAAGGAATAGAGTGTTGGTGTGAGATGGACAGGTAGATATAGGGATATCTTGTGCTTGTCTAATAAAATGAAATTTCAAAGATATATTGCAAACATTTTAGTCACCATAAACTTATTGGCCCCTTGTAACTTGCAGACCATGGAGGTCATTGGGTGGGAATGGTTCAGTCCATCTTTTCCAGAAAGGTCTGAAGTGATTTATATCCCCTAGATGATCTGCCTAAAGTACTTAGTGCCATTGACTGCACGCATGTGGCATTAAGACCGCCCAGTGCTTATCTGCTTCCATGTCACATAGGATCCACAAATATCCCATTAGTTCTTAACACTACATTAATCAAACAAATACAAAAATAATAAGTACATAAAAAAGATAAAAATAGAACAAACTTACAGAAAAATAAAAATATATATATAACAAAATGAAAAAAAAACATACAAATAAAATAATACAATTTATTAAAATAAAGATTCAAGCCTGTAAAGGGAATTTTATACTCACTTATCTTTGAAATGCCCTTCCCCTCAATACAGCCACATTCAGATGATCTTCATCCCTCAATAAACAGCCACATTCATGTTTTTTGATACACTTCTGTCAAGCTTGAAGACCCTGGTTCCCTATCTGTAGCCCACAGGAAGTGCCACCACCTAAAAAAATAACAACTCAAAAGCTCTAAAGAAAAAATAATGCATCTCCTCTGAAAAGCTCCTCCACTAAACTAATGGCTTTCTGAACACACCCTCTACCTTATAAATATGTTTATGGCTTCTGACTTGCTCACTTTTGTATCCATCATATTTTAGTCAATCACAATATAGTATATGAATACAGCAACTATTATTAACTATTGAAAGAGACAATTACAGAACATAGTAAGCTTAACAAGAGATTGAAAACTTATGGAGGGATCAAGATTGATGATGATGATGGAATTACTGTTCATTTCTTTAAGGTCATCAAAGTGTGGGTCATTTTTTCTTTGTTATTTTATTATTTTATTTGTATGCTTTTTATTTTGTTGTATATATTTTTTTAATGTTTATATTTTTTAATTGATATGCCGTTTTTTTTTAATTATTTTTTTTATTTAATCAGGGGTTGCTTTAGGGACTATGGGGGTCCTTGTGGACCATTAAAGTAGTAGTTAAAATGCTAAGGGAATCAATAGAGACCTCCATGGTAGGATGTTAACTTTAGATTCCATGGGATCCATAAGAACTACCAATGCTTACAGGATTGTATATATATATTAGTTAATATTTCTTAAATGATAAATTATTGATTTTTGTTATTGTTATACAGTCCCTTTATTAAGTATTTTTCAAATTTTTCAGTCATTTTTTCCCTATAATTAATATTTTAATAATAATTTTAATTTTTAAATCCGATATCTTTAAGCACCATTTATGCTACAGTGCATTGCTCTATTCCTCTGATTTAAAATAACTTGTTTTATGTTACTAATAATTAAACCATTATTATTTTTTAATTTGTAATTATTTGTGCCTATTTTTATTATATTATATTTAATTATACTAATCCTCTTTCTTTTTCTGTAAATATTTCAAAAAAAATATTTACCCTTATTTAATTGTTCTAGTGGCTTTCTCACCTCTAACTAAGGTGTGTTTAAAAAATAATTTATGTCAAAATCTGATTTAAACCACATGGAATCAAAGGGCCTCATTCTATTAATGGCCGTAAAATGGCCGCAAAGCTGTGATTCCTTGCGGCCATTTTACGGCCGCGTGTAGAGCTACTGCTACCCTGCTATTCAAATGGACGGCGCCGCAAGGATTTCCCCCTTACACATCATGCAAACGGCCGCAAGTGTTTCTCCAATGCCCGTAAATCGTGTTTTCCGGCCGCAAAGTCAGAAAACTGTAAATGCAAATATAAATTCAAGATAGCACTGTAAAGCTCTGTAAATGCTAGGCATCATAATGGGGGACATGAGGATTAATAGCAACACCCTCTCAAGCCTGCACATCGCCCAAATCCGATATTTCGTTTATTTTCCGTCCCAAAGTCCCGCGGTCTCGTCCTTGTTGAAACCCGTACGGGTTCGGAGGTTGAAGGCCGCAAACTCAAAGCATTGTAGAAGCCAATATATATTCAATCCAGCACTGCAAAGCACTGTAAATGATGGAGAACATAATGGGAGGCATGAGGATTAATAGCAAAAGATTCTCAAGCTTGCACATCACCAAATTGTACTTTGATTTGAAAATCCGTCCAAGTCCCACAGACTTCAATGATCAAGCCCGTAGCTCGTTATTCAAGCCCATGCGGGCTTGCATGATAGATAGAACACGAAGATTGAACATGAAGTTAAATTTTTTATTTGCAGATTTGAGAGTAGGGGAATGTTGAGCTATTAATTCTAAGACCAAACATAACTTTCACTTTTAATAAAAGTACAGGATGGCTTTTCTATGCTACGACTTGTAAGTAAGCCCTTTACGACCCGTGGGTCTATTTTACCCATTTACGAACTTGACGGAGGCTAATCCCACAGTCTTTGCCGGTCTGTGGTGCTCCAAGCCCGTGGGACTTTGTACACGGACATTTTACATGAATTAAACTAAAAATGATTTTCAGATTTGAGTGTAGGGGAATGTTGTGCTATGAATGCTAACACCTCCAATCACTTTAACGTCTCATCAAAGTGCAGGATGGCTTTATTATGTGCGTAATTGGTGCTCGCGGGACTTTTTTGGTGAAAGTAAGCTGCGACTCGTTTTTGGCTAATTACGGCCTTGACGAGATGTTTACGATGCATTTGAATAGCAACCGGGGCTTTCTTGCAGCCGTAACTCTTGCGGCCGTGTAAGATCAAAGGCTTTCCTGCTGCGCGTGCGGCCGCAAGGGATAATAGGCCTCGGCCACAAGCCTGCCGGAGCCCTCGGCCACAAGGGAATATAATAGGCACGTAGCCTGCGGCCGGTCCTTGCGGCCACGTATCTCCTACGGCCGTTAATAGAATGAGGCTCAAAGTGTTTAGCTTGTAAATAAGTTCCCTTTACTACCTAGAAACTAAATTAATAAAGCCCCCTGCTCTCCAACTTCAGACTTGTGTAAAGTGATAATTTTATGCAGCTAGTGTTTGTATTCCTAACATGTTCAGCTAAAATTGCACCTATATAAAATATAAATTGTGTTACATTTCATTGTGCAATTTATTTTTTATATGTATCTATAGAATAATTTTACAATTAGAATCATTATGAAATTTGTTGGACAAACTTTGTCACACATTGGTTGCATCTATAGAATTTTCTAACCTTTCATTTCAGTGTTGTATTCCTTTTAAACATTACTACAGAGTTTCCTATTATTATTTTTTTAGTTTATCGTCCTTTTGTAAGATATGATATTTAAAAAAAAGAAAAAGTAGCTATAAAAGGGACTCTTAGACCTCTTTCATTAGTTTATAGATTCACTATTCTTTTGTAAATTATTAGACCTTTTCTATTGCTTCCAGACAATTATTTAATTCTTTCTCCATATAACGCTGTTCTAAAAATGTTTTCTTAAAGCTTGTTGTTAAAAACACCTCATTTTCTTTGCAGGTTCCTTTTAACCACAAAAACAGTTTTTGATCAAGGGCTTGTCCAGGTAATATATCTGTTACAATCAGTTGGCTTTTGGTAAGTTTTACTGTAGTTTGGTTAATTTAATTTCTACTCATTTCACTAATAAATGTTACATTATAGTTATTTTTATCTGATAAAGGCATGTAGTCTTTAACAGTATTCTCCTCTTCTTGCCAGGATATCAGGTTTGAAATCCAGATTTTTTTTGAGACCACATCATTAGTCCACGCTCCAGACCATAGTTTGGTGCAAACTTGGGGTCTCATTCAAATGCAATTTGGCCAATCGAATAGGGCTCTATATAAGCACATAGCATATTTTTTTACAGAAGTTTTTAGTTAGTGATGACCTTGCTTTCGGATAGATTTTCACTAACTAAAAACTTCTGTAAAAAATATATGCTATGTGCCTATATAGAGCCCTATTCAATTGGCCAAATCACAATTGAATGAGGCCACTGATATCCACGACTCTTATGCAGATAAAAGTTATCCTCAAACCAGAAAAACTGTGTTTTAACATAAATTACATTTCTTACTAAACAAAATGGGCATGTTCTTTTGGCATATCATTATCGTTGCTGAATAAGTGTTGGACAAACTTATAGTCTAAATTGTGGTAAATAATATTATACATAGCAACCATGGTTACCAGGCATTTATCTTTTTGTAATAATAATTTTAAACCATTTGTGGCATCTTTAAGGTATGGCTTCAATGTTATTATGCAGGGATTTATTCATCTTTGTGTATTTTCAGTAAAATATTTATCATTTTGAGATTTTTTTACTTTTAAATATTGATTATTATCGTTTATTTGTAACAAGCCAACATATTTTGCAGTATTAACCCATTGCAAACGATGGAGGTCTCTGGCTTTGATCTTAAAATCCAGTGGCCAAAGTCTAAAATTCTAAATATTGATCTTGTGTTCTTTACATTATATAAACACACACAAGGTCATATAAAGCTTTGTAAGACAAACTTTTGTGACAAGAGATTTTCAGCTGAGAGGAGGTCATCCCTTGAGGTTAGAGATAAAAAGATTCCACCTTAAAGAAATGAAATTGTTCTTCACAATAAGGGCAGTCAGACTCTTTACCAAAGGATGTTATGACAGCAGATTCAATAGATAACTTTAAAAAGGGGTTGTAAAAAAACACATACAGTGTTACGTTGGGTAACTAAAGAAGAATGGTTATTTATCTAGGGAGTAATTCGATTGCCAGTATTTTGAGTTAGAAGGCAATGTTTTTTCCCCCCTTATAAGACAATTGGAGAAGTTGCAATGGGTTTTTTGTTAGCTTCCTTTGGATAAATTAACTAACAATCACCAAATAATTCACATATTGCAATGATCACAGGAGATCCAAAAATGTTTAACTTTAACTTGAACTGTATACTAAAAGCCATTTTCAACCTAAATATCGATGCTACTATGTTACTACAAAACTGTAATTTCTGATTTAGTGAAGGTGGTAGAAATTAAATTAAAAATACAATCCGTTCCACCTTTTTTTAAGGAATCTGTTTATTTCTTTGATAAGATATTGCCATTCAATAAGAATTGTTCCTGGACCTCCTCAACTTTTCACAGAACTATTTTTCTTTTTTGTTCTATCTTTGGAGTGAAGTAAGCCACCCCTCTGCTATATCTCTGATTATTGTTCCAAAATGCCAAACCTATTTTGAGTTGTTATACTATCACTAAATATTTGTTTCCTTTGATTAGTTGGATCCTCTATCTTAATTCAAGTGTGTTTCTCTATTCTTTCTATGTAAACCTACCTAGTTTTGATCAGTCATTTCTTTATAATCATTAAATATTGAAATTGTCAGCATTTTCTAATTTCTTCTTTCATTTTTCTTGGTTTCTCTTTAGTATTGTTAGCCTTTTCTAATACTTTCAGTATGGCTTTGTTCTTTTTAAGAAAAAGAGGATTAGTATAATTAAATAATATAATATAATTAAATTAAGTAAATAAGGATAGAAATTAAATCAATACGGATTTATATAAATTAAGTTACATAATATTGAAGAAATAAACCTATCCAGAGTATAATAAATGATGTTTAAAGCTAGAGGATATACATTTAAAAGTAATAGTAAATTATTGATTACATTAAAACAGCGGGGGGGGGGGGGGGTAGAAATAATACTTGTCTTAAAATGGTACTGTATAAGAATACTAAAATGAATAATTTTTTACTCTTAGATCCAGAAAATACTTCGGTTTGTAGATAAAAAATGTGCAAAATAAACAAAATCCTGAATTCCTATACTAAAAATATAGTATAGGAAAAAAAGAGAAAAGATCATATGAGGGCCAAATTGATGGCTCCTGAAGGCACCAAAACTGGTTTTTAAACTCAGTAATGACAATCTTCATATATCCGAATAAACAGATAATCCTGTGTTGCACAGGATAAACTGATAATCATATGATTGTCAGGATAATGTAATATAAAAGCACAAAAATAACACTAAAAACAAAAATGAGGGGCAAATATAAATCACTTGGTAAGATAATGATCAGGACTAAATTGAATTAACATGTTAGCAACCAAAGAAGTATGCAAAAAATGGGCATTGGTCTTTTGGGGAGCGCACTGGCATTGGTTAATACATATTTTTATCTTGTTATATATTTCTGTTTTGCCATATCTTACTACATTTAATTGTTTATGTTGTAACTTGCAAATTTAAGTTAACAGCTTTTATGTATAATAATTAGATATTTAAATATTGTGCTGCTCATTCTTTTCAAGTGATATTAAATATTTAAGAGTGAAAAGCAAATACAATCACTTTCTGCAAATTACAAGCATTAATGGTATATATAAGTTTCCTGGGTTTCAAATTTTTGAAAAGAAACAGGCAGTGATTATGAGAAAAATATGCGTTATATATAGAAAAGTTCAGTGTACTTACAAAGTTAAATGCAGGAGAGTAAAATTCAGCTTTGAACAGCCATGGGGAGCTTACATAACTAAGCAAACTGAAGAGAGCAGCCAGGTACAGATTTTGACCTTTCTGGTAGAGACCACAGGAAGTAATGCTCTGGGGCGGAATCACAGTGTTGGACGGGGTTGGAGCTCCCAGCTGAATCAGAGCACAATGAGAGAGAGAGAGACTACATATCTCAGGCTGCTTTGCAAACACAGGAACCCCAGAGTATGATACAAATGTTTCAACTAACCTCTGCTTTCTCCTGATTGGCCAAAACGAATTATGAATGTTATGCTAATCTTCGCAGGGGTTTTCAGGGGTGTCATCTAACAAAAGCTGCTTCTTGCAAACTGAAAAGATTTAGTAAATAGCAGGGTGAGTTTGTAAATGTTAATTTCGGTATTTTCTCATGCAAATAAAATGTTTATATGCACTACTGATCTCCTCTATCAGATGCATTCATAATCCAGGAAACTTAGATATGCCTTTAACATATCACACAGTTGAATACTTAAAGTACCATTGTAGTTTAGTAAAAACTGTGCTTACTTGTAACTAGTGATGTCGCGAACATCAAATTAGCGGTTCGCGAACAGCGGACGCGAACTTCCATCAAATGTTTGCGACTTTAATGGCCATGCGGATTTCAAAACCCACAGGGACTCTTTCTGGCCACAATAGTGATGGGAAAGTTGTTTCAAGGGGACTAATACCTGGACTGTGGCATGCCGGAGGGGGATCTATGGCAAAACTCCCACGGAAAATTACATAGTTGATGCAGAGTCTGGTTTTAAGCCATAAAGGGCATAAAACACCTAACATTCCTAAATTGTTTGGAATAACATGCTTTAAAACATCAGGTATGATGTTGTATCGATCAGGTAGTGAAAGGGTTACACCCGCTTCACAGTAACAGACCAATCTCCCCGTTTAATGCACCGCAAACAACCGCAAACAATCCCTTTGCACAACCGCAAACTCCCCATTTGCACAAGGTTGGATACCAAGCTAGCCATGTCCCGTTCCTTGTCCTCACTGATGTCATTGAAGGTCTCTTCCTCCACCCAGCCACCAAGGGTCCCCGAAAGGTGACAACAAGCCCCCCTGGGACGCCTGCTGTGTTTGGTCTTTCCCCTCCTCAAAGCCACCTTCCTCCTCTGACTCCTCTTCTTCAGACTCCTCTCTCTGCGTTGCCTCTGTCTGCTTTATTATAAGGTGTGTATTGTTAAGTAGTACTATTCCTATCGGTTTAATCCCTGTTACGTCCACTATTAGGGGACGTGTATATGGCAATGATTTTTGGAACAGGGAAAAGATGCTTGGTCGGACCTCCTACATCGAATTTGGGGCACTGCACGTGCAATGTAATGTGCAACCAGATAGGAGTGGTGTATTAAGTTGTACTATTTATTCCTATCAGTTTGATACCTGTTACGTCACTTATCAGGGGACGTGTATATGGCATTGATTTTTGGAAGAGGGAGATGGAAAAAGATGCTTGGTCGGTCTTCCCACTTCAAATTTGGGGCACTGCGCGTGCAATCTAAGGTGCCACCAGATATGAGTGTCACTGTGCACTGGCAAAAGTTGGCAGAGTAGGTGCTGTAGGCCTCACACACACGCCTGTAGGCAGGCAACTGATATTCAATCTATTACAGTCAAAAACGTGTTGTTTTATTTCACTAAGCACAATATAAGCTGTTACATAGTATTTAAGGTTGAAAAAAGACCTTCAGTCCATCAAGTTCAAACTTTCAAGATCTCCTTCGATCTGCAATATGCGGATTAACTATTAATTCATTAGTTGTTAATTAATTATTAATCAATTATTTAATTTTTTTTTTTTTGTTTTGTTTTTTATTATTATTAATTAGTCCAGAGGAAGGCAAATAGAAAAAAAAAAAAAAAACAAGCGAGACTTAGCCAATTGTCTAAAGGGGAAATGTTAAAAATTTGGATCATTACTGTCTCTCTAATTATCCATGATAACCCTGAATACCCTTTTTAATTAGAAATAAATCTAGTCCCCTTTTAAAGTTATCTATCGAATCCGCTGTCACCACCTCCTCTGGTAGAGAATTCCACAGATTAACCACCCATACTGTGAAGAACCCTTTTCTTTCTTTGAGGTGGAATCTTTTTACTTCTAACCTCAAGGGATGTCCTCTTGTCAGTTGAAAACCTCTTGGCACAAAAAGCTCCCCCGACAAATCTTTATACTGACCCTGGATGTATTTATATAAGGTAATCATATCTCCTCTTAGACGCCTTTTTTCTAGAGAAAATAAGTTTAATTTGGTTAGTCTTTCTTCATAACTTAGCCCCTCCATACCCCTTATTAGTTTGGTTGCCCTTCTCTGTACCTTTTCCAGCTCTAAAATGTCCTTTTTATGAAGTGGTGCCCAAAATTGTACTCCATATTCCAAATGAGGGCGTACTAGAGATTTGTATAGTGGCAGAATTATATTTGCTTCCCTGGCTTCTATACCCTTCTTAATACATGCTAATATTTTATTTCCCTTTGCAGCTGCTGCTTGGCTTTGAGCACTGTTACCTAGGTGTTTGTCCACAAGCACTCCCAAATCCCTTTCAATATCTGATACACCTAGATTTGCTCCATTAAGATTATAAATTGCATGGCTATTTTTCCTTCCCAGATGCATAACCTTACATTTATTTGTATTAAATCTCATCTGCCATTTAGATGCCCATTCCTCAATTTTATGTAAATCCCCTTGGAGGGAAAGCACATCATTTTCTGATTTAATTACCTTGCACAACTTTGTGTCATCAGCGAAAATGGAGACCGACACTCCAATCCTACCTCTAAGTCATTAATAAATATGTTAAAAAGGAGAGGACCTAATACTGAACCCTGAGGAACCCCACTTACCACATTAGTCCAATCGGAGTATGTTCCATTTACAACAACCCTTTGCTTCCTGTCTTTTAGCCAGCTCTCAATCCATGAGCAGATATTTACTGCAATTCCTGTATCCCTTAGTTTGCCCAATAGTCTCCCATGTGGCACTGTATCAAAAGCCTTTGCAAAATCCAAAAAGACTACATCCACTGAGTTGCCTTGATCCAGGTTCCTACTAACCTCCTCATAGAAACTAATTAGATTTGTTTGACATGACCTATCCCTCATAAACCCATGTTGACTCCTACTTATAATCCTGTTCAAATAGACATATTCTTGTATATTATCCCTTATTAACCCTTCTAAAAGCTCCCCCACTACAGAAGTGAGGCTCACTGGTCTATAATTCCCCGGATTTGCTCTTGCTCCCTTTTTAAATATAGGTATCACATCAGCTTTTCTCCAGTCATCTGGTAGAGACCATGTGTTGAGTAAATCTTGAAAAATTAAATATAATGGTTTGGCTATTACAGAACCCAGTTCCCTTAGTACCCTTGGATGTATTCCATCAGGACCCGGGGCTTTATTAACAATTATTTTTTCCAACCTCTTTTGGATTACTTCCTGTGTTAACCAATTATTTGGCAAAGGTAGTGTAGCCCCATTATGTCGCAGTGTCCCAACCACTGGTACCTCCCTTGTGTATACCGAAGAAAATAACCTATTTAGCGCATCTGCCTTTTCCTGGTCACTAATTTTCAGACAACCTGTTTCACATTGTAATGTTCTTATAGCTTCCTTCCTCGCCTTCTTCCCATTAATATACTTAAAAAATATTTTAGGGTTAGTCTTACTCTCTTTTGCAATTAATTTTTCATTTTCTATTTTAGCCAGTCTAATCGCGCTTTTGCAAGCCTTGTTGATTTCCTTGTATTCACGTAAAGCAGTCTCTGTCCCCTCTTGTTTGTATAATTTAAATGCCTGTTTTTTACTCCGTATCTTGATCTTTAAATCATTGTTAAGCCACATGGGTTGTGATTTACTCCTTTTACTTTTATTCCCACACGGTATATGCTGATGTGTATGTATATTTAGTAAGGATTTAAATGTTGTCCATTTATGTTCAGTGTTTTTACCTATCAGTTCTCTGTCCCAGTCTATACTTTGTATTGCTGCCCTTAGACCGTTAAAATCTGCCCTTTTAAAATTAAGAGTTTTTGTTGGCCCCTTAAAATGTTGTTTTTTTAATTCAATCTCAAATGAGACTGTGTTGTGATCACTGTTTCCCTAAGGTTGCCCTATTTCAACATTTGATACAATATCAATATTATTTGTAATGAGTAAATCTAAGATAGCTTCATTTCTAGTAGGCTCCTGTATAACCTGGGCCAGATAATGATCCCTGAGTGTACTCAAGAACCTGCTCCCCTTAGCTGAACTGCTGGTCTCATTTATCCAGTTTATTTCAGGGTAATTAAAATCCCCCATTATTAGAACTTGCCCTTGCTTAGCTGCATTTCCAATCTGTAACAATAATTGTATTTCCTCACTTTCAGCTATATTTGGGGGTTTATAGCATACTCCTACTAATATTCTTTTGGAATTTGCTGCTCCGCTATTTAACTCTACTCACAAACATTCAACTTTATCACTAGTTCCACCATAAATATCTTCTCTGACTATAGCCTTAAATTCAGGCTTAACATACAGACAAATCCCTCCTCCTCGTTTACCATTGCCTCTATCTTTCCTAAATAGGTTATAACTATCCAGATTAACAGTCCAGTCATGAGATTCATCCCACCACGTTTCGGTAATGCCTATTAAATCCCATTTTTCATTAATTGCTAATAATTTTAACTCTCGCATTTTTCCTGGCAAGCTTCTGGCATTAGCAAGCATACACCTTATGTTATGAGTCTGTAGTTCTGAAGTGCCTGCCACTGTACTTGAATTACTTAGTACTACCTCCATATTGACTATACTACCCCTCCCCCCATCTCCTCCCCTATGAGTTGTTAATTCATCCCTTATACCCTCTACACTTTCTACCCCATTACTTATATCTAGTCCCTCCCCCCCACCTACTAGTTTAAAAACTCCTCCAGCCTTTCTACCATCCTATCCCCTAGTACAAAAGCTCCCTCATCATTAAGGTGCAATCCATCCCTACTGTAGAGATTGTACCGAAGTGAGAAGTCAGCCCAGTGCTCTAAAAAGCCAAACCCCTCCTTAGTGCACCACATCTTTAGCCATGCATTAACCTCCCTAATCTCCTTCTGCCTCCCTGGGCTAGCACGTGGCACTGGTAGTATCTCAGAAAATACTACCTTGGAGGTCCTTGCCTTCAGCTTATTACCTAGTTCTCTAAAATCATTCTTTAGGACACTCCATCTTCCACTAACTTTGTCATTGGTACCAATATGTACCAAGACCGCCGGTTCATTTCCAGCCCCTCCCAATAATTTGTCTACCCGATCCACAACATGACGAACCCGAGCACCCGGGAGACAGCAAACTGTTCGATTGCTGGGATCTGGGTGACAAATCATAATTATTATTATTGTCTACGAAATTTCAGTGGGAAAAATAAAGAATATAATATAATATATTTATATAAAGTTTTCCTCCTTTGCACTATAAATCTGCCCTCCCTTTTCTTTGAAGGCCCTCCTTTTATTTAAACTCGGCTTTTACTAGAATTGCACTTGATACTGAAAATGTTCGCAAGCTCACAAGTTCCCCTTCTCCGGTTTCTATTAACTTCTGCCTTCTCGCCTGGGCACAATTAGTGCACTCTGCAATTTATCAGCCTTTACTTGTAAGGTAAATCCACTTGTAAACAGACCCCAAACCAGCTCCCAAACCTTTTATTCAATTTTAACAGTCAAGCCACACCCCTTTCACCTGGGCACAATTAGTGCACTCTGCAGTTTATCAGCCTTTACTTTTTAAGGTAAATCCACTTGTAAGGTGTTAGCCTGTCACACACACATGCTAGCAGGCAGGCATAAACAATTAGATTACACAGAAAAAAATTATAAAATAAAATAAATGATGTTCTAGCCCCAAAAAGGGCTTTTTGGGTTGCTGTCCTTCAGATGGAAGGCTCTGGAAGGGAGTGTATGCTGCTGATTGGCTGGAATGTGTCTGCTGACTGTGAGGTGCAGGGTCAAAGTTTCCTCAATGATAAAGTATAGGGGGCGAACCGAAAATCGCATATGTTCGCCGTCTGCTGCGAACGCGAACATGCCAAAATCGCCGCGAATAGTCCGCGGGCGAACTGTTCGCGACATCTCTACTTGTAGCAAAACTGCAAAATAACTGTAACAAAATAAGACAAGAAAATAAAAGTGTTTTTCAAAAATATCTTATATATTTGCTGGATCTGCTTATACCTTGGGGGTTTAATCTTGGAATGCTAGCCTGTCTGTAGCTTGAGAAGAAAAGTAATCCTATGGGGACGTACTCTTCCATTGAGTTCTATTGTCAATGGGCTATATGAAGAGCAGTCTCTCAATAAAGCTAAATAGAGATCTTTCTTTTTAATACTGGTGCATAATATTCCAGCAGGGATAGAACGTGCCTCATGATTCTATTGGTCAGGATTGATCTAGTGATCTCTTCAAGCCCAATGAAGAAGTAGATTGTAAGGCTATAAGATAACACAGCATATAAAGGAATCCTGTCTCATGATATGACCACCTTCTAGTGAACAGTTTTGCTAGATTTTCCACAGTATTGATTGACTGATTAAATCTTCTAGCAGTTCAAGGGACTCTAAGCAGTTTTCCCAGCTCCACAATTGAAAGGCATCAATTCTATGGAGCGCAACATTCTTTATGATCTAGCTCTCACATATGTTACTTCTGGGAATACCATAGTCTAACTAGGTAGACCAGGTGAGCACAAGTTTGGCACTGGAGGGCCAGATGTATTCCTGAATTTGAAGATATCCCTGCTGTGCACAGGTGAATCAATCTCTTCTTCAGGTATCCTGACTGATTCACCTATGCACAGAAAGGATATCTTCAAATACAGTGGTGTGGCCCTCCAGGACCAAACTTGTGCACCCCGATGTAGACCGTTGCTAATAGGGTAATATCTTTACTTTTTAATAGCTTGTCCAGACTTGCCATAACATTCCTCCCTAAAAGCAAACATCTTTTGATGGCTACAGGCACCATCTGTGGAGGTCTCGGAGCCCAGGAAAGCAATGCCTCCACTTCTTCCCCATTTATTTGCCAGGTACTGAAATGGGGATGGCAGTAGTGGAGATGTGTAGATGAGGTCATTGAATGACTTAACACAATTTTAACCATATAGATTTTACCTGTCTTTCCAAAGGTTTTTAACTATAATAAGTTTTCTTTTTGATCAAAATTGATTTAATTTTATTTATAATAATGGGCCATTAACTGCTTTGGATACTACCGAGATTTAGACTCAGATTCTCCTGCAAGTAAGCTACAAGCACACATTAGGACTAGAGAGGATCGAGCAAAACCATTAAGTTTTAAATTCATTACGTTTTACAGGATTTTTTTTTTTTTGCGGGAGCCATAGAATAGCTCCACATATTAGCTTTTCAAATCTAATGGAGGCTTATGTATTGGAATAATTCAGCTTGTGTGGAATATGCCTGAATAACTTGGGATTTTAAGTACATGTTATAAGCAGCAGGTAGAGTTGATGTCTCCTTTTAAGTAACCTGGGAGTTGCCCTTAGATGTATGTCAGTATCTTAGAAGCACGCTTCTCACTGGCGACAAGGCATTTCTGTATGAAAATATAGCCTATATACAATATACCCTACCACAGGGTGGAAAAAGAGCTTGCAATCTTGCATTATTTAGAATGTAAGTTTGTGATTTTTCAAGTTTGTTAGTTGCTTTAGGAAAACCATTGTGTTTGTTTGATTGAAAGCTTAATAACAAGGCCCTCCATTCTTCTTCATTGACTTAAAATTGTTTTTGACTTGTAATTAACCTCTGTATAGCTCTACGGAATATATTGGAGCATTACAAATAAAAAAATAAAATAATAATAATAGTAATAATCATTATAATTATTAATAAAAGTTTCTACGGAATTTGTAAAACCATTTAAGTAATACAAGTTCATTAAAGCCTACCCTCTGTTATTTTTGTACATATATTATAATAGCTTTCTATATATCTAGATCTCCTTAAAGAAATAGTTGGAGACCCTTGTTTGCAATGTATAGATCACATTAGGTTACAGAACACCAGTGGCTACAATTGATGTCCACCTTAACCACAAGTGACACTAGAATTTGTGAGTCTATAAATACCTTAATACCTTAACTGTAGTTTCAATGTAAAATGCAATGAAGCATTAACAAGTGTTTGCTTTAGTTGTACCAATTTAGTAATTCATTCAAACTACTTGATTTTTTTGTATTCCTTGAGGTAAATCAACACTGTGTGTCAAAATTTAAAATAGCCTTATTTGAAGAACTAATCTTTTTATAGTGTCAAAAATAATACAGCCTCCAAATATAACTTTTATTAATGATTATTTGTTTACAAGGACATTTGTTAACTATATAGAAAATGTAATAAATTAAAATTGGGGGAAAAAAGGAGTTTTCCGCATAACGATTGATAAAACAAGATGGCATCACATCAGGATAGATAATATCCACAATAGCTCAGAATCATGCCCATTAAATTTACTTTGTAGGACAGCTGTATGTGTCTGAGCTTTGAGGAGGATGTTGGGATATGCCAACTGCTAATGAGTGATGCATTCACCAGTGGGGACATATATCCAATTCCTTCATTTACTGAATAGCAAAATAAAATGATATATCACTCCTCTCCGGATTCAAGAAAGTTAGTAGTACATTTTAGAAAAAAAATGGAAGCGTCTAGACACAAGCAGAGTCTCTTAAAATTAGAGTTTGATTAAAAAAGCTTTCTTAATCATCAAGAGCATAATACATACTTCACAAAAATATTGTCTTAGTATGCATGAAATACTATATATTTCTATTTAAAATGCCATTGTAATTGACCAGCTTTTTTGACTTTAAGTAGTAAAGTAAACATTAGTATTAGTAACTTTTCAGTTGATTGATTCTAAGAAAGATGTGAAAACAACTGTCTATGCTCCCCTGATCTTGAGATTGCAGGAATTGCAGAACATTTCCTTAGACACTATCATGTACAGGATATAGACAACTCAGGGATATCAGCTGCAAGCTGTGCCACAGATTGGAAAATATGGCAGGGAATGGGAAGAGGTTAGGATGAAAATGGTGAGCCAGTTGTCTCACAAAAATTCAACTTTTTTAATAACAATAAATGGAAAAGTTCTTTATACTGGAACTTGCCATTTAAATGTTATGAACAAACCATTACAGTGCATCTATCATTTTGGGTATAAACAGTATTACAGAAATTGCTAATAATACAACTTTACGGAAGTATTGACATTGTGCAGTTTTGGCAAAATAATTTAATATACATTTTTCATCACTTACCAAACATTAAAAGCATTTACTATACCCCTCTACATTATATTGCAGGCTTGTAGTGATTTTTAGTAAACTGTTAAAACACATTTTAGTGCATTAATAAGTATCATGACAGGCATATGTAATTCACGGGTTTGGGAAAATGGAAAAAACATTAGACAATGTAATTTTTTTTGTTAATCTTGTATTGATTTTAATTTGACAACTATTCAGGACTAGTAAACAATGTTTCAATTGTTTGCTACATTTTGCTAATGCCGCATATAAACTAAAATAAGTAATAATTATGGATTAAGCTCTAGGGGTTTTAAAATGTACTGAGGAATTCTCATAATCTTTATTTAATGCATTTGTTTTTCTTGAACAGTGAAATTTCCTATTAGTAAGCCATTTCAGGATAGCTTTGCACATCATAGGCTTTTATGCAGCTGTATATTTTGGTTTTCTTCTAAAACCAAATGCTTTTAATATTAATTTCATGTGCCTAACATATAGCTATACAAAATGAATCATTTTTTAATTTGCTTTCAGTTTGTTGTTTTTTACTCATTTTTCATCTACCTGCATAAATGTATTTTAGCTTATATGTGTAATTTTATTTGGATGTTTCCCTTATGCAGGTTTTTGTCCTTGAAAACAAATTGTTCTCAATGTTAGAATGTAAATAACATGTAACTTTTGTAACAACTTAGTTTTTCTGTTTTGGGAAATTTTGTACCGCATTGAGCACATTGCAGGTACAGAATAGGTCAGTGCTAAATAATCAGATGCAAAGTGTAACCAACAAATGGTCTAAATTGTCTGGAGACTTGTTGTAATAATGTAATTTTCCTTGCTAACAAGAATTAATGGTAGCCTAAAAAATGTGTTTGTCCTCTTATCACATATATAGTTGTGAGCGTACGTGTTGTTGCTAACGCTTGCGGGCTCGAAGCGGCCCTCGCAACGCAAAAAACATACGAGACACGTTACCACACATTACGACCTCGCAAAAATCGGCCGCAACTCGCGAACCTCACAAAATTATAAACACAATAAATACACACAGCACATACATAAAAAGCTTACCTACAGCAAGAGGAAGCATCCAGGACCTCAAAAAAACAACTTACACCTTCATTTAACTCAAAATAAAAGAGTTTAGACACTAAAAGAATCGCTAAGCGAGAGAAAAAATGGCCTACAGCACTCTAACCATGCAAAACACCGCAAGAAACTCGCAAAACACCACAAATGACCTACGGATATTCCGCTAAGACGCATACCACACATTACCCGCCATTTTACACTAATGCGAAAGTACACAACTACTGGGGTACAGCTCATGTCTTGATTGTGATTTTTGATGGAAAGTCTGTGCAGCAATATATATATATATATATATACATACCTTAACACCCATACATATATATATATATACATTTCTCTTTGTATTATCTACTTTTGTTTTAAATGTAAAAACATATTTTCTCTTATGTTTCTACGTTTCTATAAAATTTCATGTCTACTAAACATGGAACTTGTTTATAATCAAACTTGGCATAAGTATTTTTATGACGGGCTAGCCAATCTACTTCTTAAATATTCCATTTGCCCAAATATGCCAGTTTCATTTTCAGTTGTTCAATGGACG
Organism: Discoglossus pictus; assembly: GCA_027410445.1. NCBI lineage: Eukaryota > Metazoa > Chordata > Amphibia > Anura > Alytidae > Discoglossus > Discoglossus pictus. The sequence continues at coordinate 403,116,602 of CM050165.1, read as the reverse complement.
GAATCAGTTTTGGTCCAGGAAGATAATGTTACTCTTCTAGCTACACTATTAATATTGCAGGTAAATGCTTTTATATTCTTTCTTTATTACTTCTAATTCTGGGTAACTTAATAAAGAAATTAGTGGTCTTCATTCTGTCAAAACTCATCCACATTACTCACCACTCCATGTCCTCCTTCCCTATATCTCTGCTCTTATCTCCAAGTATACCCCAAACTGCCCAACTGACCTGCTCTTTTCCTCCACTTTAATTCCCTCCTCCCATTCCCTCCTACACAACCTCTCTTGTGTTTTTCCTACCCATACTTTGGCCCCCATTTAATTCCAAGCCCCTAACTACCTTTATATAGTGCGTATGTCTGCGGGTTAGACATTTGTTGCAGTTAAGGATATATTTCATTGAGTCAAGCCTGCAAGTACAGGCTCACAGGCACCACACGCAAACCATGAACCCATACGTAGCATTTCAGGGCCTGATCATGATCAATAGAGCAATCCTGTACGTTACAATTTATACATAACCAATAGTAAATGAGACCATCATGATGACGTCAGTAAATCATGGAGTTTAGACCACAATTAAGTACGATTTACGATCTGACTCACAATCCAGAAATGTAGAAATAAAAAAAATAATAATAATTAATCTGTTGTACTACATGTGGGTGGCCTGATGTGTATTAACTCCTTGATTCAATATAACATGGAAATAAAATGTAAAAGAAATAAAATTAATTATTGCAGATTTGCATGCTTGAGACTGTTGTACAATTAATTATAATGCCTTTCATTGCTTTCCCAGTATTTTAAAGTACAGTAGTGTGTTTATATTTGCTTTTACAGTGTTATAACAGGTGTTTAACCCACTTAAGAGTCCTATCTAGTACTCGTAGAATCTTTTGATACATTTGCCATTTACGGGTTTGAAGGCAATTTTGGGCTTGTTGAATTGTTGCAATTGAATTTGGATTTTGCATCTTTAGCACAGGTCACATTTGCGGGATTGAAACATCAAAGGAGGAGATAGGACGGAGTTAGGTTTTTGACAACCGCAGGGATTTTGAGCCTGTAACTTGCAAATGAATTGCAAGTAGCAAATGTAGCCAATTAAATATATTTAATTTTTACAGGCTCCATTAAGGGCTTCTGTAATTGTGATTTGGACAACTGAATAGGGGCCAATGTAATTAAAATAATTTTGTTCTTAATGTAAATAAATGATATATATTTCCTAATACCAATGTACCTAGTCAAAGATAGTGTTACACAGAGACACATGTAAACATACATACTTTCAGATGCATAATCCCAGTAATTCTTTTTTTAAAACTACTTCTGAAATTTGAAACTTATCTTTAAGGAAAGATTGGTTCACTTATTTAGTAAAAATAATATATTTAATGTCAGGAAGTATATAGTATATGTCCATTGATATAACTCAGAAATGTTCTGCACTGGATATCTTTCTCTGGATCAATATAAATATTGCTTCACAGTATAAGAAAATTCCACACAGACTGAACATGATGACCTTATGTCCTTTTTTCAACCTTTTTTCTATGTAAGTTTGACCTTATCTTCAGGCTACAGATGTTGTACAAAATACTGTATTTAATCTGTTGAAAATCAATAAAACTAGTAAAATGAATTATATCTATTTACTTACCGTGCGTGCACAGGTGTGTAGCAGAAGAATTTGAAAAACAGCATCTAATTCCAAAATCGATTTTTATAGGAAAATATTAAATATATCTCAGGAACTAAAATTAGACCTGTACCCTCAAAAGCTTGTCCTGAGAGTGTCCAGTGTGTGAATGGTCTATGTCTCTACAGAGTGTCAGAGTGTGTATCAGAGTCCTTTTTATCTTTACTGAGTCTAGGGCATCTTAAATAGTCAGAAATCCTTATCTAATTGTCTTGTTTAATAAATCCTGGGATTTCCTTTACTTTGGGAAAAGTATACTGAAGTATTTCCATAGTATATGATTTAATTATTGGAAACAATGGTAATCTTTGACATAGCTGTACTTTCGAAATATCTAAGGAATATCTGTGTAGATTTTGGATAAGTATCTGATATTTGGGTTTCATGAAATAAGATACTTGTTCCCCCAATGTTTCAAATGAGAACTGACACAGATCAAACAGGGATAGCACATACTTAAACATATACAACCTTATTAAATTCCAGCCTTGTAGATAAGAGGCTTCTACTTAAATCCTACGTGCTGCAAATTTATCAAAGTTACAATGCTATTAAATTAGCCCTTCTACGAGTAACGTGTGAGCTACGCAGCAGGGCCATCCGTATCAACACAGAGTAAATCTGCATGAGGAGTGACAGCCTGCGAGATGATCTTGCATGGTCCCACACCTCATCAATTGCTTCGGGGGTCCTAAACAGGACCTCCGCGGCAGTCCCACACATAAGCCCTGCTGTGTAGGGTACTCAAACTACCCTTCCCCTAGACCTAAAATGAACCACCCTCTATGCGGGAGATCCCAATTGGGACCCCTGAAGTTTTCCCACATTAACCTCTTGCAGCAGGGGTCCATAGGGACCCCCGCAGCCCCCACATTAGCCCCTTGCAGCGGGGGTCCCCGATCGGTAATGATCGTGACCCCGCTGCTTTTAAATATTTAAATTTCCCACCTCGCTGGTCCTTAAAGGACCGTAAAGGTCCTGAGAGGACTCGCGCTAAAAAATATTAACCCCAGGCAACAAAAATTAACCCCATAACTCATGGGGGTTAATGCAGTCTCCCATAAGCCCTAAATTAACCCAATCACTCATGGGGGTCAATACAGACCCCCATAAGCCTTAAGTTACTCTGTCACTCATGGGGGTCAATACAGACCCCCATAAGCCCTTAATTAAGCCTGTCACTCATGGGGGCCAATACTGACCCCCATAAGCCTTAATTAACCCTATAACTCATGGGGGTCAATACAGAGCCCCATAAGCACTTAATTAACCCCGTCACTCATGGGGGTCAATACAGACCCCCATAACCCCTTAATTAAGCCTGTCACTCATGGGGGTCAATACATACCCCCATAAGCCACTATTTAACCCCATCAGTCCCATAAGGGTATATTATGACCCTTATGGGGCAGTTACAACCCTAACATTAACCACATAAGTGCCATGACGGTCCTCAAGGCCCCTGATGACACTAACTACAAACACTTCACTGCACTATACCCCCTATAAACCATGAAATCTAAACTAACGCCCCTCTACACTAATCTATAAACACCTATACAACCTACCTACACTACCTACTCCCGAATAAACCCCACCACCACTCTAGTGACAGAAAATAGAAAACCTAAGTCACAAAAATCAAAAAATCTACCTTACAGAAAATAAAAACCTATGTCACAAAAAAATCAAAAAAATCTACCTTACAGAAAGTAAAAAACCCAAATAAAATAAAAACAGAACATTACAGAAAATTACAGAAAAAAAATTACACACCTGAAAAGGAAAGACATACACAATACAATACAATATATACAATACAATACAAATAAAATACAATACCCCCTATCTATCTAACATACAATCAATCCTAATATACAATAAATCCTAACTATCTAAAATACATACCCCTATCTATCTAATATACAATAAATCCTAACTATCTAAAATACATACCCCTATCTAACATACAATAAATCCTATCTACATACAGAAACCCTAATTCTAAGCTAAAATAAAATAATTAAGACCACTTACCATTGCAGATGTCCCTTCAGATCACCAACCTAGGGGGAAAAAAAGAATGAGTGCAACACATTTACATAAAATAATTAAACATTATAACTATTCTAAATTTTAGTTTTTTGTTTTTTTTAGAGCGCAGAATGTTCCAGGGCCCAGCCGGGGCAGAAGAGGAGGAGGCCGGGGACTTTGCTCCAAAGTAAGTTGAATGTATATTATGTTTATTTTACTTTATTTTGTGTCTATATGTTGTATTAATGTAATGTTTTTTTTTAACAGGGGCCGCGCCAGCGAAGAAATGAAGAAGGATGGGGACATGCTGTAAAGGTGTGTAGAATATTTAGGATATGTATAATGTTTATTTATTTTATGTAAATGTGTTGCACTAATTATTATTTTTTTTTTCCTAGGTTGGTGATCTGAAGGGACATCTGAAAAGGTAAGTGGTCTTAATTATTTTATTTTAGATTATTGTATATTAGATAGATAGGGGTATGTATTTTAGATAGTTAGGATTTATTGTATATTAGATAGATAGGGGTATGTATTTTAGATAGTTAGGATTTATTGTATATTAGGATTGATTGTATGTTAGATAGATAGGGGGTATTGTATTTTATTTATTGCATTGTATTGTGTATGTCTTTCCTTTTCAGGTGTGTAATATTTTTTTTTCTGTAGTGGGGGGGGGGGGGGGTTGTAATGTATTTTTTTATTTTCTGTAAAGTTCCTTTTTTATTTTTTGTGACTTATTTTTTTTTATTTTCTGTCATTAGAGTGGTGGGGGTTAATTAGGGGGTAGGTAGTGTAGGTAGGTAGTGTAGGTGTAAATAGAATAGTGTAGAGGGGGGTTAGTCTAGATTTAATGGTTTATTGGGGGGTATAGTGCAGTGCAGTGTCTGTAGTTAGGGTCATGAGGGTCCTTGAGGACCGTAATGGCACATATGCGGTTAATGTTAGGGTTGTAACTGCCCCATAAGGGTCATAATATACCCTTATCGGACTGATGGGGTTAAATAGAGGCTTATGGGGGTCTGTATTGACCCCCATGAGTGACGGGGTTAATTAAGTGCTTATGGGGGTCTGTATTGACCGCCATGGGTGACGGGGTTAATTAAGTGCTTATGGGGGTCGGTATTGACCCCCATGAGTGATGTGTTAAATTAGGGCTTATGGGGGTCTGTATTGACCCCCATGAGTTATGGGGTTAATTTTAGTTGCTTGGGGTTAATATTTTTTAGCGGAAGTCCTTTCAGGACCTTTACGGTCCTTTAAAAACTGTCAAGGCTGGAAATTTACAATTTTTAATGCAGCGGGGTCACGATTGGTGCCGATCAGGGACCCCCGATGCAACGGGTTAATGTGAAGGGAGGCTGCAGGGGTCCCTATGGACCCCTTCAGCAAGGGGTTAATGTGAGGACACTTCGGGAGTCCTGATGGGGACCCCAGCATAGAGGGGGGTTAACTTTAGGTGCCGCGGCCGGGATTGCTAATAGTGTGCCGCTGGCCCTTTAAGGAGCTGCGGCGGAGCATTTAAAAAGGTTAAATGCAGCGGGGGCCTGATCTGTGCCGATCAGGGACCCCTGCTGCAAGGGGGTAATGATGGGGCCCACCAGCATAGAGTGCAGTTAATTTTAGGGGGTAGTTGGAGTATCCCCCACGGCAGGGCTTATGTGTGGGACTGCCACGGAGGTCCCGTTTAGGACCCCCGCACCAATTGATGAGGTGTGGGAGCCTGTGAGATCATCTCGCAGGCTGTCACTCCTCATGTACATTTTCTCCGTGTTGAGACGGACGGCCTTGCTGCGTAGCTCACACGATACTCGCAGCAGGGCTAATTTAATAGCGCCGTAACTTTGATAAATTTGCGGCACGTAGGATTTAAGTAGAAGCCTCTTATCTATGAAGCTGGAAATTAATAAGGCTGATACTGTTGATATACTATTGTTCATTCTAAACCCACCTGGGTAAACAGGGCCATTCTCAAATGTCTAAGTGAAACTTCATAAAATGTAACAGAATAAATGGATATATCTATTTGTATAAATCAGGTCAAAATTAAAAGGATTATATTAAAATAAATATATCAAATAATATATTTATATAAAAAGCTCTGACAATATGTTCCCCAACATGCCAGGTACCTCTCTCAGTCACTGCTTCATCAAGTTCATGTTCATTGCTTAAGTGATCTCATCAATCCATCTCTGCCTCTGTCGTCCCCTTCTTCTTGTGCCTTTAATCTTTCCTAGCATCAGAGTCTTCTCTAGGAAATCCTGACATCTCATGATATGGCCAAAATATCTGAGCTTCAGCCTCATGATCATACCCTCCAGTGAACAGCTTGTCTTGATTTCCTGAAGTACTGATTTATTGAATCTTCTTGCAGTCCAAGGGTCTCTAAGTAGTTTTTGCCAAAACCACAATTCTAAGGCATCAATTCTACAGTGCTCAGACTTCTTTGTAGTCCAGCTCTCACATACATATGTTTCTACCGGAAATACCATAGTTCTAACTATTTTCTACCGGAAATACCATAGTTCTAACTATGTGGACCTATGTTGATAGTATAATATATTTACTTTTTACTAGCTTGCACAAGCTTGCCATAGCTTCCTCCCCAGAAGCAAATATATTTTAATTTCATGACTACAGTCACCGTAGAAATCTTGGATTCCAGGAAAATAAAATCTGTCACTGCCTCCAATTCTTCCCTGTCTATTTGAAAGGAACTGAGATTGCTATTTGCCATGACCTTCTTTTTTAATGTTGAGCAGCAGGCCAACTTTTGCAATCGCTTCTTTTACCCTCATCAGTAAATCCTTCGGTTCAACCTCACTTTAAGCCATCAAAGTAGTATCTGAGGTTGATATTTCTTCCAGCAATATTGAGTCTCCCTTTGGATTCATCCAGTCAAGCCTTACGCATGATGTACAAATAAGGTGACAATATCAAACCTTGCGGCACTCCTTTTCTGATCTTTCTGTTGTCCCATGTCCGGTTCTAGCTGTGGCTTTTTGGTTCACATACAGATTCTTCAGGAGGAGGATGAGATGATCTGGTATTCCCATCTCTTTAAGAACATGCCACATTTTCAAAGGCTTTACTTCTGAAATGTGATATTTATCTTTAAGGAAAGATTGGTTCACTTATTTAGTAAAAATAATATATTTAATGTCAGGAAGTAATTCTTCATATCTACTGATATAACACCGAAATGTTTTGCACTGGATATCTTTCACTGGATCAATATAAATATTGCTTCACAGTATCAGAAAATTCCACATAGATTGTACATGATAACCTTATGTCCTTTTTTCAACCTTTGTTACTATGTAAGTTTGACCTTATCTTCAGGCTACAGATGTTGTAAAACATACTGCATTTAATCTGTTCAAAATCAATAAAACTAGTAAAAGGAATTATATCTATTTACTTCTTATTTTTTTACAGTGCACAGGTGTGTAGCAGAAGAATTTGAAAATCAGCATCTATTGACTTTGTGTACTTAAAGTACTTTCAACTGTAAAATGTGATCTATTTTGTTATTGATGACCTATCATGTGTATAATATCTTGTCAACCAAGGTGTTAAATTCAAATATACTTTACCAATTGTTTTTATGATCTGATACAGTCAGCTCCCAAAGAGACAAAAACAAAAAAGAAACACCTTTTTGTGGTTGTTGTTTTATGCGGGTCATGGCACCTATATAAAAATAAAGATTTTGTTAAAATAAAGAGTTTGTGGGACATACAGTGGCTTGCAATATTATTACCCCCCCCTTTGCATTTTCGTGTTTTGTTGCCTCAAAACCTGGAATTAACATGGATTGTTTGAGGATTTGCATCATTTAATTTACAGAACATGCCCACAACTTTGAAGATTTTTTTTATTTTTTTATTGTGAACTACACCATATTTCACTGTGGGGTTGGTGTTCTTTGGGTGATGTGATGTGCTGGGTTTGCTCCAGACATAAAGTTTTCTTTGATGGCCAAAAAGTTAAATTTTAGTCTCATCAGTCCAGAGCACCTTCCTCCATACATTTTGGGAGTTTCTCACATGCCTTTGCGCAAACTCAAAAAGTGCCATTTTGTTTTTTGCTGAAAGTAATGGCTTTCTTCTTGCCACTCTGCCATAAAGCCCAACTCTATGGAGAGTACAGCTTATTGTCGTCCTATGTACAGATACTCCAGTCTCTGCTGTGGGACTCTGCAGCTCCTCCAGGGTTACCTTAGGTCTCTGTGCTGCCTCTCTGATGCCCTCGAACATGACAATTTCCTGTTTTCTATGTCTAAAAAATAGTTTTATGTATATATTTTTCTCATTTCACTTCACCAACTTAGACTATTGTGTTCTGATCCTTCACATAAAATTCAGATTAACAAAACATTGAACTTAAGGCTGTAATGTGACTAAATAGGTAAAAAGTCAAGGGGGTGAAAACTTTTGCAAGGCACTGTACATAAAACAACAACCACAAAAAGGTGTTTCTTTTTTGTCTCTAAGTAAGCTAACTGTATCAGTTCATGAAAACAATTGGAAGTACAACTGTAAAATGCGTCAGAATGCACATATTAAAATCTTAGCATTCCTATTGGTTATCTTTTAGCCAATCATAGCTCTCTTTTAACCCCTTTATCAGTGCTATATCAGAATAGGGGTTAATAGTGATGTGAACCTTCTGTGATTGGCTATTGAAACAAGAACCAGTGTCTTCAAGCAAGATAGAAGAGGACATCTGACATCTACTATTAAAATGTATGGGTGGGTTTCTCAAATAAAGAAGATAAAAAAATGAGTAAAACCGCATAGTAGATAATTACTGGAGGATGGTCAAAGGTGGTTCAATATAACCACCCCCCCACCCCCTACATGCTTACACTTTTTTTTTTGAAAAAAAAAGTTATTTTATTTAGTTTGTATTTTTATTTTGATGTTTAGCTTTTATATGTTTCTGTAAGTCTTTTTTTTATTGTTATGTATTTTTTACGCAGTCCTGCTTTATTGTATTATGTTTTTATTTGGAGGTAGTGTTATGGACTATGGGGGACAGTAGGGTTCATGGAGATCCATAAGAACCCCCATGGTTGTAGTTAAGATGCCATTGAGGGCCAAAGGTGATAGGATTGTATACCATGGAGGTCCATAAGGACTTATTTTTCTTTATTTGTAACACACCAGTATATTATGTAGGACCCCCTTGCTTATACATAGAGGCCCCAAAGAGATCCAAATGAGGTTAAAGTGTCTTTCACCCCAAATCAAAATGAGATTTAGTGATTGATGGGGGTCTAAATGAACTCTTATGGTTGTAGTTAGGATGTCATTGGAGTCCATAGGGACCCCCATGGTAGGGCATTAAGTTTGGGTACCATGGTGATCCATAAGGATACCTAAAGATTATAGGATTGTATACTATGAGGGTCCATAAGGACTCCCTACAGGTGTACATAGAGATCCCAAAGAGACCCTGATGTGGTTAATGTGAGCCAAAGCACAATGATCTAGTGTAGTGTGTTACCCGTTAGGTAGATTATATTTATATGTACTGCAACTGACTATGCATTGGAAGTTGTAGATAAAGTCTGTTAAAGGTATATCTAAGTTCCCTGTTTTTCTAATTTAGCACATACTGCTTATATCAAAAACATACATTACGTTGAGTGACTCTGTACACATTTAGACTTATTTTATTTAAAAATAAAACTTGTTTTCCACAATGCTGAGCTGCTTACATAGGCACAGTGAACTTCCTAATAGAAACACTGCATTTGGGTATGACTTTTAACCCTTTACTAACATTCAAAACCACAGCAGTTTAATGCGGAGATCTACAGATCAGTGTCTGGCTCCTCCTGCTTCCTTCTACAGTGGGACTACACATCCCATGATACCTTCCTGCACAAACTGCCATCACTGATTGTTGTTGTTGTCTAATTGTTAGTTCCAACTCTCCGTGACTATATATTGTCGTGGAATTTATAGTCTAGAGATTAGAAATAATCTATATAATTTATAGTTCGAGTATAACATCAATTCATAGACAAATATAGCTTTTAAACAAAACAAAATTTATTAATAACAACACAATCAAATGTAAAATAATAAAAACTTTAAACATTGCTATAATTATTCATAGATGTTGGTAATTTATTCAAATACTGTATATACTCGAGTATAAGCCGACCCGAGTATAAGCCGAGGCACCCATTTTACCACAAAATACTGGGTAAAATGAGTGACTCGAGTATAAGCCGAGAGTGGGAAATGTGCTGCCCCCTGTGTCCCTCTTGTGCCCTCTGTGTCCCACTCTCTCTACGTGTCTCTTCTCCCCTCTCCCTTCCCTGTGTCTATTCTCCCCTCTCCCTTCCCTGTGTCTCTTCCAACCTTTCCTTCCCTGTGTCTCTTCCCCCTCCCTTATCACCCTCCTCAACCCCACTCCTCAACCTCCCTCCTCATCCTTAACCTCCCTCCTCATCCTCAATCTCCCTCCTCATCCTCAACCTCCCTCCTCATCCTCAACCTCCCTCCTCATCCTCAACCCCCTTCTCAACCCTCCTCATCCTCCCTCCTCAAACCCCCATCCTCAACCCCCTCCTCAAACCCCCCATCCTCATCCTCCCTCCTCAACCCCCCATCCTCATCCTCAACCCCCCCATCCTCATCCTCTCTCCTTAACCCCCCATCCTCAACCCCCCTCCTCAACCCCTCCTCCTCATCCTCAACCTCCCTCCTCATCCTCAACCTCCCTACTCATCCTCAACCTCCCTCCTCATCCTCCCTCCTCAACATCCCTCCTCATTCCCCCTCCTCAACCTCCCTCCTCAACCCACCTCCTCAACTCCCTCCTCAACCTCCCTCCTCAACCCCCCCATCCTCAACCCCCTCCTCAACCTTCCTCCTCAACCCCCCCATCCTCATCCTCAACCCCCCATCCTCAAACTCCCTCCTCAACCTCAACCTCCCCCCTCAATCCCCTCCTCAACCTCAACCCCCCTCAACCCCAACCCACCTCCTCAACCTCAACCTACCCCCTCAATCCTCCTCAACCCCAACCCCCCTCCTCAACCCCCCTCCTCAACCTAAACCCCCCTCAACCCCCCTCCTCTACCTAAACCCACCTAAATACCTCCCCCCTCTGCGCGCCGGGTCAAGGAGCGGTGGCCGGAGCACAAGCAGGTAAGTGAGGGGAGAGGGGGGAGGTATTTAGGGGGGTTTAGGTGGAGGAGGGGGGTTGAGGGGGGTTTAGGTTGAGGAGGGGGAGGGAAAGAGACACAGGGGGTAGAGAGACACAAGAGGGGTTAGAGACACACAAGGGGGTTAGAGAGACACGGGGGGGTTAGAGAGACACGGGGGGTTAGAGAGACACAGGGGGGGGGGGGGGGAGAGTGACTCAAGTATAAGCCGAGAGGGACTTTTTTTGCCTTAAAAAGGGCTGAAAAACTCGGCTTATACTCGAGTATATATGGTATATGACAATATTAATATGATAACATTTTATGAAATATAAACCATCTGATCATCTATACCAATAAAAATCTTTCTAGAATAATATTAAAATCACAATAAAATACTCTTAATCAATATCTCCTTTTAGTTATGCATAATCAAAACAAAATCAATTTCATCAACATAGCAATTCACAATATTTTGGCAGAATCTATTTATATACCTCAATAAAATTATATAGTAATAGTGGGTGAATACTTTAGTACTAACTACCTATAGGAATAGCAAAAATACTATTGAAAAAAAGAAAATGTATATTAATAGATGAGATAACAATTCGATAAACCTTTAGGTATATTGGCAATGATAACAGAGAAATATATAATAACAGGTAATGACAAAGGGCCTCATTCTATTATCGGCCGTAAAATGGCTGCAAGGCTGCGATTCCTTGCGGGGGTTCCGTTACCTCGCAATTCTATTAAACGGCCCCGCAAGGATCTCCTCTTACGACCGGCCGTATATCTTGCAACCGGCCGTAAGCTCAGAAATCTTTAAACACAAAAATAAATTCAAGACAGCACTGTAAAGCTCTGTAAATGCTAGGGATCATATTGGGGGACATGAGGATTAATAGTAACCCACTCTTAAACTTGCACATCAGCCCAAATCCGAGTTTACATTAACTGTTTATTTTCCGGCCGCAGCGTGGCCGGGTCTGAGGTGCTCCAAGCTCTTTGGACTTTTTACATGGATATTTGACATATATAAAAAAAATATTTTTTTACGGATTTGAGTATAGGGGAATGTTGTGCTATTTTTGCTAACACCTACAATCACTTTATAGTCTCCTCAGAGTGCAGGATGGCTTTATTTTGGCTTTATAATGTGCTTAATTGGTGCTAGCGGGACCTTTCTCCTGCAAGTAAGCTGCGGCTCGCTTTTAGCCTTGCAGAGAGGGTTCCCGGAGCAATAGAATAGCAACCGGGCTTTTCTTGCGGCCGAAACTCTTGCGGCCGCTTTAGATCAAAGGCTTTCATCCGGCGCGTGCGGCCGCAAGGGATAGCAAGGCGCCGGCCGCAAGCCTGCCGGGAATCCCCGGCCTGAGGGGAATAGAATAGCCAAATAGCTTGCGTCCAGTCCTTGCGGCCCCGCATCTCCTATGGCCGTTAATAGAATGAGGCCCAAAGTATTTTTGTAATACAATTGATTTGATAAAACAAATAAGATCAATTTATCTACCTTGAACTAAATTAAAAATACATTTTGTATTGACTAAATTATTGTTATAATGTTAATATTACAATTATCAATATAGTTTCAATAAGGTTTATTTTATATCTCCTGTTTAGGAGTTTAAAACCAATAAATTATCTATTATATAATTTATCAATTATATTACAAGAATAGAGTTAAATCTATATATTACCAGGTATTAGAATAATAACCCAATTTGGTGTAGAGTGCCAATCCCTATAATTCCAAAATCAATTTTAATAGGAAAATATTAAATCTATCTCAGGAACTAAAATTAAACTTGTACTCTCAAAAAGTTGTCCTGAGAGTGTCCAGTGTATGAATGGTCTGTGTCTCTTCAGAGTGTCAGAGTGTGTATCAGAGTTCTTTTTTTCTTTACTGAGTCTGTGGCATCTTAAATAGTCAGAAATCCTTATCTAATTGTATTGTTTAATAAATCCTGGGATTTCCTTTACTTTGGGAAAAGTATACTGAAGTATTTCCATAGTATATGATTTAATTATTGGAAACAATGGTAATGTTTCACATAGCTGTACTTTAGAAATATCTAAGGAAGATTTGGGATACCGTAAGTATCTGATATTTGGGTTTCATGAAATAAGATACTTGTTCCCCCATTGTTTCAAGTGAGAACTGACACAGATCAAACAGGGATTGTGCATAAATTGCTTTTGGATAGAAGTTCACTAACTAAAAACTTCTGTAAATAAATATGCTGTGTGCTTATATAGAGCCCTTTTAAATGTACTGAATCGCAATTTAATAAGGCTGATACTGTTGATATACTATTGTTCATTCTAAACCCACCTGGGTAAACAGGGCCATTCTCAAATGCCTAAGTGAAACTTCATGAAATGTAACAGAATAAATGGATATATCTATTTGTATTAATCAGTTCAAAATTAAAAGGATTATATCAAAAGAAATATATCAAATAATATATTTATATAAAAAGCCCTGACAATATGTTCCCCAACATGCCAGGTACATCTCTCAGTCACTGCCCCTCTGAGCTCCATCAAGTTCATGTTCATTGCTTAAGTGATCTCATCAATCCATCTCTGCCTCTGTCGTCCCCTTCTTCTTGTGCCTTCAATCTTTCCCAGCATCAGAGTCTTCTCTAGGGAATCCTGACATCTCATGATATGGCCAAAATATCTGAGCTTCAGCCTCATGATCATACCCTCCAGTGAACAGTTTGTCTTGATTTCCTGAAGTACTAATTTATTGGAACTTCTTGCAGTCCAAGGATCTCTAAGTAGTTTTCGCCAAAACCACAATTCAAAGGCGTCAATTCTACGGCGCTCAGACTTCTTTGTGGTCCAGCTCTCTCATTCATATGTTACTACTGGGAATACCATAGTTCTAACTATGCAGACCGATGTTGATAGTTTAATATCTTAACTTTGTAATAGCTTGTCCAAGCTTGCCATAGCTTTCCTCCCCAGAAGCAAACATCTTTTAATTTCATGACTACAGTCACCGTAGAAATCTTGGATCCCAGGAAAATAAAATATGCCACTGCCTCCACTTCTTCCTCGTCTATTTGCAAGGAACTGAGATTGCTATTTGCCATGATCTTCCTCTTTTTAATGTTGAGCAGCAGGCCAACTTTTGCATTCGCTTCTTTTACCCTCATCAGTAAATCTTTAGATTCATCCACACATTAAGCCATCAAAGTAGTATCTGAGGTTTATATTTCTTCCAGCAATATTGAATCTGCCTTTGGATTCATCCAGTCTGGTCTTACTCATGAAGTACAAATAAGGTGACAATAAAGTGACAATATCAAACCTTGTCACACTCCTTTTACCATTCTGTTGTCCCATGTTCGGTTATGGCTGTGGCTTCTTGGTCCACATACAGATTCTTCAGGAGGAGGATGAGATGATCTGGTATTCCCATCTCTTTAAGAACATGCCACATTTTGTTTTACTACACACAGTAAAAGGCGTTAGAATAGTCTATGAAGCAGATGTAAATGCTTTTCTGGAACTCTCTTGATTTCTCAACATTGGCAATTTGATCTCTTGTGCCTCTTCCTCTGCACAACCCGGGCACTGTCTGTTACAATATATTTCATGTATTAGCTGCCTGTGATTGGCCAAAACAAGTTATGAATTTTATGCTAATTTTAGCAGAGATATACAGGGGTGCTAACTAACAAAAGCAACTGCTTGCAAACTCATAAGATTTAGCAAACATCATGGTGAGTTTGTTAATGTTTATTTTGTTATTTTTTCATGCAAAACATTTTTCATACACTACTGATTCTCCTCTATCAGATGCATTCATGATTCAGGAAACTTAAATATGTCTTTAAAATGTTAAGAAAGAAAATAACATTTAAAAAAACAACTGATTCATATTCAAAAATGAATCTTGAATTTCAAGAGACATGGATCTAATTGATACTACTCCTCAGAAGTGAAAATCAAGTGAAAAATGTTTGAATCTTTAAAATGTATGCATATTTCACTATTTTGTAAGGAGGGTGTCTCCAAGTTCTGTAAGGAGGGTGTCTCCAAGTTCTAAAAATCACAAGGACCCTGTAAATGGCAATACTGTAAAACTCTCATTGCTCAAAGTCAGCTTATCCTTTCTTTAGACATTTTAGTCTTAAATGGAAAAAAAAAAGAATTTATTATTGCAGTAAAGGCAAACATGAAAATTTCGAGGGAGTTTATAATTGATAATTTGTGGTGCATTTAGGATTTGAAGTAATGGTCCTATAAGCTCAATAAACCATTCTGGCACTGTGACTTCTGCTTTTAGTCAAGTTTAATTAACTAGTTGAGTGCCATTAAAACCGTCAAGGTAGCATTTTTAAACAACTATAAAAAGGCAAAAAGAGCTAAAAATGAAATTTATTATGTATTTAAGTTTGATTTTAACTGCTTTAGGAGATGGCACAAGGCAGTTTTAATGGCTTCAGTGACCTTTAAACATACATTTTTGAGTATCAACTTTGCTTTAATTATCTGAAAGTGTATTTATTTGACATCTTACCAAACCTTGTTTTTGATAACATATCGTCACAATACTAATTAATATCACCTTATATCCTGTTATTCCAAAATTCCTAATGAATACAAATACATATACAACAGTATCTTATTATATGATTTGTTATCCTAAATATACTTGTTTGTGCCAAAAATATCTTGCTTTATTTTATCTGTTTTTCACATGCTTTATGAATTTTGGATAGCTGTAGCCTGATGTTTGTTTCCAGCTTTACTAATTATTTTTTTCCCTGAGAATTGTAACATAATTACTGTAACATCGGAAGTTAATGTCACAATGTTAGCAATAAAAAACCCTCCAAGCTGGAACACTTAGTTTTAATTAATTAATCTGAGAGTCTTTAAATAGTCTTGTTTCTGCATAGTTTGCATTTGGATCTCAGACAATGTTGCCAGCTGTTCACACTTTAATCCAAGTTAAGAAATCTTTATGGTTTCTGTTACCCACAATACATTTTTGGCTTAAAAATTATGAAATGCAATTTTTTCAAAATTGTTAAGTGTTGGGATATTTTATGTAATTTACTAGTATGCTTATTTATATAGTTTAATTTCTAGTCAGTTAGAAAAGTACTATAATGTATTTTGTGTCTTTCTCTCTTTAGTATTTCTTAAAGGAAATACAATATAATTCTGAGTATATTTACTTGCCTCACACAGGCCAAAAGAACTGTTTTCCCAAATAGCTTCTCAGCAAACAGTATTTCCACTGTAGCTAAGGATTATGGGTAGTGACATGCAAATAAGGCTCAAAACATATAACCTGGTTGCCCCAGACCCAGTAACATGGGTATCTAGGATCTATCCCATTTAAAATTCTTCACCAGTGACAGCAGAAGTTGCAGCAAGTGACAGCAACCCTCACCCTATCCCTAACAGTCTACCTAACCCTAACTCTATGTTATCTGCACTGAAAATCGGTGGCCACCAACCATCTAGCGGTTGGTGGTCACCACTTCTGCTGCCACTGCTGGTGAATTTAAGATGAATTTAAAAAGGGAAAGGACTGGTGTCTATTTAGGATTATGGGCCCTGCTTCAGTTAGTGGGTCTGAAGCAAAAAGGTGAAACATTTTGAGACTCATTTGCATGGCACTACCCAGAATCCTTAGCTTCAGTGGAAAAACTGTTTGCTGAAAAGTTATGTTGAAAAAACAGATCTTTTGGATTGTGTGAAATATTATAAGTTTATGCAGAATGATCTTTTATTTCCTTTCTGGATATACAGGGAAGGGTCTTTCATTCACCTTTCTATCTATAACATCCATAACATTTGGCCTTGTTCTTTCTTGTAAGGATACACTTTATAATCTTAAACGTCTATATCTAAAAAGACAGAGGTGAGAGAGGAGACATTAAATAATATACTGAAGATTAATTAAGCCAAGCTATTAGTAGATAGGATAGGCATACTGCTTAAGCCTTTTGTTTCTTATCTGCCATCAAATCAATACTTCTATATTTTGAATAACTATACTTGATAATGGGCAAATTGATTTTAGAAAGCAAAATAAATCAATAAATAAAAACAGACTTTTAATATATAACATTCATAAGCAATTATTGTTTACTGTAGCCTTCTATGGTTCTTTTCAGGAACTATCTATTATGGGGTGTCCTTTAAAACCCCACTCCCTATTAGTCCTTTTGAAAACACTTGCAGTTTTAGGTTCCACATTTCATTGCGCAGATATATATTTCCTCTGCATTCAAAGTCTCCTCCCACCCGGGACGTAGGTCAGAAGACACAAATTGCTAGATTATATATGAGTAACACATAAAAAGTTGTATTTCTTATTTACTAAACAGCAGTTTATACATAATCAAGTATAGCTTTTCAAAAGCATATACATTTTTTTTTAATAGGGCTACATACAATATAATACGATTGGGCTATATGAACTAAATAATAAAGTGTT
The DNA here is from genome assembly GCA_027410445.1 of Discoglossus pictus. Classification (NCBI taxonomy): domain Eukaryota; kingdom Metazoa; phylum Chordata; class Amphibia; order Anura; family Alytidae; genus Discoglossus; species Discoglossus pictus. The sequence goes on along the minus strand of CM050165.1, from coordinate 403,099,220 downwards.
AGAGAACTTTTGGAAATCTAAATCTTAGTACCTAAAGTATTTTCCAGACCTTTCTTGTTATGGTTATGGCACCAGTCCGCAGCTACAGTGCGGCGACCAACCGCTAGATGGCGCTTCCGATATTCCAGTGGCATAGAGTCAAGGCTTAGGTAAACTGTTAGGGTGAGGTTAAGCTTAGGACTTCTCCAACATATTGGCAGTGCTGCAAAATATCGGCAGCACCATCTAGTGGTCGGCCGCTGCACTGGAGCGGCGGACCTGTGCCGTGACTATAACAGGATAGATCCTGTTTTCCTTTTCCAAAAGTTTACTCTTTAGTTCATCTGGCCAAGAGAGTACAAAATATAGAAGGCCCATAATAGTGTACCCCAATAATAGCGAAAATTTAATGTTAAGGAGCAGTTGTCCTACTGAAATGCATAGATTCAGAAATATAGTGAAATCGCTGTGATATTGCTGAGTTTACAATTTATTTACATTGGTATATGTATGTGGAAAAGGAGAGAGGTCAGACAAATCACGGTCGACTGGAGAAGGAACTGTCAACCCACTCCAGTATCTTTTCCAAGACAATCAGAATCTTTGCAATTATGAGTACTCTAGCAGTGGCAGCAGCAGTTGCAGCAAGGAGCAGTTAGATGGCGCTGCCGAAATTGTACACAGTTTGTATGCGCTGCTGAGATCGTACACATTTATCCAAGCTTAAGCCATTACCCTTAACCTAGCCCTAATCCCAACCCTTACCCTAACCCTAAAGCTATGACATCGGCAGTAAAATCTTGGCAGCGACATCTAGCGGATGCTCACTGCCATTGCTGCAGAGTGCTGTGGTCTATATGGTCATCGAGAGTCAGACACAACTGTACATTCATACATACAAATATACCCTTGTACATATAAACTATATTTGCATAACATGTATATACAGCCATATATCCACATATTAATATACACACACCAATACAAAACTGTAAATAATTAAAAAACTACACAAGATCACATATATATATATATATATATATATATATATATATATATATAAATATATATAGAATGACATGCATATTCAGAATAGGATATACTGTACTCTTTTCTTTAAATAAATCAGTGGTATATTTCTCCCAAGGCCCAATTTCAGTGGAAGCAGGAACCGTGAAATGTAACAGCAGTACCTGAAGGCGAAGTTGTTGTGTGCAACAAAGATATGTCCTACTAGTAAATCATATGCATAACCCTAATCTGCTCTCACCACCTTACTACTAGTTTAATTCCATCTGTATGATACTAACCACCCACAATCAGTATAATTTCTCTAGCTTAATCTGTGTCTACAGATATAAATAATATTTCATTAAAGTGAGTTTCAGTTTCTGTTGCTGCTGCAAATTACAAGGAGGCTTTTGTCAGACACAGGCTGTGTGCAATAACAGGAGTCAGCAGCTCTGAAGAAATAAGAAAATATTGTGCACATTTAGCTATTTGGAAGATGTTGTGCTGGAACCGGGGCACAGAAGAAGGTATATTACATCGCCCAAGACAGGGGGATATTTGCATTTTCTTGTGCCTTTTCTTTTATGCTTCTTATGCAGAAATTCCACTTGCAATGAAATGTCTGTTGGAAGGAAACACATGACATTAAGTAGGTAATCTGTCTCTTTAGACTACAGGGCACCTAGAGATTTAATACATGGGGTGTGTTAGTGATAAAGACAATTATCAGTCAACATATAGCATTTTGCTGAAATGAAAATGTTAGTCATATTATGCAGTAACTGTAAACATGTATTCTAGAATATTGGACAATAAAGGTTTACATATTTAATAACTGAGCAATAGACACCTATGGTAAATGTTGCATTGCAATTGGTAAGACGCACAATGGGCAGAATTCACTGTGACTGCAATGTGGTTCACTGAATTGTTTTATGTATTGCTTTTCGGTTAAAAATCACTATTGTATTTGAAATCACCACACAGGATCACCTTGAAGAGCCGTCCCCGCCCTCCATCTCCCATTTGTGCCCTTTATACATCCACTATTATAGTTTTCAGTTGTGAGTTTGCCTGGTACGTGTTCTGCTCAAGCGTTACTCACAAGCTCCTAATGCTAAATCAAATATCTGCACTGCGCATGCAGGGAGAGAGGGAGGGAGACAGAAAAGGAGGCGGAGAGGGAGGGACGGGAGGGCAGAGAGAGGGAGGCAGAGAGACAGAGAACACACACAGTGCAGAGAGAGGGCACAGAGAGAGACACAGGGCACAGAGAGAAGGGGCACACACACAAAAATAGGGCACACAGAGAGAGACAGCACAGACAGTTGAACCTTAGATATGATACCATCATTTATGATGGGAAGTACTAGTACATAAATGATGGTATCATCACTCCCTGCATCAGATTTAAGAAGTAACAGTTGTTTTATTACAGTCTATAATTTGGAGCTTATATCATTTGATTATTTTTTAGTTTCTATGTGATATTTGAACATAAATCACGGCTAGTATCTCTACAGACATAGGTCCCTATTAAATTTTCTTTCCGTACTTGGTCAAAAAAAAAAACTATTGCAACTGCAAGAGCTTTTTTTCAGTACAATTTAAGGTGCTATAAAACAAAAAGGGTTTTAATAGTTCCCTGTTGGTCCCGTGGATAGGATTCAGTGCTTTCACTGCTGTCGACCCAGTTTTTTTTCTAGTCAGAGAACAAAGAGGCCACACCACCCTGAAGCCATACAGGGCTTGGCCAGTACTTGGATGGGAGACCACTCAGGAATTCCAGGAGCTATATGCTGTAGCCCATTGGAGGGGAACTGGCAACCCACTTCAGTATCTCTGTCATAAATACCAAGTGGATCCGCATGACCATGGACATAAAGATGCGTCTGGTGTGTTAAGGTCCATGAGGTCACAGAGAGTTGTAAACGATTCAATGAGGCCAAAAAAAGACAATAAGGGCAGAAAAGTATACTATTCAATTAGTGATCACCATCTAGTGTAAAGAATAATACGGATGACCCATTTTACCAGAAAAAGTCTTAAGGGACCATACACAAGCAAGATATTGTGTGAATAAAACATCTGTATATACTCGAGTATAAGCCGACCCGAGTATAAGCCAAGGCACCTATTTTACCACAAAATACTGAGAAAAATTAGCGACTCGAGTATAAGCCGAGAGTGGGAAATGTGCTGCCCCCTGTGTCCCTCTTGTGCCCTCTGTGTCCCCCTCTTGTGTGTCCTTTTCTTGTGTCCACCCTTTCTCTCCCCTGTGTCTCTTCTCCCCGCTCTCTCCCCTGTGTCTCTTCCCCCTCCCTTATCACACTCCTCAATCTCCCTCCTCAACCCCCCTCCTCATCCGTAACCCCCTCCTCAACCCCCCTCCTCATCCGCAACGCCCTCCTCAATCCCCCTCCTCAACCTCAACCCCCCTCCTCATCCTCAACCCCCATCCTCAACCCCAATCCTCAACCTCATCCCCCATCCTCATCCTAAACCACCCTCCTCATCCTAAACCACCCTCCTCAGCCCCCTCCTCATCCTCCCTCCTCATCCTCCCTCCTCATACTCATCCTCCCTCCTCAACCCCCCTCCTCATCCTCAACCCCCTCCTCAACCTTCCTCCTCAACCTCAACCCCCCTTCCTCATCCTCAATCCCCATCCTCAAACCCCCTACTCATTCTAAACCCCCTCCTCAACCTCCCTCCTCAACCCCCCTCCTCAACCTCAACCCCCCATCCTCAATCCCCCCTCCTCAACCCCCACATCCTCAATCCCCCCTCCTCAAACCCCCATCCTTATCCTCAACCCCCCATCCTCATCCTAAACCCCCCATCCTCATCCTAAACCCCCCATCCTCATCCTAAAACCCCCTCCCCACTTTACCCCTCCTCATCCTAAACCCCCCTCCTCACTTTACCCCTCTAAATACCTCCCCCTCTCCCTTTCCCCTCACTTACCTCCATCTGCAGCTGTTCCTCCACTCCTCCATGCTCCTTCCTGCGTCTTGACCCGGCCAATGCTAATGACGTGGCGCGCATATGACGTCATGTCATTAGCATATGCCGGGTCCAGACGCAGAAAGAAGCGTAGAGGAGCGGAGGAACAGCTTCAGATGGAGGTGAGTGAGGGGAAAGGGAGAGGTATTTAGAGGGATAAAGTGAGGAGGGGGGTTTAGAATGAGGAGGGGGTTTAGGATGAGGAGGGGGGGTTGAGGATGAGGGGGGGGAAGAGACACAGGAGGGAGGGAAAAAGACACGGAAGGGTAGAGAGACACATTTGTTTCAATATTTTTTATTGTCAAACAAAGCCAGTGTTGTTACAAACATTTTGCCTAATAAAGTTTTACAATATTTAAGAAATAATTTGTTTGTTATTCAGGGTGTATTATTTGTTTAACACCGATAGAACACATTTCAACATTTTCTATTTTCTAAATTGAAAGGTTGTAAGAAGGTCTATAACAATCTTGATACAATAAACAATACTGGTTGAGATCTGATGTTGCAAATAACAACACCGAGTTTAGATTTCACCTAACATATTATAAAAATGGAAAGAAAGGAAAAAATTATAAAAATAAAAAAAATCAACTTGAACAAACAAACATTTCAATAACTTGAACTTAAATTGATATGTTTCCTATGAGCAAATCGGAATCTTCATACATAGTCCAAATATCGTACCTGGTTCGACTAGGAAATGTCTGGCAACCAGTCACTTAGCAAGCACCTACTACAAGTTCATCCAGCTCCTGGGGTCGACGAAGGGGGATCCAGGTTTATTTTTGAGGGTATAGGTAAATATATAGATAAAGTGTATTTATCTCTTTAAGTAACGTCAATAGCTTGCGTTGAGGAAAGCCATGGGTTCCATATTTTTAGAAATTGAGGATATGTGTTTGCTAAAGAATGCAACACATTAGTGATAATTTTTTAAAGGGGAATTCATATTGAGGTTCTGTGTATATTTAGTATCCTTTCATTCAAACATCTCAATAACCATGGTTAGAACTGAGTGACTCCGTGCTATATGCATAATTTTCTTATTAAACTATAGAGGACATAATATATTAGTCATTACAAACTTTTTTATGGTTATTTTCCATTATAAGGATACATTAGTAAACTGCAAATTTCTCACTGATAGAGTTTGTTGTATGTGAGTGGCATTACTTTTAAGAACATGAGATTATCCCACTGGTTGTAGGAAATATCCTGTTACCTTTTCTTGGATATTTGTTATCTTTGTATTGGATTTATGTTTATCTTTTAATCGTTGTATATTATTACATTAATTATTTGACTTTTTTATTATTTTCTAACAAAAGTAATTTTGTATTCATACAATATCTACCTTGACAGGGGCGGAGCCACCAGTGGTGCAATGCACCAGGGCCCTCCTCTTGGGGGGGGGGCAGCGCTGTGTAATTTTTTTGGGGTTATTTTTTCTGAAAAGGAAAAAAAGAGGAGCAGAGGAGGTAGAGATAGGTGCTATGGGAGGTGGGTACTGAGAAGGGTTGGGTGCTGTGTAGGTATGGGTGCCAACAGGGGTTGGGTGTTGTGTGGTAATTTGGTGCTTTGTGGGGATGATTGCTGAGGGGTGATGGCTGCTGACAAGGACTCACCGCTATGTTGGTGCTATGTAGGGATGGGTGCTGAGAGGGCATGGCTGGTGTCATGGCTGATTCTGGGGCTCCCCTGTAACCCCACAAGTAACTCTGCTATTTGGAACTCTGGCACACTGGGCTGCTACTATCCCAGACTATTCAAGATAACCTGAAACTTGTTGTTTGGACATTGACTTGATTATGTTTGTATGTAGTGTTGTGTGGGCCACAGTAATTAATTTTGGGGTTACTACATCATGTTATTTGCACTGTAATAATGTCATCTTACCTGTAACTAGTGGAGATACAGTTTCTGCCATGATTGTTAGTGGGACAACAAAGGGTTAAGTTCTACACAGATTTATATGGATTTATGACTACTGAGAGTGGCTAGGCATGGATCCTCCTTGGCCTCAGATAGCCATAAAGGGGAGGTTAGTTTATGGTTTCTATAAAAGAAGAGCTAGCAACTAGAGATGATGGTTTGGCTATAGACCTGGGGGATGGTGTTTTGTGATATCTGTAAATTTATCTGAAGGAAAATAAAGAAGTGGCCAGGCTGATGTTGGACATTAACTAATGGTGTTGTCTCATCTGAGTGAAACATTCTAAAACCAAAGGAATGTCTGCCTATGTCTTTCTTCTGGGGTGAGTTAGCAACTTCGGGTGCTGAGATCTGAACAACAAAAGTCACGGCCTAGAGAGAGATAATTGGGGAAAGCCTGGTTTCCCTAAATCTGGCGGTCATAACAGCTGGTGACAAGGACTGGGTGCTATGTAGAGATGGGTGCTGAGAAGGGTAGGGTGCTGTGTAGGGATGGTTACTGAATGTGGATAGATGCTGAGAAGAACTGGGTGCTAGGTAGAAATAGTATGTGTATATATGTGTATATATACATGTGTGTGTGTGTGTATATATATATATATATATATATATATATATTTCTAGAGTGTAGTGTAGGCTCCACCATGGCTTTGATGCCATTTTTAATGTCCATCTTCCACTTCCATGCTCCACAACCTGCCACTAGTAGTGGTGTATGTCTGCCTAAGGCCCAGAGCTGGAGTAACCAACGCAAACACAGAAGTTAACTTTTAAATAACTCACAATTGGAAAGGTGGCTTATATTAGATTGATTTATCCATATGTGTCAGCTATACGAGAGATCTGACAATTAGAGTTTTGATATTTAAGTATTCAAAACTACGCAAGGCAACTAACAGAGTTCCAAAGATGCCTACTAGTCAGATACTTTCTCATTCAGTCGGCTCTTTCAAGAAAGTGTGGAGATTCTGGATGGAATGTTTAACTCTGGAACCACAATAAGATACCTTAGGGTACACTTTCTTCTTCCTTCACCTCAGAGCTCCCTTCACCTCCACCTTTTTTTATTTTTCTTTGCTTTATGTCTACCTTTCCTTTTTGTTTATTTACTAAAACACAAGATGAAAACCTACCTCATGTCGGCCTAGGCCTAAAATTAAAACCTACTTCATGCAAGCATAGGCCTACACAATGATCCTAGCCAAGAGGGGATTCTTAATTTCACCTCCCAAGCACTACTCTTTTTGTATATCTAGAACCAAGGTTAATTACTTTAACCTCATTATCTCAGTGTTTGTGATGTGATTGTCGTGATTTTTTTTTTTTAAAAGAAAGAATAATTATTTTTGTTGTTGCAGATGCATTGGTCACAAAAAATGCTAAATTATATAGTTTCAATTATCAGGCCTAGTTCTTCGAATAACATATGATTGTACTAATAACTGTGCATAGTGTATTTGTGCTTATGCAGCAGTATAGCTGAGTGCATTTACGAAGATGTTTGTTTATGTGATGATATTTTATGTGTAGGCATGTGTTCTCATTCATCTCATCTGTAGCTTCCACCCTACATAAGGGAAAGTATCCATGATGGTCAAGTAGAAGAGGTATAAAGTACATTTATAGATTATCTATGTCCATACATTAGTGTGAATAATTCATCCATTCTTATTATGAAACAAAATCACATACTCAAGCCAAATTGAAGCATAAATTGTATTGTGGAAATCAGAATTGTCTTAAATATGACAAAAAGCGGTGTCTACATATGGACTCACGAATAGTCATCCTTCAGCTCTCAGGAGTGGAAAAAGTCCCTTGTACATGAAACCTCCGGGGAACCATGGCATGAAGGACTGCCCTTCCCTCTGGCCAATAAGAGGTAGTCTGAAATATGACGAAAAGCAGTGTCCGCCTCTAGACTTTCGAAGCGGCATCCTTCAGCCGTCAGGAGAGGAAAAAAACCCTAGTGGAGGGAACCTCTGGGGAACAATGGCATGAAGCATTGCTCTTCCCTCTGGGCAATAAGAGGTAGTCTGAAATATGACAAAAGCAGTGTCTACCTCTGTACTCACAGAGTGTCATCCTTCAGCACTCAGGAGAGGAAAAAACCTTTGTGGGGGACCATGGCATGAAGGAACGCCCTTTTCCCTGGGCACTAAGAGGTAAAAAGTTAATGAATATTGCATACTAACAGCCTTATTAAATTGTAATTTGGCGAATTGAATAGGGCTTCATATAAGCACATAGCATATTCTTTTTACAGAAGTTTTTAGTTAGTGAACTTCTATCCAAAAGCAAGGTCTTCACTAACTGAAATATTCTGTAAAAGAAATATGTGCTTATAGAGAGCCAAAAATCAATTGGCCGAATCACAATTTAATAAGGCTGTATATATATGAGACTCCCTTGGCCCCTTAAAAGACCATTCATTATGATAGAATTCAGGCTATCTTATCTTAATGAGGTCTGCACCACGTGGGATATAATGATTATTAGAATCAGGTGTAGAGGCTTTGAAGCAGGCAATGTCTAAGGGCCTCATTCAATTGCGATTTGGCCAATTGAATAGGCCTCTAAGGGCCTCATTCTATTAACGGCCGTAGGAGATGCGGGGCCGCAAGGACTGGACGCAAGCTATTCGGCTATTCTATTCCCTTCCGGCCGGGGGCTCCGGCAGGCTTGCGGCCGGCGCCTTGCTATCCCTTGCGGCCGCTCGCGCCGGAGAAAAGCCTTTGATCTAAAACGGCCGCAAGAGTTTCGGCCGCAAGAAAGCCCCAGTTGCTATTCAATTGCTCCGGGAAACCTCTCTGCAAGGCTAAAACCGAGCCGCAGCTTACTTGCACCAAAAAGGTCCCGCTAGCACCAATTAAGCACATAATAAAGCCGAAATAAAGCCATCCTGCACTCTTATGAGACTATAAAGTGATTGTAGGTGTTAGCAAAAATAGCACAACATTCCCCTATACTCAAATCCGTAATTTTTGTATTTTAAAATTCTTGTCAAATATCCGTGGACAAAGTCCCGAGGGCTTGGAGCACCTCAGACCCGCAAAGGCTGCGGGATTAGCCTCCGTCAAGTCCGTAAATGGGTAAAATAGACCACGGGTCGTAAAGGGCTAACTTACAAGTCGTAGCATAGAAAAGCTATCCTGTACTTTTATTAAAAGTGAAAGTGATGTTTGGTTTTAGAATTAATAGCTCAACATTCCCCTACTCTCAAATGCGCAAATAAAGATATTTAACTTCATCTATCATGCAAGCCCACACGGGTTTGAATAACGAGCTACGGGCTTGGTCAGTGAAGTCCGTGGGGCTTGTACGGATTTTGAAATCAAAGTACAATTTGGCGATGTGCAAGGTTGAGAAGGTTTGGCTAGTAATCCTCATGCCCCCCATTATGTTCCCCATCATTTACAGTGCTTTGCAGTGTTGGATTGAATATATATTGGCTATTACAATGCTTGGTTTGTGGCCCTTCATCTCCGAACCCGTACGGGTTTGAACAAGGACCAGCCCGCGGAACTACGGGACGTAAAGTAATCCGTAAATAATATATCGGATTTGGGCTGATGTGCAAGCTTGAGAGGGTGTTGCTATTAATCCTCGTGTCCCCCATTATGATGCCTAGCATTTACGGAGCTTTACAGTGCATTCTCGATTTTATATTTGCATTTTCAGTTTTCGGACTTTGCGGCCGGAAAACAAGATTTACGGGCGCTGGGAAAAAGCTTCCGGCCGTTTGCATGATATGCGGCCGGGCGGAAGGGGATATCCTTGCGGTGCCGTACAATTGAATTGCAAGGTAGCTCTACACGGGGCCGTAAGACGGCCGCAAGGAATCACAGCTTTGCGGCCGTTTTACGGCCGATAATAGAATGAGGCCCTAAATAAGCAAATAGCATACTTTTTTTAAAGATTTTTTAGTTAGTGAAAAACTTTCTTTTGAATAGATATTTACCAACTAAAAACGTCTTTAAAAAAAATATGTTGTGTGCTTATTTAGAGCCCTATTCAATTGGCCAAATTGTAATTGAATGAGGGCCTAAGTGATTAGTAACTACTTAATTATATTCTAGAAGTTAGTTTAGCAACAATATAGATAGCATTGTAGGTAAGTTTGGCGTCTGTAGTAATGAAGGTCCTAGGTTCAAAAACTTGTGCTTACTACTTTTTTCTTTATTGTTTAAAAATCAGAAATATGTTCTTTAGGTTATATAATAAAGCATATGTTAATATGAGGTACTTATTGAAGTTGTGTAGTGTTTTAAATACTTATTTGAATACTTATGATACATCTGAAGATCCTGGTTGGCTGAGAAAGAGAGAGTCAATAGTTATTTTAAAATAAATGTTACGTAAGTATGTTGTTTGATGAAATTATTTCATTGGTTCTAACCCAATGCCTGCCACTTGTTTTTTTTATTTTTATCAACTATTGTATTTTATTAACACACATATTATGGATATATATAAACAAATAAGCACATTAATAAAAAATAAAAAAAACGAGTGGGAGGCAAGCAAGGGAATCCAAACTATGACTTACCATTGTAAACAATCTTGAAACAGAACACTTACCACTACACCATGCTTTTAAAGTCACTGTAATTCTATAATAAAATGTGTAACAGTGACAGACTCCAGCATTGCTACTTATGCAGATTCTGTGGAAGGGCGTCAAGGGCTAAACTAAAATGACAATAACAAAGTACATTTTTTATCGATTTTAACAATTTAAATATGTTCACATGATTCTCCACCCTCTTACTGTTTGTTTAGAGTACATATGGTGACTTACCCTTCTCATTATATGGTGGGAATGTTCTCTGGTCAGTTATTCTGTTGTGGGATGATCTCTTTCCGGCAGGGCATCACTATTCATCAGATGGACAGACTTTAGATCATTTTAGTGCAAAATCCCTTTGCCAGGTAACCAGCCCTTTGCAGCTCTCTTTGTCAGTCAATCAATTTCTTCAGATGTCTCAGTTAGAGGACCTGCAACTTGAGCTTATATCATCACACAATGACCTCAATCCTGAGCCTCACAATAGCAGTGCCCAGAGTGCTGGCCAGCAATCTTATGGCTGACCCGCTGGACTGTCAATACTGTTGGTTACACCAGTGAATAGTAGAAATCACTTATATTTGCTATTTTAATGGTTAACAGTGCAGTATCTTTGTACAAACAAAAATATTCAGATACAATTTCATAACCATCCAAAAAATGTGTAACTATTAACATAGAAAGGTTTTTGTATTTCTTGTTCTAAACAAATGAAGTAGATGCAGGTATATTAGTTATATACAATTTAAAAAGCAATATGAGCTTCCATTCTGCATATCACAATTCACTATAAAGTCTATGATTGTGTTGCTCAATAGATGTACAAGAGTCACTTTACCTAGAAAAATGTATGTAAGAAAACCAAAACATAGGATACATACAAATAAAAGATAAGAGGTAAGACTGGAATCACCATATTTCTCGAAGATGACTAACCCAACTAAATGTGGACAGCACTAAAAATATATATTTAAAAAAAACAACATTTATTTTCTTACACTGATTATGTATTTCTGACACAAGTCTGTTGTTGCAGGTTAAAGTCCGTTCCTCTATCTAGAATCTAGCGCTGGGCTAATTTTATATAATTTTATTTATATACATTTTATAAACATTTCCTATATACATATAGACACCACCTATGTTACTAGCGACTTGCCCATCAAAAAATGACGGTCAATAAAATTGTAAGGCTGGGAATGCTGTTTGATAAACAATGTAAACCGTTTTATACTGTGAGGAGCTTCGGCGCTCATTGCGAGGCTTGCACTGAGCGTCCTTTGAGCACCTTCTTGAGTCATGATAAAGAGAGATATATATTTCTATGTATATGTAGTTAAGTAAAAGAAGGTTAGTCAGAGGTGCTCATCAGAGAACGAACCAACCTTAATAGGTTAGCTCTATAGCCATGATAAGCCACTCTGAGAGCAACCTCTTTTAGCTCACTTGTGCCCTTCACAGGGAGAAATATCCTGTAGTATATCAGTCTGGTCCACTCAAAAGAGTGACCCAGCCCCGAAATACCAGGCAATTCTACCCTGAACAGGAGAAACAGCAAACCCCAGACGCGTTTCGGCCTTTATGGGCCTCGTCAGTGAGGTGCAGCTGAACTCCCTAAGACACAGTGAGCAAGGGGTCCACGTCTGGAGTCCCCTATTACCCTTAGGGAGACTAAACCCCTAAGGGTAATTTGCATAAACAAAAGAAGGTTAGTCAGAGGTGCTCATCAGAGAACGAACCAACCTTAATAGGTTAGCTCTATAGCCATGATAAGCCACTCTGAGAGCAACCTCTTTTAGCTCACTTGTGCCCTTCACAGGGAGAAATATCCTGTAGTATATCAGTCTGGTCCACTCAAAAGAGTGACCCAGCCCCGAAATACCAGGCAATTCTACCCTGAACAGGAGAAACAGCAAACCCCAGACGCGTTTCGGCCTTTATGGGCCTCGTCAGTGAGGTGCAGCTGAACTCCCTAAGACACAGTGAGCAAGGGGTCCACGTCTGGAGTCCCCTATTACCCTTAGGGAGACTAAACCCCTAAGGGTAATTTGCATAAACAAAAGAAGGTTAGTCAGAGGTGCTCATCAGAGAACGAACCAACCTTAATAGGTTAGCTCTATAGCCATGATAAGCCACTCTGAGAGCAACCTCTTTTAGCTCACTTGTGCCCTTCACAGGGAGAAATATCCTGTAGTATATCAGTCTGGTCCACTCAAAAGAGTGACCCAGCCCCGAAATACCAGGCAATTCTACCCTGAACAGGAGAAACAGCAAACCCCAGACGCGTTTCGGCCTTTATGGGCCTCGTCAGTGAGGTGCAGCTGAACTCCCTAAGACACAGTGAGCAAGGGGTCCACGTCTGGAGTCCCCTATTACCCTTAGGGAGACTAACACCCTAAGGGTAATTTGCATAAACAAAAGAAGGTTAGTCAGAGGTGCTCATCAGAGAACGAACCAACCTTAATAGGTTAGCTCTATAGCCATGATAAGCCACTCTGAGAGCAACCTCTTTTAGCTCACTTGTGCCCTTCACAGGGAGAAATATCCTGTAGTATATCAGTCTGGTCCACTCAAAAGAGTGACCCAGCCCCGAAATACCAGGCAATTCTACCCTGAACAGGAGAAACAGCAAACCCCAGACGCGTTTCGGCCTTTATGGGCCTCGTCAGTGAGGTGCAGCTGAACTCCCTAAGACACAGTGAGCAAGGGGTCCACGTCTGGAGTCCCCTATTACCCTTAGGGAGACTATACCCCTAAGGGTAATTTGCATAAACAAAAGAAGGTTAGTCAGAGGTGCTCATCAGAGAACGAACCAACCTTAATAGGTTAGCTCTATAGCCATGATAAGCCTGGTATTTCGGGGCTGGGTCACTCTTCTGAGTGGCACCAGACTGATATACTACAGGATATTTCTCCCTGTGAAGGGCACAAGTGAGCTAAAAGAGGTTGCTCTCAGAGTGGCTTATCATGGTCATAGAACTAATCTATTAAGGTTGGTTTGTTCTCTGATGAGCGCCTCTGACTTACCTTTTTTTTGTCTATGCAAATTACTCTTAGGGTTTAGTCTCCCTAAGGTTAATAGGGGACTCCAGACGTGGACCCCTTGCTCACTGTGCCTTAGGGAGTTCAGCTGCACCTCACTGACGAGGCCCATAAAGGCCGAAATGCGTCTGGGGTTTGCTGTTTCTCTTGTTCAGGGTAGAATTGCCTGGTATTTCGGGGCTGGGTCACTCTTCTGAGTGGGACCAGACTGATATACTACAGGATATTTCTCCCTGTGAAGGGCACAAGTGAGCTAAAAGAGGTTGCTCTCAGAGTGGCTTATCATGGTCATAGAACTAATCTATTAAGGTTGGTTTGTTCTCTGATGAGCGCCTCTGACTTACCTTTTTTTTGTCTATGCAAATTACTCTTAGGGTTTAGTCTCCCTAAGGGTAATAGGGGACTCCAGACGTGGACCCCTTGCTCACTGTGCCTTAGGGAGTTCAGCTGCACCTCACTGACGAGGCCCATAAAGGCCGAAACGCGTCTGGGGTTTGCTGTTTCTCTTGTTCAGGGTAGAATTGCCTGGTATTTCGGGGCTGGGTCACTCTTCTGAGTGGGACCAGACTGATATACTACAGGATATTTCTCCCTGTGAAGGGCACAAGTGAGCTAAAAGAGGTTGCTCTCAGAGTGGCTTATCATGGTCATAGAACTAATCTATTAAGGTTGGTTTGTTCTCTGATGAGCGCCTCTGACTTACCTTTTTTTTGTCTATGCAAATTACTCTTAGGGTTTAGTCTCCCTAAGGGTAATAGGGGACTCCAGACGTGGACCCCTTGCTCACTGTGCCTTAGGGAGTTCAGCTGCACCTCACTGACGAGGCCCATAAAGGCCGAAACGCGTCTGGGGTTTGCTGTTTCTCCTGTTCAGGGTAGAATTGCCTGGTATTTCGGGGCTGGGTCACTCTTCTGAGTGGGACCAGACTGATATACTACAGGATATTTCTCCCTGTGAAGGGCACAAGTGAGCTAAAAGAGGTTGCTCTCAGAGTGGCTTATCATGGTCATAGAACTAATCTATTAAGGTTGGTTTGTTCTCTGATGAGCGCCTCTGACTTACCTTTTTTTTGTCTATGCAAATTACTCTTAGGGTTTAGTCTCCCTAAGGGTAATAGGGGACTCCAGACGTGGACCCCTTGCTCACTGTGCCTTAGGGAGTTCAGCTGCACCTCACTGACGAGGCCCATAAAGGCCGAAACGCGTCTGGGGTTTGCTGTTTCTCTTGTTCAGGGTAGAATTGCCTGGTATTTCGGGGCTGGGTCACTCTTCTGAGTGGGACCAGACTGATATACTACAGGATATTTCTCCCTGTGAAGGGCACAAGTGAGCTAAAAGAGGTTGCTCTCAGAGTGGCTTATCATGGTCATAGAACTAATCTATTAAGGTTGGTTTGTTCTCTGATGAGCGCCTCTGACTTACCTTTTTTTTGTCTATGCAAATTACTCTTAGGGTTTAGTCTCCCTAAGGGTAATAGGGGACTCCAGACGTGGACCCCTTGCTCACTGTGCCTTAGGGAGTTCAGCTGCACCTCACTGACGAGGCCCATAAAGGCCGAAACGCGTCTGGGGTTTGCTGTTTCTCCTGTTCAGGGTAGAATTGCCTGGTATTTCGGGGCTGGGTCACTCTTCTGAGTGGGACCAGACTGATATACTACAGGATATTTCTCCCTGTGAAGGGCACAAGTGAGCTAAAAGAGGTTGCTCTCAGAGTGGCTTATCATGGTCATAGAACTAATCTATTAAGGTTGGTTTGTTCTCTGATGAGCGCCTCTGACTTACCTTTTTTTTGTCTATGCAAATTACTCTTAGGGTTTAGTCTCCCTAAGGGTAATAGGGGACTCCAGACGTGGACCCCTTGCTCACTGTGCCTTAGGGAGTTCAGCTGCACCTCACTGACGAGGCCCATAAAGGCCGAAATGCGTCTGGGGTTTGCTGTTTCTCTTGTTCAGGGTAGAATTGCCTGGTATTTCGGGGCTGGGTCACTCTTCTGAGTGGGACCAGACTGATATACTACAGGATATTTCTCCCTGTGAAGGGCACAAGTGAGCTAAAAGAGGTTGCTCTCAGAGTGGCTTATCATGGTCATAGAACTAATCTATTAAGGTTGGTTTGTTCTCTGATGAGCGCCTCTGACTTACCTTTTTTTTTGTCTATGCAAATTACTCTTAGGGTTTAGTCTCCCTAAGGGTAATAGGGGACTCCAGACGTGGACCCCTTGCTCACTGTGCCTTAGGGAGTTCAGCTGCACCTCACTGACGAGGCCCATAAAGGCCGAAACGCGTCTGGGGTTTGCTGTTTCTCTTGTTCAGGGTAGAATTGCCTGGTATTTCGGGGCTGGGTCACTCTTCTGAGTGGGACCAGACTGATATACTACAGGATATTTCTCCCTGTGAAGGGCACAAGTGAGCTAAAAGAGGTTGCTCTCAGAGTGGCTTATCATGGTCATAGAACTAATCTATTAAGGTTGGTTTGTTCTCTGATGAGCGCCTCTGACTTACCTTTTTTTTGTCTATGTAGTTAAGTAATAATTAATAATTTATTCAATAAATGAATATACTTTAATTATATCTAATGCATATATGCAGCGAGCAATAGTCTGAAGAGCTACCAATCTGTTTGTATTTCCATATGCATATAATATACAGTTTGAGTGTTGGTGCCCTGATGATAAAGTGTAATGAATATTCCAAGTGTACATTCTAAATAGGCTGCGTGCGCGAAGTAAAGCCGTTGGTTTATTGTGTAAAGCGACATTCGTAATTCGTAATGTTATCAATGTGTTACGCCACTTGTGAGTTAGATGTGTAAAGTGCTACGCGTTTGGCAGTGTTTTGCGCGGTTCGTGGTTGTGTAGCCTCGTTTTCATTTTTTCGGCGGGCATTTTTTTTCCTCGCTTAGGCGCTCATCGGCTAAGTGCTACGTGTTAACAGCTCGCCTCGCTTCGCGAGGGTCGCAAGCAATGAGCAATGCAATGAGCGTGGTGCCTAAGTCATATGCACCACGCAAATATGTGATTCTTCATAACAAGTTTAATTTTAAGTGATACTTTTCTAGTACTAAATATGATGTCAAATGTGAAAAAAAAAAAAAACTTTATTTTTTTCTACACATTACACCAATAATCAACTATTAGTGAATTTAGGAAAGCATATTTTAGTCAGCTAAGAATATCATAATGATTAGGACAAAGTATTTACAGAAAAAAACTCAGAATTAAAAGATATAATTGATATACTTTTTAATATATTGTTAGATAAATAAGAGTGCCTAGGGCAGAGCCAAGATATGAAATTACAAGGTTTTACACAAACTCAAATGGCACTTCTTTCTAGGAGACAGGTCCTTCAAAATCCCTTTAAAGAATATATTATAATTATAGTTACATAGTTACATAGGGCCTCATTCTATTAGCGGCCGCAGCCCTTGCGGGGCCGCAAGGACCGGCCGCAAGCTATTCGGCTATTCTATTCCCTTACGGCCGGAGGCTCCGGCAGGCTTACGGCCGGTGCCTTGCTATCTCTTGCGGCCGCTCGCGCCAGAGGAAAGCCTTTGATCTAAAATGGCCGCAAGAGTTTCGGCCATAAGAAATTCCTATTTGCAATTCAATTGCTCCGGGAAACCTCTCTGCAAGGCTAAAAACGAGCCGCTGCTTACTTGCAGGAAAGAGGTCCCGCTAGCACCAATTAAGCACATAAAATAGCTCAAATAAAGACATCCTGCACTTTGAGAAGACTATAAAGGGATTTTAGATGTTAGAAAAAATAGCACATAATTATCCTATATTTAAATCCGTAAAATATTTTATTTTTAATATCCGTAAAATATCCATGTAAAAAGTCCAGAGTGCTTGGAGCACCTCAGACATGCCCACGCCGCAGCCGGAAAATAAACAGTTAATTTGAACTCGGGTTTGGGCTGATGTGCAAGCTTGAGAGTGGGTTACTTTTAATCCTCATGTCCCCCAATATGATCCCTAGCATTTACAGAGCTGTACAGTGCAGGCTTGAATTTATTTTTGCGTTTTTAGATTTCTGTGCTTACGGCCGGTTCCAAGATATGCGGCCGGCCGTAAGATGAGATCCTTGCGGGCCGTATAATAGAATCGCGAGTTAACTGAACCCCCGCAAGGAATCGCAGCCTTACGGCCGATTTACGGCCACTAATAGAATGAGGCCCATAGTAATTTAGGTTTAGTCTGTCAAGTTCAACCTTTTTAGATCTTCTCTGATCTGCAATACGTGGATTTATTGTTAATCGATGCAGAGGAAGGCAAACAGAAAAAAAAAAACAGTGAAACTTAGCCAATTGTCTCAACAGGGAAAACAAAAAATATAAAATTCCTTCTTGACCCCAGATACTGGTGATTGGATTCATTCCCGGATCAGTACTCCCTCTCTATTTATCCAGGATAGCCCTAATGCCCTTTTTATTTAAAAATACATCCAATCCCTTTTTAAAGTTATCTATTGAATTTGCTGTCACCACCTCCTTGGAAGAGAATTCCACAGATTAACCACCCTTACTGTGTAGAACCCTTTTCTTTCTTTAAGGTGAAATCTTTTTATTTCTAATCTCAAAGGATGTCCCCTTTGAAAACCAGTTGAAAACATCTTGGCACAAACAGTTCCCTTGACAAAGCCTTGTATTGACCCTGGATATATTTATATAGGGTAATCATATCCCCTCTTAGGCGCCTTTTTTTCTAGCGTAAATAAGTTTAATTTGGTTAGTTTTTCTTCATAAATTAGCCCCTCCATTCCCCTTATTAGTTTTGTTGCCCTTCTCTGTAACTTTTTCCAGCTCTAAAATGTCCTTTTTATGTAGTGGTGCCCAAAATTGTACTCCATATTCCAAATGGGGGCGTACTAGGGATTTGTATAGTGGCAGAATTATTTTTGCTTCCCTTGCTTCTATACCCTTTTTTATACATGATAATATTTTACTTGCCTTTGCAGCTGCTGCTTGGCATTGAGCACTGTTACCTAGGTGGTTGTCCACAAGTACTCCAAAATCCCTTTCAATATTTGATACCCCTAGATTTGCTCCATTAAGATTATACATTGCATGGCTATTTTTCCTTTCCAGATGCATAACTTTACATTTATTCATATTAAATCTCATCTGCCATACAGATGCCCATTCCTCTAATTTTTACAAATCCCTTTGGAGGGAAACCAGAATATAAATTTAATAAAATGACCTCAGGATTCAATAGGAAGTGTAATAGTTATATAAGGCCAAATAATCTTCAGTCGGGTCCCCAGCCAAACATAAATAGCAGCTATGATCTAGTAACTGCCTCTGGGATTCCTCTTCATACATGCTTATTGGAAAAATAACAATATTCCCCCCTTTGTCTGAGGGTTTGATGACTTCATTATTCCACATCCAGATTTCTTTCAAAGCACAATTCTCATCTTTTGTTATTTTTTGCTTGTTCATTCCACCTAATTTCTACAAATCTTTGGTTATCAGCCACAAGACAACCAGATAAGTGAGGGATGAAAGTAGACTTTGCTTTCAACTTATCCAATCATCTAATCCCTTATTGAGTATCTTGGGTATTATTGGAAACTGCTAAACTTGAAGGATTCTCAGGCATTGAAGACCTATCCTCAGATCTATCTTTCTCTTTGGATTTCAAAATAGTTGTTTAATTAACAACTTTGTAGTAAAAAGATATAGATCTTTAACCACGTAAAAAAGAATTAAATGATTTACTAAGTGAGAAGGATACGCCTTGAGATTTAGTAAGGTTTCTGGTGGAGAAATTGATGATGCATCTTCATTATTACCATTTCATCTTTCTTGGGCAATTCTTTCTTCTGACTAGCTCCTTTTTGGATCTGTATCCCCACTTCTGCCTGTCTTGAATATTCCAACCCTGAATGGCATCCAACTGTGTGTTTTGAATTCTGCATATGATCTTTTTCTTAATATAAAAATCACAGGATCCAGATCTATGTTCAACGTCCTGAGCAGATTTAGGTATTTCATCATCTGCAGCAGAAGTCTCTACAACAGAGGATACAGCCGTAAAAGAATATCTAATTTTATTAGATCCTATCCAAGGTCTGGGATTTCTCTGTTTATTATTATTATTATTATTATCTTTATTTATATTGCGCCAACATATTCCGTAGCGCTGTACAAGGGTTGAGTACATGACAAAAATAAACGTAACACCTTGTAAAGAATGGAGGGCCCTGTTTTTGAGCATAAAATCAAATGTACATAGAGCTTGTTTCCAATCTCTGTTTATTATTAGTGTGGGTCCAGTCAAAGTCTAGACCTCTTGCAAAATCCCTTTATGTCCCTATTAAATGTATCCCTATTAAATTATGTCTCTCCTTCTTGTTATCATCAATACAATGAATGGACTTCCTAAAAATTGTCAGCCTTATTAAATTATTTCACACTGTCTTTAAAAAGTGAGTCTACATCATTCTTTCCAAACCACATAAAACAAATGAAAAATATATCATCTAATAAACAGACAAGTTTAGTGCTCTTTTGATGGAGAGGTTAGTTAAAGTGCGCAATAGAATGCCCTGTCTGGCCCTGTCTGACCTATGTTTTATTCGCTTTGTATTTTTGTAATATTTATATGTTTGAAAAAATAAAATAAAATATATTTAAATAAAGAAGATTGTTAGCACCTCAATCTTTACCAGTCCTGCTTGTCCTATGTTTTCACTGCATCACTGAATTTAGTGCGAAATATGTGAAATATGTTAGAGCTTATTAATAATAATAATAGTAATAATAATAATAATAATAGCCAATTTTGCTTAATGTCTGCATCATTTCCCTTTACCACCTGACTTTTGGACACACTAATTATGGTAGTTATTAATATCAGCTTCTAAAACTCCACTAGTTTGTTCTCTGTTTACTAGTTAAAGTAATATATAAGGCTTTATTCAAACATTTATAAAGTTTACATGTATTTGTTTGTTCCTTTGTAATTTAAATATTTCATTTTTTCGTCATAGATTTTCTACAAATAGCAGATAAAATGCAGTTGCGTTACACTGTAACGTCTAGAGCTGAATGATAAAATGCCTTGTAAAAGATAAGATATTTATTCATTAAAAGTTTTTTTTAATGATTTAACTTGTCTGAATGCAAACAAACAAACCAAAAAAACTGCATAAATAACATCATAAATAACACGGCAACATTTACATTATTTGTGGTAAATGGAAACCATTGTATTCCTTTTGCTACACACAAATATTTCAAAGACATTTAAAATTAATAGCTTTTCTAGATTATCCAACATTTTGGAAATATTGTATTGAATAATAGGCTCCTAAGAAATATATCTTGTTTGCATTTAATAAAAGTAAAAACACAATTTTCTGTCCTTTTTACCTCTATCTAAAATGTATCAATACTCTTATCTTGCTAATACTTTACTCTTACAACTAACCTAATTTTATCATAACCTATATTGACTTTCTCTATATACCTACAAGAACATATTGTTGTTGTTCAGTCCTTCAGTCATGTCCAACTCTCAGTGTCCATATGGACACAGCACACCAGACACATCTGTTTGTGTTTCTGCTTGTGCATATCCATATGGTTTTCTTGGCAAAGTTCCTTCTCCAGTGGACTGTGATGTTTCTAACCTCTCTACTATGACCTGTCCATCTTGGGTGACTCTAAATGGTATAGCTCACAGCTTCATTGAAGTACACAAGTCCCTTCACCATGACAAGGTATTGATCCAGAAGGGGTCCAGAACACAACAATACAAAACTACAAGTTCCATTGCTATACTATTGTCCTTTCTTGAACATACATAATGCTATGGACTCACATGCTCTTTTCTTCTTTATATAAGCACTCATGCAACAGCCTTGGTAATTTATTTGGAAGACATAGATCACAAATATGTCAATTTCTGTACATTAATCATGAATGATACATTATATTAATGTGTAAATGTTTGTAAAACATACAATACATTTTAAGCAGATGCAAGTCTTGATAATGTACACATTGTCTAAGCGTAATGTCCTTATAGTATTTACTTTCTGACAGCTTATATTTAGTCAGGAATTATATTGTCATATTTGTTAGCTTAGTCAAAGATAATACGTTAAGAAAAATTAGGAATCAACCTAAACACAAGGCTGTATTTGTCAAGCAGTCCATATAGAAAAGCCATGCAACTCCTTATATATGTTGTGACACACAATACTCAGTGGACATAGGACAATACAATTAAACATATATACATTTAATTCTATATAGGACAGCACTAAATAAATTGCTATTTTTTAAATCAGTGTATGATATAATATCATACATGTCATATAAATAAAACAGAGACAATCTTCAGTTTAGCCTGAAGCAAGCGATATATAGCTTTAATTAATGCCTGAATAGTAATGTAGTCATTAGTTATGGTTTTGTAAGAGCTCCAAAGTTTTTCAGGTGCTAACATTTTTTGCAATAAATGTACGGATGCAATTTTTTGCATTTCAAGTCAATTTTGCACAGTGATTTTTTTGGGATGGGAGATCTTGTCAGATAATTTCAATTAGAGGAAGTAAAAAAATGTGAATCATAAGCTTTTGGTCCATTAAGGTACAGTGTGATTTTTGTGTGTGTGATAAGATTGACTGACCAGTGACAAGTACCATTCTATACAGTAGTTCCGATTAGTAAAATCATGAATGGTAAATTACATAGGGCCATATTCTATTAGCTGCTTTACATTTTTAGACACAGCCAATAGTAAATAAGACCGTCATCATGACGTCAGTAAAATATTGAGTTTATACTTACACTTCACTCAGAGACTACAAAATGAGTGTCGAAGTAAATTTAGTGATCGTACTCGCAATCTAGCAATGTAGAAATCAATAACATTCATTAAAGCAACTGTTCTAGTCCATATATATATTTTAATTGCCTATTTGTGGGTTTGAGACTGTTCTGCAAATAATTATAATGTATTTTTTTGCTTTCCCAGATTTTTTAAGTACAGTATTGTGTGTTTAATTGTTGTTAAGGCTTTAATAGTTGATTGAAAAAGGCCTTGTGAGTCCTCTTGAGTACTCGTAATATTTTTGTCAGAAACGCAATACTTTGCGAGTTTGAAAATATTTGCAAACTAAAGTGGCAGGTGTAATAGAATATTGATTAACCTTAATTGATTTTGCATCTTTGGCTGGCTTGTAGTGATTCTGGGCTGGTAACTCATAATCAGAATGCAAGTAGCTAATAGAATTTGTGGCAATTTTACGTGTGTATAATTTAAGAATCTGGTTCTTGAATATGGCCTCACAATTTGCAATTTTAGTTTTAAAGTGCAAGTTTTATATGATATGGCATGCTTGCATTCTCAGTGTACTATAGCATTACCTGCTGATAAGGTTTACCTGATTAGTCATTGTTCATAAATATTGTGAAAGATTATTAAACTAATTTGTACTGTTACTGTCTGTGCGAAGAAATCACACCTTCTGTGTTAGACCCATTTCTCTCCATATGTCTTCACTCTCATGCATTATGTATTTCCTGTTCCCAATTTAGAGACATGTCTGCCTCTATCAATGTCTTCTGTCTCTCCTCTCGTATGTGTTTGTATTAATTGAATACATGGTTCGGGCTGTTCAAGCTCAGTAAGAAGAGTGGCATGCACCCGGCCTCCCTTCCAAGCACATGAAATTGCTGCGATTTTGAGATCCTGGCTCGCAAGTGGAGGTCACAATTTACTTTGCTTTTCAAATGCCTTCTGTTTGCGGGCTCCGATCGAGTTACGTGCTCCGAGCTGCGATTTCTAGCTATTTGAAAATTCGCAACTTACTTCCCTCAAAGCCTTTAATCTTTCATGGCCGCAAGAATTGTGATTGCTAAAATCCGATTTTCCCACGCTAACCACTCTGTCAAGCCCGCAAATGGCAAAAATATACTGGGGCAAAGGGCTTACTGACAAAATGGAGCACTTTAAATACAAACATAAATTCAATACAGCACTATAAATGATGGGGAACACAATGGTTGACATTAAAAATTAAAAGCACCACATTCTCAAGCTCGCACATCGCCAAAATATAGAACTTTATTTCATGTTTAATTTCCATCCAAAGTTCTACGGGCTTCAACCTCCAAGCCCGTAGGACTTTGGATCCAACCTCCATTTTTCATTGAAGTCCTACAGGCTTGAATAACGAGTTACAGGCTTGAAGGTCATTCAAACTCGTAGGACTTTGGATGGAAATTAAACATGAAATAAAGTATTTTATTATGAAGATGTGCTTTTAATTGTAATGTCACCCATTGTGTTCCCCATCATTTACAGTGCTGAATTTATATTTGCATTTAAAGTTCCCCGATTTTTCGAGCTTGAACCACGAGTTACGGGCTTGCATCAGCAATCATGTTCAAGCCCGCAAATGCTACTGTCAATAGCATGGTTTCTGATTCTCGCGCCCGGCGCCTAACTTGCAGGACCAGCCAATTGAATAGCACCTTAAATCAGGCCTGCAGCAGGCCCGCAAAGGTAAGTCCTACTTTTTTAGACTTACGATCTCAAATTGAATGAGGCTGTTTGGGTCTACATGACCTGTCTTCAAACTCTTTTGAGCCTCTGTCTGTCTGTCCATGTAGGACAGAAAGTTTGCATATATTTGAGGGACAGAAAGTGTGCATATATAAGGCCTGTGGAGGAGATCAGAAGTAGGACAGGTCAGTTCAGAAGGAAGGAATGTGAGTAAAGAGAACCTGGTAAAAGTAAGCATGAGAGATTAAAATTATAGACTGATCATTTCTTTGTCAGTGGACAAACTTTCAAAATCAGCAGCGGATAAAATACTCCCCCCCAAACTGTTTGTGATCAAGACAAAACATAAATATTAATTATCAAGACATCGGTTCCAGTTGAGTGAGTCAAAAATAATAACGACAAGACAAATGATCTGCAAAATATATTAATTTAAGAAAATGTTATATAGACAGTTTTTTTGTGTAGTAACTCCACTTACTGTCTAATTGTCTGACACAGATCTGATTAAATAAATCTTCATAAATGTGTAGTACAACTATTTCTCTATTTACATTTCTGATGGAGAAATCTTTATAAAGGAAAAATAACTTACAAATGTGATTGAAATGCAAAAAAAAAGATAGGTTATTGACCCTGGTGTGGCACCATCTGGAGACGAGATTGATAGTTGGAATTAACATTTCACAAGAGGCTAAAACTATGATTCATCTAAATTTACTTTAATTACATCCCAGGAATTATAAATTTTTACCAAGGAACAGTATTATAAGCAAAGATACTAGCTATACATGCCTGCTTACAAAAAGGGAAGTTCTTTCTCCAAAATTGATAACATTTAAAATAAAAGGGAATTATCTCACCTTATTATGGTTTCATGATGGTCCAGTGGTTAGGATTTAGTGCTTTCACCGTTGTGACCTGGGTTCTATTCCAGTCAGGGAACCAAGAGGTCACACCACCATGAAGCCATGCAGGCCTGGTCAATACCTGGATAGAAGACCACTTAGGAATACCAGGAGTTGAATGCTCTAGCCCACTGGAGAAGGAACTGGCAACCCACTCCAGTATCTCTGCCGTGAATACCAAGTGGATTAGCATAGTGTGTTGCAGTCCATGAGGTCATGGAGAGTCAGACATGACTGAATGACAAACACATCTCACCTTAATATTAAGTTACTGGCAAAAGTCAGAACAAGGGACCTAGATAAGAACAGGACTTTATCTAGACCTTTATAAACAGCTGCAAAAAAATGATCACAATGAAAGCTACAAAACATAAGTTTAATGATTGAGAAAAATAAGGCTATATATTAAGTAGTATAAGTAAACTATTAGTATAATACTTGAAAAATAAAGAAAATCCAGAAGATATAAAACAAAAGTTATTAAGAAAATTACAAATCCTATTTTACACGCAAAAAAAAGAGTTAACAATGGCATACACAGCCTCAGAGACAGATTCAGATGAGAAGGCGGAAAAAATCAGAAAAATCTTTATTCATTAGTATTAAATTACTTTTACATAAAGAACCGAATGAAGCAATAGCTGAAATTTAAAAGGTCGAGATGAACTGGATCACAAAATAAGTGAACTGTAAATATAGTCAAATAAACACACAGATTGTGTCTTGAATCTAAAATCCACACTGGACAATCGTAGCAAAATGCTTGACATAATAAAATTATAAATCGCTAATCAATTGCTCTGATTACCCCTCGATAACCAAGCCGCCAAGGCCGCAAATGCGAAAAGTCAGTCCACAAGTTGAGGCTTCCAAGGAGGACTTGCAAAGGGCTTAAAAACATGTCCGGAGCACTTTAAATGCACATATACACACACTATTGTACTGTTTATTAAAAGGGAAATGGATGTTAGGTCTTAGAATTGATAGCACAACATTCTCAAGCTCGCAAATCAGCAAGTAAAAATACTTTATTTCATGTTTAATTTCCGTGTTATTTTGATCCCGGCAATCAATGTGTTAATACATATAATGGAACTTGCATGTAATAGAATATCATATTTACGGCTTTATCAATATTGCAATATTTCAGGAATGTGGGTCCGATCGTAACTCATAATTGAAAAATGGAGGTTGGATTTCAAAGGCTTCAAAGACGTAATGATGTCTATCTCTGTTTCCATTGGCTGTTTCTAACTCAGGAGTTACACCCTTGCTTAATTGATCATGATCATGCCCCAAAATGCTACTTACGATTGCATGCTTTATGGTTTCGGCTTTCGGCCCATACCTTGCTGGCTTGATCAATTGACTAGCACAGTAAGTCAAAGCTGCTACTGGCCCACTGCAGGCCCGCATACATACAGCCTACATCCCAGGAGTTACGGCCTTGCAATTGAATAAGGCTCCATGTTTGGGCATGATATATATCTCAAGAAAAACCAAGAGACATAACAGTTAAAGGGCCACTTAATTAATCACAAGTTTTAAGGGAAAGGGTTCTATTTTTTCTTAACAGCAGAAAATGATGGTTTCTGGTCTCTTGCCTCTCTGGATTATGAGCAACTCTGACCAATGCGGGGGGGGGGGGGGGCTGGGTAGTATTCTGGTGCTTCTTGCAGTTAGGACAAGAAACAAAAATGTAACGCTTATCACATCTATCTGTGCAGGCATGGAATACTATTACTTACCTAAAACAGAAAAGCAAGTCAGTGCAGTGTATCCTCAGTCCACGGGATGCTCTGCTAGTAATCATAGACTTCCGCCTTCTCCCATAGAGCCTCACACAATGTGCATAGACTTAAATCTGTGTTAATTACTCATGCAACAGCCAGTGGGCATGATAGTCTCTAAACAAGATATTTACAGCCTAATTAAATTGCGATTTTTTACAGAAGTTTAATTATACAATAAACTAAACACATAAGATAAATTAATAATTAATACACAAGAATATGAATCAAATACTAGAAAGAAAGAAACAATGTATTAGAATCAGAATACAAAAAAAAACAATTGAATTTGTAGTATATTACTAAAGTGCATATAATTAAAGGGATATGTAAGTTTCCTGGATTATGAATGCATCTGATAGAGGAGAATCAGTAGTGTATGAAAAAAAAATGTTTGCTTGAAAAAATCCCAAAATAAACATTTACAGCCTTATTGATTTGTGATTCGGCCAATTGAATAGGGCTCTACAGAGGTTTTTAGTTAGTGAAGACCTTGCTTTTGGATAGAAGTTCACTAACTAAAAACTTCTGTAAAAAAAAATATGCTATGTGCTTATATAGAGCCCGATTCAATTGGCTGAATCACAATTTAATAAGGCTGATAAACTGAAAACTTTTAAGCTGTTATTTGTGTATTAAAAAAGATATGGATAATTTTAACATACAATCCGGTGAAGACTGTACGTTCAGTGGCCCTTTAAGCTAATTTATTGAAACAAAGGAAAACAATTGAGGGAAACTGAAAAAACAGAGAAATTTAACATTTGACAGATAAGAAATTTGAATATATCAGGATTTATCTCCAATTATTTTACAAAAAAAGTAGACGCTTTAAATAATTTACAGAATTTGTTCAGAAAAGATTTATTGGCGTATAACACGCACTTTTTCTCCATGAACATAGGGGGCAAACCCCCCTCCGCATTCTAACCCCCCCCCCGCATTCTAACCCTTCCCGCATTCTAACCCCCCCTCCTAATTCTAAATCCCCCTCCCTCCTCAACCTAAACCCCCCTCCTCAACCTAAAGTTAGAATGCGGGGGGGTTAGAATGCGGAGGGGGGTTTAGAATGAGGAGGGAGGTTGAGGAGGAGGGTTGAGGATAGGGGGGTTGAGGAGGGGGTTGAGAATAGGGGGGTTGAGGAAGGAGGATGAGGATGGGGGGTTGAGGAGGGGGGTTGAGGGGGTTTGAGGATGTGGGTCGAGGAGAGGGTTGAGGAGGGGGTTTGAGGAGGGAGGTTGAGGATGGGGGGTTGGGGATGGGGGGTTGAGGAGGGAGGATGAGGAGGGAGGTTGAGGAGGGGGTTGAGGATGAGGAGGGAGGTTGAGGATGAGGAGGGAGGTTAAGGATGAGGAGGGAGGTTGAGGAGGGGGTTAAGGTTGAGGAGAGGAGTTGAGGAAGGAGGATGAGGATGGGGGGTTGAGGAGGGGGGTTGAGGGGGTTTGAGGATGGGAGTGTTGAGGAGGGGGTTTGAGGAGGGAGGTTGAGGAGGGGGTTGAGGATGGGGGTTGAGGAGGGAGGATGAGGAGGGGGGTTGAGGAGGGAGGATGAGGAGGGAGGTTGAGGAGGGGGTTGAGGATGAGGAGGGAGGTTGAGGAGGGGGTTGAGGATGAGGAGGGAAGTTGAGGAGGGGGGTTGAGGTTGAGGAGGAGGGTTGAGGAAGGAGGATGCGGATGGGGGGTTGAGGAGGGGGGTTTAGGGGGGTTTGAGGATGGGGGTTGAGGATGGGGGTCGAGGAAAGGGGTTTGAGGAGGGAGGTTGAGGATGGGGGGTTGGGGATGGGGGGTTGAGGAGGGAGGATGAGGAGGGAGGTTGAGGAGGGGGTTGAGGATGAGGAGGGAGGTTGAGGATGAGGAGGGAGGTTAAGGATGAGGAGGGAGGTTGAGGAGGGGGTTAAGGTTGAGGAGAGGAGTTGAGGAAGGAGGATGAGGATGGGGGGTTGAGGAGGGGGGTTGAGGGGGTTTGAGGATGGGAGTGTTGAGGAGGGGGTTTGAGGAGGGAGGTTGAGGAGGGGGTTGAGGATGGGGGTTGAGGAGGGAGGATGAGGAGGGGGGTTGAGGAGGGAGGATGAGGAGGGAGGTTGAGGAGGGGGTTGAGGATGAGGAGGGAGGTTGAGGAGGGGGTTGAGGATGAGGAGGGAAGTTGAGGAGGGGGTTGAGGTTGAGGAGGAGGGTTGAGGAAGGAGGATGCGGATGGGGGGTTGAGGAGGGGGGTTTAGGGGGGTTTGAGGATGGGGGTTGAGGATGGGGGTTGAGGAGGGAGGATGAGGAGGGGGGTTGAGGAGGGAGGATGAGGAGGGAGGTTGAGGAGGGGGTTGAGGATGAGGAGGGCGGTTGAGGATGAGGAGGGGGGTTGAGGATGAGGAGGGGGGTTGAGGATGAGGAGGGAGGTTGAAGAGGGGGTTGAGGTTGAGGAGGGGGGTTGAGGAGGGGGTTGAGGTTAGGGGGGTTGAGGAAGGAGGATGAGGATGGGGGGTGGAGGAGGGGGTTGAGGATGGAGGGGTTGAGGAGGGAGGATGAGGAGGGAGGTTGAGGAGGGGGTTGAGGATGAGGAGGGAGGTTGAGGTTGAGGATTTTGCTTCAAAGTTCTTTATTTGAAATTCATTTTTTTCCCCCTGAAATTTCCTTCTTTAAATGAGGCGCGTGTTATATGCTGGTGCGTGTTATACGCCGATAAATACGGTATATAATATAGATGGGCCTTTCCATTAAGATTAATATTTTCTCATGAGAACAACATATACAGTGAACAACTTACATAAAAGACTTCTATTATTTAAAAACAATACCATATCCCAAATACATCTGGAAAATATCCTGGTCCAACAATAGGGGATATAAATATTCAAAGAGTTACATGTCAGAGTACTCTGCTTTCTACAGCATTATTTGCTATTTCTATGGAATCTCTTAGAACCATTATTAGATAAGACAAATATCAATGAGATAAAAGTTGACCAATGTGAATTTAAGATAAGCCTCTTTACGGATGATAGTTACATAGTTACATAGTAATTAAGGTTGAAAAAAGACTTTCAGTCCATCAAGTTCAACCTGTTAAGATCTCCTCTGATCTGCAATATGCGGATTAGTTATTTATTAATTTATTGATTAAATAATTATTAATAGTATAGTATTGGAGGATGAATAAAGAGTTAGTCCATCAAATTCAACCTTTTTAGATCTCTATTGAACATTTTAATGTGGACTATTAATTATTAATTGTTAATTGATCCAGAGGAAGGCAAATAGAAAAAAAAAAAAAAACATTGAAACTTTGCCAATTGTCTCATAAGAGGAAAAAAAGCAAAATTCCTTCCTGACCCCAGAAACTGGCGAACAAATTTCTCCCTGGATCAATATTCCTTCGCTAGTTATCTAGGATAGCCTTGAATGCCCTCTTTATTCAAAAATATATCTAACCCCTTTTTGAAGTTGTCTATCGAATTCGCTGTTACTACCTCCTTTGGTAGAGATTTCCACAGTTTAACCACCCTAACTGTGAAGAACCCTTTTCTTTGCTTAAGGGGAAATCTTTTTTCCTCTAACCTCAAAGGGTGTCCTCTTGTCAGTTGAAAATCTCTTGCTATAAAAAGTTCACTTGACAAAGCCTTTTATTGACCCTGGATGTATTTAAATAAGGTAATCATATCGCCTCGTAGACACTTTTTTTCTAGCTAAAATAAGTTTAATTTGGTTAGTCTTTCTTCATAACTTAGCCCCTCCATTCCCCTTATTAGTTTTGTAGCCCTTCTCTGTACTTTTTCCAGCTCTAAAATGTATTTTTTATGAAGTGGTGCCCAAAATTGTACTCCATATTCCAAATGAGGGCGTACTAGAGATTTGTATAGTGGCAGAATTATATTTGCTTCCCTTGCTTCTATACCCTTCCTAATACATGTTAATATTTTACTTGCCTTTGCAGCTGCTGCTTGGCTTTGAGCGCTGTTACCTAGGTGGTTGTCCACTAGTACTCCCAAATCCCTTTCAATATCTGATAACCCTAGATTTGATCCATTAAGATTATAGATTGCATGGCTATTTTTCCTTCCCAAATGCATATCCTTGCATTTATTTGTATTAAATATCCTCTGCCATTTAGCCGCCCATTTCTCTAATTTATGCAAATCCCTTTGTAGGGAAAGTACATCATTATCTGATTTTATTACCTTGCACAACTTAGTGTCATCAGCAAAAAT
Source organism: Discoglossus pictus (assembly GCA_027410445.1). Lineage (NCBI taxonomy): Eukaryota > Metazoa > Chordata > Amphibia > Anura > Alytidae > Discoglossus > Discoglossus pictus. The sequence continues at coordinate 403,068,261 of CM050165.1, read as the reverse complement.
GGAGACACTACTTCTATGTCGTTAATAAATATATTAAAATGGAGAGGACCTAATACTGAACCTTGAGTATCCCCACTTATCACATTAGACCAATCGGAGTATGTTCCATTCACAACAACCCTGTCTTTTAGCCAGCTCTCGATCCATGAGCAGATATTTACTGCAATTCCTGTATCCCTTAGTTTGCTCACTAGTCTTCCATGCGGCACTGTATCAAATGCCTTTGAAAAATCTAAGAAGACTACATCCACTGAGTTGCCCTGATCCAAGTTCCTACTAACCTCCTCATAAAAACTAATTGGATTGGTCTGACACGACCGATCCATAAATCTGTGTTGACTGCTACCTATGATCTTGTTCAAATAGACATATTCTTGTATTCTGTCCCTTATTAACCCTTCTAAAAGCTTCCCAACTACCGATGTGAGGCTCACTGGTCTATAATTCCCCGGATTTGCTCTAGATCCTTTTTAAATATAGGTATCACCTCTGCTTTTCTCCAGTCATCCGGTAGAGACCCTGTAGTGAGTGAGTCTTAAAAGATTAAATATAATGGTTTGGCTATTACAGAACCCAGCTCCCTCAGTACCCTTGGATGTATTCCATCAGGACCTGGGGCTTTATTAACATTTATTTTCTCCAATCTCTTTTGGATTTCTTCCTGCGTTAACCAATTATTTAGTGATGGTAGTGTAGCTCCATTATGTTGTGGTGTCTCAACCACTGGTACTTCCCTTGTGTATACTGACGAAAAGAACCTATTTAGCTCATCTGCCTTTTCCTGGTCACTTATTATCAGATGGCCTGTGTCACATTGTAATGTTCCTATAGCTTCCTTCCTGGCCATCTTCCCATTAATATATTTAAAAAATATTTTAGCGTTAGTCTTACTTTACATTGCAACTGACTTCTCATTTTCTATTTTAGCCAGTCTAATAGCCCTTTTGCAAGCCTTGTTGATTTCCTTATAGTCACATAAAGCTGCCTCTGTTCCCTCCTTCTTGTATAATTTAAGTGCATCTTTCTTTTTCCTCATCATGATCTTTAAGTCATTGTTAAGCCACATGGGATGTGATTTACTCCTATTCATTTTATTTCCACATGGTGCATGCCGATGAGTATGCTTATTTAGTAAGGATTTGAATGTTGTCCATTTATTTTCAGTATTTTTCCCTGTAAGTACTTTCCCCCAGTCTATATTTAGTATTGCTGCCCGTAGCCAATTAAAGTTAGCCCATTTAAAATTTAGAGTTTTTGTTGGCCCCTTACAACTCTAAATGATGCTACTTTGACAATCACAAAATCATTAACAAGTAACCAAATTGATTTTGTATATTAGAAAAATGTGCTGATATATCAGGGTTAAAAAGAAATACTGATAAATCAGTCACATTGGATTTAGCAATTCCTGCAACAATTATGAAATATCTAAAAATCATTATTTATTTAGGGTAAAACTACAAAAACATAACAGCACATTTAGTAAAATCATTACATAAGTGGAATCAATTACAATTACCATTACTAGGCAATATAGCAGCAATCAAAATTAAAATTTTACCAAAGATACTATCAGCCTTATTAAATTGCGATTCGGCCAATTGAATAGGGCTCTATATAAGCACAGAGCTTATTTTTTTACAGAAGTTTTTAGTTAGTGAACTTCTATCTAAAAGTAAAGTCTTCAGTTACTATGTCAAAAGGACATTAAGCTCTTATAATCTGATTTTTTTTGCATTTATATAGAGGCATACATTCTTCTACAAGAATTCTTAGTTTCTACAAAGTATGCATGTAGAAACTAAGGAGGTTTCTCAACACCAAACTTAAATATTTATTACAATGCAGCACAGTTAAAATAAACAATATCATTGAATTTAAGATCAGATTTAGTAGTATATTTGGAAAAATTCATTATTTTCAATGGGGAAATACATACATACAACACAATACAAAAAAATGTATTAGCCCATTGAAAACTCACTGACTCAAACTGTGGAATAGATTGAAATAAATATCAACAATTCAATACAAACTATTAAAAAATCAGTCAGATTGTTGCATCAGAAATAGTGGACAAGAGGGGTCCTATTTGCAAATTTGTTGTAATAGTCCAATAGTTGGAAAAATATTGCAGAAAATAACGGATATTTATATAACGGAATGGGAAGTCAAGATATCTTTTAAACAAAATTCCTGAAATAAAAGGAACCTTGCATGCCCATTGTATATGATAAAAAACAAATTTAGAAAACTCAACAGTGGCCAATAGATTTACAAAGGTCAATCATCATCCCAATCCCAAAAAAGGCAGTGCCAAAGAGTTCTCCAATTATCAAGCAATTACACTCATTTCACATTCCAGCAAGGTAAAGCTTAAGATCCTGCAAGGTCAGCTCCAATGTATTGACCAAGAACTGCCAGATGTGCAAGCAGAGGCAGAGGCACAAGAGATCGAATGTCAATGTCTTCTGGATAAAAGAGAAAGCGCGAGAGTTCCAGAACAAATTACCACTGCTTCTTAGATTATTCGAAAGCCTTAGACTATGTGGATCATAACAAAATGTGTCAAGTTCTTAAAGAGATGGAAGCAATAGATCATCTCATCTGAGTCCTGAGGAATTTGAATGTGGACCAAGAAGCCACAGACAGAACTGAACATTGAACAACCAAATGGTTGAAGATTGTAAAGAATGTGACAATTTTGTAAATTGTCACCTCATTTATTCAACTTTTATTTGAATACATCATGCATATGGCCAGGATGGACAACCCAAAGCAGGAATCAATATTGCTTGTTAGAAATAACAACAACATCAGATACACAGATGAAATTACTCTGGAGGCTGAAAGTGAAGAGGGCCTATTGAGGAAGGTGAAAAAAAAGAGTGCAGAAGCTGGCCTGATGCTCAACATTATAAACAAGAAAAGTTCATGGCACAGTGCAATCTCAGTCCCTGGCAAATAGATGAGGAAGAAGTGCAGCTGTGACAGATTTTATTTACCTGGGCTCCAAGATCTCTGCAGATGGTGACCGCTGTCATTAAATTAAAATATTTTTGCTTCTGGAGGGGAAAGTTATGGCAAACTTGGACAAGCAATTAAAAAAGATATTACATCAACAAATGTCTGCATAGTTGAAACTATGTTATTCCCAATAGTTACATACAAATGTGAAAGCTGGATCATAAAGAAGGCTGCGTGTTGTAAAATTAACATCTTTTATATATGGTTTTGGAGAAATCTGCTTAAAGTACATTAAGCTCCAATAAATCAATATACACAAAATCTTTACAGGAAATTAAGCCAAACAGTCCAGTGGAAGGTTTGATCATGAGACTGAAACTCAAACATATATCACGAGAAGACAAGATTCCCTAGAGAAAACTCTGTTGCAGATTGAAGGCACATGAAGAAGGGGACGGCAGAGGCAGAGATGGATAGATGATGTCATTGAACATGATGCATTGAACATGAGCTTGGCTCATAGGGTCACAGAGAATCGGACAAAACTGAATGACTAGACAACAATAAATAGTAGACAAATAATACTTACAGTATAAATTTTTTTAATAGAAAATTAAAACTGCAAAACAAAAACTATTAGAAACAATATTTAGTGTTGTAAAATGAATTACATATTACAACTAGATAGAAACAAATGAGACCTCTCCTTGCCCATTATTGTAAAGAAAATAGACAAAGCGGCCTACTGGAAAGACTATAGGCTTGGCTTTGCGAACAAATATTTAAGAGTGTTGTCCACATCTATGGGCTCTTAGGTGGCTGACGAGGCCAATGTGGGACAGGCAGAATCGACCACAGTGGTTGCACGGGAAAGTTTGTTCTTGGTTGGGTGCTGAAGTGACACCTGCATGTGGTCTCGAAAGAGGAGACAGCCTGGTGAAGGGTACTTCTCCATGCCTTTCGATCTAAAGCTAAGGCAGACCATCGACGATGGTAAAAATGACAGGCATCAAGGGACTGTTTCAGTGAGTCCTTGTACCTCTTCTTTGGCCCTCCTCTGTCATGTTTGCCAGTGGTGAGCTCACCATATAGCACAATCTTTTGAAGTCGATCATTCTCCATCCTAGAGATGTGTCGTGCCCAGCATAACTGATCTTCAACAGTATGGCCTCAATGCCGGTGATTCCTGCCTGTTCTCGGACATCAGTGTTGAGGATATGGTCATTCCAGTGAATGTTGAGGATGGTGAGGAGGCAGAGTTGATGAAAGAGCTTCAGAAGTCGTATGTGGTGGCGGTAGGTAACCAATACTCAGAACCGTACAGAAGGGTGGTCAGCACTACAGCTCCATACACGTTGATGTTTGTGCACTTGTTCAAATGCTTGTTTTTCCAAACTCTCTTATATAACTTGCTGAATGCACCATTTGCCAGTCTGTTGTTTATTTCCTTGTCAACTTTTGTGACCGAGGAGATGATGCAACCCAGGTAGGTAAACTGTTGGACTGTTTTCAGCCTAGACTCGTCAATAGTGATGTGAGGAGGCCAGTAATCTTCCTGAGGTGTGGGCTGGTGGAGAACTTCAGTCTTCTTCAAGCTGACTTCTATACCGAAGTGCTCAGCAGCCTCGGCAAAGCAACATGTAATTGGCTGCAAAGCTGCCACCATATGGGAACGAGGGCAGCATCGTCGGCGAAGAGTAGCTCTCAAATGTGTCTTACCACTGTCTTGGTGTGGGCCTTTAATCGCCTCAGTTTGAACAGACTGCCGCCTGTGCGGAACTGGATGTAGAGTCTATCCTCAACATCAAGGTCTACTGTGGCCCTATGCAGCAGCATACTGAAGAAGAGCATAAATAGAGTGGGTGCAAGAACACAGCCCTGCTTCACGCCATTGCTTATTGGGAAGGGCTCAGATAGGTAATTGTTGTGCCTAACTTGGCACCAGCAGCAAACAAAGAGCTCATGGAGCTTAGCATGAAGTGCTGGGCCCCCATGTTTCCAGATCTCAGCTGGGACCCTATCAACTCCTGCAGCCTTACCATTTTTTAGCTGCTCATGGGCTTTTACAGTCTCTTTGAGAGTTGGGATTTCATCCAGTTCTGTTTTCATTGTTTGTTGTGGAATGTGATGGAGCTCTGAGACTGAAACTATGCGGTTGGCACAGAATAGAGTCTGAAAGTGGTCAGACCACCGGTTCAGAATCAACGCCTTGTCTGTAAGTTGTGTTTGACGATCTGCACTTTCGCAATGGGCTTTAAACCAGGTGTGAAGGGCCAAACACAGCCTTCAGGGCTTCATAAAACCCTCTGTAGTCACTGACATCTGCAATGCTGAGTTTTTTCAGACAGGTTGGTCCACCACTGGTTCTGAATTTCTCTAAGCTTTCGTTAGAAGTTGCTGCACACAAGACAGAAGGCTGCTTTCTTGTTAGGGCAAGACGGCTGAGCGAGATGCTCTTGATGGGCGGATCTCTTTTCCAACAGTAATTGATGGACCTCTGGAATGTTTTCGTCACACCAGTCTTTGTTTTTCTTTAGGAGAAACCTAGGACCTCTTCATAGGTCTGAAGAATGCTGGTTTTGAGATATTCCCATATTGCATCTGAGGAACGATCTGTGAAGAGGGGTGGGTGACCTGGGTCGCATGGTCCACTCGCCCAGGGGAAGTGTATGCGCAATACATCGCCTCTCCTTTTCCGGTGTAGAGATTGCCGTGTGACCACTGGCTGGCTTGCCAATCAGGAGGTCATTGCATATGGCCTCTCCTACATTACTGTGTCGGTAGCAACACCTTCTCGTTGGTGCCTCCCATTTTCACAGAGCTTGCTACGTTATGGTGCGACCAAATGTCTGGCGGTATAACCAGATGGGTAGCCTTGGTTAACAGCCAACCTAGGAGAAGGAAATCTCTGATTTAAAATCTGGGCAGATGCAGCTCGTTAGCCCTGTAAGGCCATCCATCTAGGAGAAGGACACTCCAATATAACAGCTACGACTCAAGAACCTTGCTGTCACCGTCCAAGATTGCTAGTGTAAAGGGTGGGACCAGTACTGTGCACACTGCATCTCACCTAAAAACTCCATTGGACAGGCCCAAGGGGGCACGGCTACATCTAGAACAATCAACTGGAAAGACTAACATACTCATTAAAAACATGTTATTACACTATGATAAGAAATGTGCCTCTTGGATCAATAGAGTTATACAATAACAAAAAATGACTACTGAGTTTCAGGCTTGGGGCCCTATTAAATTTGAAGCCCACAGCCAGCTTAAAATTCGATGGAGTTAAAGAGCAATTAAATTAGACAAGCCCGTAACATCCGTAAACCATGCTTCCGTATGTTACAGGTTTAGACAGAGCCAATAGTAAAAGAGATTGTCATCATTATGTCACTAACAAAATGGAGGTTTCGATTTTAATCACTTAGTTTTGAAGTCTGAGTTGCGATCGGACCAGCGTCACAAAAGTAATGCAGTATTAAATAATCAATAATTATATGAAATTCTAGTCCATGCGAGCTCTATTACGTGTGTTAACGCACTGATTGCTGGGATCAATATAACACGGAAATTAAACATAAAATACATTATTTTTTATTGCAGATTTGAGAGCTTGAGAATGTTGTGCTATTCATTTTGATACCTTACATCACTTTCCCTTTATTTAAAATACAGTATTGTGTTTATATTTGCACTAGCGAATTGCCCGTCAAAAAATGACGGCAATGAAATTGTATGGTAGCTAATGCTGTTTGGTGTATAATAATGAAATATGTAATACATTACTAAATGAATATACTGTACCTATTTTGAAGCATTGTGATGAAGAGCTGGCAATCTGTGTTGATGTTGCTGCAGCATTAGTGGTGTGGAGCTGCTGTGTAAGCATGCTGAATGTGTGCACTGTGTGGTATGAATATCCGTAGGTCGTTTGTTGCGGTTTGCGAGTTTGTTGTGGTGTTTTGCGAGTTTCTTGTGGTATTTTGCGAGTTTAGAGTGCTGTAGCCTCGTTTTCGTTTTGTTCGGCGGCCATTTTTTCTCTCGCTTAGATTTTTTTTTAGTCTCTAAACGGTTTTATTTCGAGTAAAATCGAGGTGTAAGTTGTATTTTTGAGGTCCTGGGTGCTCCCTCTTGGTGTAGGTAAGGTTTTTATGTATGTGCTGTGTGTGTGTATGTATTGTGTTTTACATTTTGTAATGTTCGCGAGCTGCGTCCGAGTGTTGCGAGGCCGTAATGTGTGTGAACGTGTGTCGTATGTTGTTTGCGAGTGTCGTAATGTGTGTGTCGTGCTGTTTGGTTTGCGACGTGAAGTTTGCGAGGGTCGCAGTTGCTGGCATGGAGCGCCGAAGGCGCTCCATGCCAGCAACTGCGACCCTCGGCCACTGCCCTCGCTTCGCGAGCCCGCAGCGTTAGCAACAACTCGTACGCTCACAACTATATATGTGACCTGCAGATCGTTTGCGGGTTTCTAAAAGAGGCCAATTAAATAGCCGTAACTCTTGCGGGCTCCTTTACGGGCTACAATTTCTAAAATCGTAGCAATTTAATAGGGGCCCTGGAATCAGCTACAGGTATACTTACGGCAGGGTGCAAGAGTTTGCGCTGCGGAATATGTTGGCTTGTTATAAATAAAGGATAATAATAATGTTAGACATAGATAGTGGCAAAATTGAGAAAAAGACATTTTATCTAATTATAAATCCTAAAAAATTGGTAGACATTGGATGAAAAAGTGATATATATTAAAGAATTACTTTTATTACATATCTTTAAAACCATAAACAAAAACAACGACAATTAAAAAATAACATTATAAATTGAGGTTGAATAGCAAATACTAAAATATATCTTTAATAGAATATTACAGACTGAATAAATATGAGATGCAGTACCAGTGCACATAACAATAGCAATTATTAATGCTGTATGTCTGTACTCACTGCCATTATTTGCCATTAATAAGATATATATGCAATTAATTGAAATGCTAATAAGAAATTGGCAAGAATGTATTTCTAAATATAGCATATGTATATGAAACCACAATCAAATCTATATAATATAGTTCTAAAGTGCACTGTGCTGTATAACTACAAAATGTAATTATACAATAAACTAAACACATAAGATAAATTAATAATTAATACACAAGAATATGAACCAAATACTAGAAAGAAACAATGTATTAGAATCAGAATACAAAAAAAACCAATTGAATTTGTACCGTATATTACTAAAGTGCATATAATTAAAGGTATATGTAAATTTCCTGGATTATGAATGCATCTGATAGAGGAGAATCAGTAGTGTATAAAAAAAAATGTTTGCATGAAAAAATCCAAAAATAAACATTTACTGCCTTGTTAAATTGCGATTCGGCTAATTGAATAGGGCTCTACAGAGGTTTTTAGTTAGTGCAGAAATGTTTTAATCCTTCAAACTTAGATACCCCTTTAAAGTGATGAATACATTTATGGTGAGATCATATGTTAGATAAATAGTCAATGTATAGGGATATAGACTGGAAATATTCATAACAACTTAATCTATATTTAGATTGACCAAATCATGGTGCATACAATTAAAGTGCTATATTATAGATTTGAAAGTAATTTAATTAATTAGATAAATAATAATATATGGAAATATTAACTGGATAAGTATTCATAACAGTTTGATCTGTATATAGATAAACCATATCCCAATATCAATAACTTGTTCCATCAGAACAAATAGTACTAGTATAACCAATGATATGTCAAATTTATAACTTATCTTTTATATCTCAATGATCTCTGATATCAAGTAACTATTGTAAAAGGTGCTATTCAGTGAACCGCAGGAACGCTGCTTCTTCTCAGCATGGTGTCCCAGTGATGTCATCAAGGATGTGCCGGAAACAGGCCAATGCATGTTTCGCCGGTGCTTCATCGGGATCTTGATCATACTATTATTAGAAGTCTCACCTGTCTATTTGAATTGTATCCATTTCCCCAAGAATAGTTAGATACTGATAACCCCCTTGGGTATGAGTCAGTAACTTTTCTTTTGCAGTAGTAATTTAGTCAGAGCTACTGCCAGTGCAGCATGTGCAAATCATAGGGGACCACAGCAGGCTGCAGGCCCTCTGCTACTGATGCATGCTCTTATGCTTTATTTTAGAAGGTGGAAAGAGCGAAACCTCATAAAAATAAGGCTTATTGGATACAATAGGATTTGCGGTTGTGGTCCAGGAAGTTTTTTGGACTTTATTTCTTGAATAATCCTCAGAGAGAAATAAAGAACAGTTTTTTGGCACTTAATTTAAATAACATAATTTAAGGTCAAATTGTTGCTGTGTCATTTCGAGGATAAGAATGAATGTTTAACATTGCATTCGATGTTGATTTTTTTAAGTGTGGTCAAAACCTCCTTCCCTTAGAGAACTACTGGTCTAATGTATCTAGTTTAATTAAAATCTCAATTTGTGAGAACCTGTCCATGATTTTACCATCTGGAGCAGTAATTCTATTTCCTCACTTTAAATTATATTCAGGGGTTTATAGCATTTCTCTACAAATATGTTTGTGGCTTGTTACTTCACATTTTAATTTTCCTACAAGGTGTCCACAACATTACCAGTGCCTTATAAAAATATTTCTTAACTGTAGACTTAAAGGGCCATTGTATCAGAAAGAGTTCATTTGATAACAGTGCGTTTCTATTTTTAAAATGAAGTTGCTGGAGCAGAATTTACTGCTTTCAATGGATAACTGTTTTATGTCCCTGCCAGCCAATGAGCAGCAATATAGTTGTATGAGTCATAAGTGTCTGCCAATGAGTCATGCACCCCATCTGCTCACACAGAGCTTTTTCCTGTGGCATTTCCTGTTAGTTTAAGTTTAAACAAGTTTTACAAAAAAAATGTTTTTTTTCAAAAAGACTCTTTTATAGTGTTTGAAACATGCTCTATTAAATGCATGATAGAAAAATAAAAAATGTGCATTCCACGTCCCTTTTAGCTTAACATGTCCATTTTCTCTTCTTGCATTGCCCTATCTTTCCTAAACATCTCCTATTTAAAAATGAACCGACCAGTAATGAGAAAAATTCTACCATGCCACAGTAATGCCTAAAATTAACCATTGAGCATATGCTTAAGTTTATCAGTTCCCTGTTGGTTTGCAGTATATGGTGTTTGATTATAGCTGCTTAACATGCCCTCCCTATTGACTATACTAATTATCTCACCTCCTCAAAAAACAATCAATTCACTATATATATATATATATATATATATATATATATATATATATATATATATATAGTACATTTGTGTTCACATTTGAATGTCTGAAATAAGTTAAAAATCAAATTCCTGCTCAGAATTCCGAGAAATACAGTTATTCCACTGCTTTCTGGGAACCTGGGCCGGAACATGTATGTATAGCTGTGAATGTCCAGTATTCCAGATGAAAAAAATGAGAATATTGCATTATATATCAAGTCAGAAGCAATACTGGTGAAGATGTACTTTTGCATCAAACTAACTTCAATCCATAATGAACCCCTCCGCAAGACTCATCTACCATACACAATGTTCAGTGTCTGCAGCTCCTATGTGTCAATCACTCCACTGGTTTCCTGTAGCGTCCAGAATAAATTTTAAAATCATGACCTTAAATTACAAAGACCTCAAATACAGCGCTACCCCCTTATATCATTACTCATTTCTACAAATATTGCCCCACCAACCCTCTTCGCTCTGCTAATGACCTTCTTCTTTCCTCATCACCTGCTCTCACTCCCATCTTCAGGACTTTTCTTGTGCTGCCCTTTTTCTTTGGAACTCCTTGCCTCGCTCCACTAGAATATCCCCCTGCCTCTAATCCAATAAAAACAAAAAAATTTTAAGGAAGCCTATCACTTGCTGCCATAACTTCCACAATAATAATAATAGTAATAATAATAGGAAAATAATGAACATTAATGCTTCTGATTGGGTGTACCTAAGAGGTGTACCTTTTCACTTAAATAAAAATTACATTTAAATGGAAATAAAAACATAATTCATTATTTTAAAAAATATGAACAACAATTTATATAGTTTAAAATTCAGAATAACTGTGAAGTTTTTTTTAATGTTTCTACTAAAACTTTACACCAGCAATCCTAAAGGAAGGATTATGCTGCTGATAAGAAAGATCTTCTTATAAAAATTGAGGTAGTTGAAAGCAATACAAAAATGAATATGATTTTGTACTATGCTGTATAATATTATTTTCTATCCAGTATAAAAAGATTGGAAACATTGGCCAATAATCTGAATATGGTTTACTAAAACGTATTGCTATGGTAGTATTGCTAACTAAAACTCATTTTTCTGTAACCTTTTAAAATGTTTTAGCATTGGTTAACATAGCTGTCCATACCTTTCAGTAACCAAAATTGCCTATAATATAATTGAAAACAGAAAAAAATAAATGAAAACAATACCTCCAATATGATTGCAGACATAACCAGAGAAATTTGATTTACTGCATCTTTTTAGTAGATACTATAAAACATCTATTATATTAACTCCATTAAAACTAAAGCTGTTAATATGTAAAAAAAAAATTGGAACAATTAAAAACCAAAGTATATAATTAGTTAAGGTGTCTGCAGTGTTACAGCAGATATCTGAGCATATTCTTTTAGATGTGCTGGCGTCTGCAGTGTTACAGCATATTCTGAAAGTACTGTTATAGCAGTGTTGGTGCAAGGAAATATAAATAAAACATCACCACTCCTTTTCAAATTATTCAGACTGAAGACGACAAAATAAGTCCCTTTCCAGGTATATTTACAAATTGTGCCTTGTAACATCCAAGTAAAAAAGGAAAGCAACATTTCTAAGAGAAAAAAAAAAAAAAAAGAAGAGTAACTGGGTTAATCCTTGTTGGAAGCACCTTTTCGCTTAACTGACAGCAGTGTATATGTTTTCTATTTATCTCTACCAACTCTGTACATACAGAGAGAGGGATATTTGCCCATTGCTCCTTACAGAATTACTCATGCTCAGTTAAACTGTATGGGATCATTGTCCTATTTTTACACTCCCAATATTTTCAATGGAATTTAGGTCATGGCTCTGACTAGGCCACTCAGCTGTACAGTTGTTTTGGAGGTGTGCTTTGTCATGTTGAAAGGTGAACCATTTTCAACTTTCTGTCTGAAGCCTGTAGGTTTGCTCCAAAAATGTACCTGTACTTTGCACAATCCATCTTTCCTTCAAGTACCTCAATTCTAGCTGAAGAGAAACCGCAGGAGGCCGCCAACACAGTGCCTTACTGTAGGAATGGTGTTCTTTGGATGGTAAAATGTACTTGGTTTGGAGGGGTGGCCTAATACAGGCAGAGTCTGAGTGGTGCTATACGCCCTCCACTTCTTATTGATGGCCATGACTGTTCTCCATGGGATACTTAAAGCCTTTGACATCTTTTTATTGAGCAAAATGGAAAGTATATACAGTGACTTTGCTGGAGTTGGAGGATCAAGGGGATGAGCACCTAGTTTTTGGAATCATGAGTAAGAAGTGATCGATCTGAATATAATGCAAGTTCTTTGGAAAGCACCTTTCCATACTTAAATTTGTTTTGAAATGCATTTGCAAGCAATGGAAACCTCTATAAGCATCAACACTTATTTTTGAATTGTTCAAAATCATAACTGATCAAAGGTAGAAGCCCATTAGTTTGTTGTGGAACCTGTAATGTGACGGGTTATACCTGAGCAAGTTTACAAATGCATTTGTAAGGGGTGTTCACTTGTCTAATGTGGGTTAATGTGCGTAAATAAAATGGGACATAGTTTTTTTTTATTTTTAGAGTGTTCTACAATAAAAGGAACATATTTTGAAAGTGGGTGGTGATTTTCTATACCTACTGTATATAATGACAAAATATGTAATTAGAATCCCACAGTTATGTGAATGCATGATAATGAAAAAAGAAGAAAGAATAATACTCTGCTAAAATACTAGAGTACTGGGAACTTGTACATAAGAATACATCCTAGTTTACTACTGCTCGTGTAACCTGAGATATGCATTAAACAGTCAATACAATGTGTGTATGAGGAGATTTACTAAGGCATTGCAGTGGATCAGTTACTCTGATTAGTTATGACTTTATATTGAGCAACTAAGGTGATCTTCCAATTTACCAATGTATTTTTTCTTTCAAAATATGGATATGTAGTAAAAACACAAGGTAGGATGTTGATCACTGAATTTACTATATTTTATATTTAAACTGTATTTATCTTGTGTTTTATTCTCAATTTACATACAAATGCAATCCAGAAGCATCAAAAGTATTGCTATTAATTGTTTTTGCTTCTAGAAAAATACAGTTAGTTGGAGAATGTACTCTTCCAATTTGAATGATCTTCATTTTTTTCAGAACTTTGTTAAAACCACCACACTGTTACAATTTCCTCGACTTTCCATTAAAACAAAATTTTTACAGGTATGAAAAACATTATTTGAATATTCTATCATTTATTTTTTTGCAAATATAGAATTTAAAAAAAATTGTTTTGTTGAAAAAATACCTTTTCTGGGAAACTATACTGCACTTCCACATTTTGGTAATATATACAGTAGTTCATAATGCATTCAGCTCTTCATTTTTTATTTCAGAAGAGATTACTAGTGATGCTGCAGAGTTTTTTTTCAAGGCTATCAGCTGTGCAAGATTAAATTGATATAGCTCATACATTTTTAATGGGAAACTACAAATCATTTTTATCATGTTGTCTGTTTAACACAGCTACATAGTTTGTACATACTGTACCACTGCATAAATATGACAGTTTTTCAAAAAGATTTTCAGCATATTAAATATCCTCTTTTCATTTGCAAAAGGCAATTTCTGAGCAATCAAGTACTCAATGATATCAAGAGAACTTTGTGTTGCTATCTTGTATTTCAGAGGAGATGGCTGTTTAGTGAATATTAGATATTATTCATACTGTGAATAGTACATTTATTTTCAAGCTGTCTCTATAAATATAAAAGGCAATCTTAAAGGGCCACTGTAAGACAAGAATTTGTAGCAAGCCCAAACATTACAAAAATGTAAGAAGACACAATTAATGGGGTGTACTTGTTTTTACGCCTTGTCTTAACTGACCAGTAAGATAAAGGTGGATCAAACACATTGGCCCTATTCAGTCGAGCAATTGTTGGTTACTGGAGCCTGTAATGTAGTTAGCAAACTAATTTGATATTCAATTGGTGTCTTTTAGAGAGCCTCAAACGATCTACGGGTTACAGGCTGAAAATCCCTGCGGTTGTCAAAATCGTAATTTACCACCCATCTAAGCCTTTGATCTTTCAAGCACGCAAGAGTTACAATCGCTAAAATCGCAAATCGCTATTCAATTGCTACAATTCCTCAAGCCTGCAAATGTTTTCACACCCGTAAATGACAAATGTAGAAGAAATTCCTACGTGTACCGGATAGGACTCGCAAGGGGATTAACCCCTGTCCGTAGCACTGTAAATGCAAAAATATAATCAATGCTGCACTTTTAAAGACTGGGAAAGCAAATTAATCGCACAACATTCTCAAGCATCGCAAAAATTAGTTTTTTTCATGTTTCATTTTGGTGTCATATCAATCTCAGGAATCAATGAGTTAATACATACATATCAGGCCACCCACATGGACTAAAACAATATCGCCATTCATTTCTAATATTTTGTACATTGCCGAATTGCGAGTCTGATCGCATATTGGACCTCTAAATGCTAATTGATTGATGTGTAACCTCCATGTTTTACTGACGTAATGATGATGGTCTCATTTACTATTGGCTGTTTCTAAATCAGTAGTTACGTCTTTGCTTAATTGATCATGATCACGCTCTGAAATGCTACTTATGATTGCATGGTTTATGGTTTCGGCTTCGGGCCCATAAATTGTGGGCTTCTTCAATTGAATCACTCTGTAATTATAGCCAATTTCAAACCCGCAGATATACAGCCTGTACAACATAAACTACAGGCTTGCAATTGAATAGGGGCCAATGTCTCTGGTTTTTCAGTGCTAATTTTCTTCAATTAATAATATTTTTTTTTCCACTTTGCCTTTTGTAATTTTATAATGTGTTTGTAATGTTAAACATGCCCTTTGCAATGCATGACTTAAAGTTCCAGATAAAAGTGGCCCTTTAATGTATATGATGAATAATATAAAGAATCCCAGAGTGTAATGTCAAAAGATTTGTTGAACAAATGTGTTTTAAATTCTCTAGAGGTAGAATGAGGTATGTGAAATAAGGTAAACATTTTCTCACTAGTGAACTGACACCTTTTCAGTTCTTATGTCATTCTATGTTATCTCTTAACATTTAGTGACTCCATTGAATAACATATTAGCTGGAGAGGATTACATTTTCTAATGACTAAACCTATATAGCCAAATGTCCTAATAGTTAGTGAGTGCCAATTGGCATACACATAGAGTCATTAAACTTAATGGCAGGTAATAATGTCTTAGCTTATCTATTTTACAAGTTCTGTAGATGTTTTTAAAATATCAGTCTTAAATGAACATGGAATGTTCCCTGTTTTTAATATTAAAATAAACTACCTAAATGTTTATTTGCATGTTTAAACATCATTTTATTAACAATCGCTTAAAAGCTTTTGTTAATAGTAGATTATATTATTATTAAAAACAGAGAACCCATCCATAAAGTCATCGGTCTGTTAATTTATAACTGTATTAACTTGAGAATGCGACATATCATCTTTTCTAGGACTAGTACATTCTTATTAACTTGTTGTAACATTTTCAGTTGTACAATAGCCTAGTGCATGTTTCCCATAAAGAGAAATAACCAACAAAAAGACTGCACAATGAGAAAACAACAGCAACAATAGCCCAGGATGATAACATTTGTATAATAAGTACATGTAGCCTCATTTAATTGCCAGCTCACAACTTACGCGCCGACGGCCACATGTCAGCGAGTGAGTTGCGAGCTGCGGCTCCCTTCCGTCTCTGAGGCTATTCAATTAGCCAAGGCCGAGACTTGCTGCCCGATATCAGAAATCGGAAACCCAGGTTAATTAACCCTATTTAATCTTCACCATACCTAATTAGCTAACCCAATAACCCTATCTAGTCCTACTTAACCCTAACTGGAGCCAATAACCCAAACTGGGCCTATTTAACCCCCAATGTACACAGTAAACCCATATACTACACACCACCCTCCTACTTTACTCTGTTAGCACATTCACTACCACCCCAACACTGATTAAAGAAAATAAAAAAAAACACCTAATTACTGAAAATAAAAAAATACATTACTGAAAATAAAAAAAGAATACTATATAAAATAAAAAGAACACTATAGAAAAAAGAACACTACATAAAATAAAAAAACACATTACTGAAAATAAAAAACCTAATTTACAAAAAATAAAAAACATGAATTACAAAAAAATATCAAAATAAAAAAGTATACAGTACATAAAATGAAACATACATTACACACAATTTAACACCTAAATACATACATTAATACCCCTAACCACATTCAATTTAAACCCCAACTACATACATTAATACCCCTAACTACATACATTTACCCCCTAACTACATACAATAAAAATCCCTAAATCTGACCTAAAACTACCCCCTCACTAAACTTAGAATTGGGTAAATAAGCCCACTTACCTTGCCCAAATGCGATGACGGGTTTCTGGCCTTTGTCCCTAGCATAAGGCCCCATCCTTCAATACTGCAGGTCCAGCACCCCTAGAATAAAAATAAATATTAAAATGAGTCATAAACACAACATATAATACAATACATTATAAATCAAACACTTACCTTTCCGCAATGCCCCAGTAATTCTGGGGGGATACAGCTCATTGTATACACAGGCCATAAGATAGCTTACATACACATACATACAAAAATCTGAGGGGGATTTATCCCCCCCCCCCATCACCTCCCAGTTCCTACACTCATGCTGAAGAGTGCCAGAAGTTACCGAATCTTAGCCTGCTTAGAGGACCAGATAGTCGTGATGTAGCCAAGGCAGGTCCTGAAAGTGGATGGTAAAATGTTATATATATAGCCGAAATCTGACATGAGGTTTGCTAGAAGTTTAGTAATGATGGAGAGGTATATCTTTGGACGTGGGCAAGGACAGCCGTAATCAGCAATGTGGTGCTCATTGAAAGCTGAAAAACAAGTAGAAATGAGCCGAAATGTGCATGAAAGCTGCAGCACAATGAAAAAAGTGTGACCTGGACGTAGGTAGGGACATTGATAGGGTTGAATTTGGTGATGTGTCACTGAGCTACAGATGGTTAGGACTTATTGAAAGCCTTTGGTGCCATGGCTCTCAGCAATGGTAATGCCCTTATGGACAATTTTACTTTGTAGATGTGGCCCGAAATTAAATGGAGTAACCTTAATATAAGCAAAGTCACTATTTAGTAGATATGGCCCAATTTTTGATCAAATGTGCCAAATCTATATATGTATGCTTGGGAAAGCCCTGCTGTAATGAAACCATGATATAAGTAATGTCACTACTTAGTGGATATGGCCCAAATACTGATACAATACTGATACAAATGTGCCAAAACTGTGGATGTAAGGTAAAATCTACGAAGGGAGGCTTGTGATAGCCAAAGCGTGGGGAGTCTCTGAGATACATCCTCCAAGGTCAGAAGCCAAGGCTTGCAAGGAGATTGTAGCCAAAAGTGCTTGTTAAGCCCTGCCCACAGGAAGAGACGGGCAGGGGAGGGACCTTACCACTAATTATAAAATATTAATATTTATGTTTATATATGCATATATATATATATATATATATATATATATATTAAATGAGTTGGCCCCAGAGTGGAGCCCAGTGGGGTGTGGGGGCCCCACTCCGGTGCCAACTCAGAGAGGGGCCCAATTTTTTATTTTTTGCACCAGGGCATTCTATTCACTAGCGCCACCGCTGCCCAGAACCCTCCATAATTCTTCCTGCACCTCCCTAGCCCTCTACTGTACATACCCCAGCCCTCATTGCAGACAGTATTCCTTAGAGAAGACTCTGATGTTGGGAAAGTTTGAATGCACGAAAAGAACGGGACGGCAGAGGCAGAGATGGATATGTGAGGTCACTGAAGTATTGAACATTAGCTTGAGGGAGCTCAGAGGGGTTATGGCTGACAAATGTGCCTGACGTGCTGAGGCCCATTAGAAAATCGGATATGTCTACACCACAAAACAACAACAACTGTGCATTAGACTACCTAGTCAGTATATAGCATTGAATAATGTTCTCTCTAATGTGCATAGTGTTTATGTTGCTTTAGGGCATAAAGATACAATAACCCAATAACCACGTCTTCTTTCTTATCATTGTGTATTCATCCCAGGATTTCAACATTGTTCTAAACCTCGGCCTTATTGACAAATGCAGAAATACATTGCTGTGCTGTATGTATATCATATCAGTAGTTTTTTAAATTAGTAAATATTACACACTTGTTTTTTAGGCGCTTGATGCATTGTCTTTTTTTCATAACACAATAATTAAATTGCTACTTGCACTACCTTATACTAATTATATAAAAATATTTGTTTGAAATAAATAGGTTTAGCATGAAAGAAAATATATGTCAGTTCAAGTTTTCAAGTGGCATAAATAACATTAATAAAATAGGTAAACGATAAATAAACTAAGAGCTGACCACCAAGACAAATATTTATATTTACAAAATATTTAATTTATTGCAAATGCTGCAGTTTTAGAATACACATATATTTCTCAAATCCATCAGTGCTTAAGGAGATTATTGTTTGTATGTAATCACAAACATGAATTTGCCCCCAAAAAAAGCAGTGTATTTGATAGTTTGAATTTTATTGTATGTGATGAAATTGTAAAATGTAAGCTTATAAAAAAAACCATAATGAACCTTTCTCAGAATGATGTAAAAACTGTTAGTGAGTAATATTCTGTTCCAGTCGGATCTGTTCCCGAGCAACTTATATCCCAAATGATTTCCTGTCTTAAATACTTTCACATCAAGGAAATGAATGCTTGAGGTTAAAATGAAATGTTCTTTAGTCTTTTTTTTTACACTGTAACTCAGTCTTAAGAAACAATTTAGATTGCAGCACAGCCAGGGTAGAACATTTTTGTGCCAGAGGCTACTCTTTCTCTTTCCTCTAAAAGAATAGGAGAGCAAAGCAAATCATTGATAACCATGAATAATCTCAATAATGTTAATATTCACTGTACATTATTATTATAACTATTTTTCTTTCAGCTTTTTAAAAATGGTATTTAAATATAGGTTTATTGCCGGCTGTTATTATTGCTTCAATGTATCTACTAATGACCTTTCCTTTTCACTGGAATCCTGATTTGTCTGTCATCTGCATTGACCTGTGACCTTAACAATTGTAGCCTGCCAAGTGACTAATCACTGCTGTGTCATGGACAATGAGTATTGATTTCTGCGTCAAGATCTGACACTGTGACTTTAACCAATAATCTATGCTTCCTGAGCATGTTTTTGCACCTAGATCCACAATAATCTTGATCTGGACAGATTTCAAGACACAGGTTGATTAGTAATGCGTAAATTATGCCATGATGCAGAAATATATCAGCTGAACATGCAATTTGCTTTAATCATCTCTCCACCTGCCTAATTATTTGTTGTATTTCAAAATTACTCTCACTATGTACTTGGTAATTTTTCCTTTGTTTTCATTCTACATAAAATATACTACAAACAATGAAACATCCGCACTCTAAATATATGGTGGTACCTCGGTTCTTGTCATCCTCGGAACTCATCATTTTCAAAACTCGATGCGTCTCACTGACAAAAAATTGCCTTGGAGCTTGACGCATCGGACTGACAAAAGTTGGCTTGGAACTTGACGCTTGCTCAGAACTCAACACGCTTGCAACACCCTGCATTCTGTCTTTGAGAAAGTGGAATAAAGTTATATACCATGGCGTAGTATAATTAGTGCCTACAAGAGCCCAAGAGCAGGCTGTGTTTGCAAATGTACAAAAGCAGCATGTGTCTGCAAGTATCAAAGTGCCGCCTGTGTCTACAAGAATCAAAATGTAGACTGTGCCTATTAGAACCAAAGTGCAGTCTGTGCCTATAAGTGGCAAACAATAACCTCTCTCCTCCTTCTCCTCCTCCATCCCTTTGGACCATCGTGTCCTCTCTGTACAGTTAAAAATAAGTTAAATAAGTTAAATTATATTTTCTTTGATGTAATTATTGTTTTTTTTATGTATGTCTCTTTAGTTTTAAGGTTTTGTATCAAAATAAAATGTGAAAATTCTAGGTTCCGGAACAGATTATTTTCATTTACATTGATCCCTATGTAAACTTCTTGCTTGGAACTTAACCTTTTTGGAACTCATCCTGCCATCCGGGAGGGATTAAGGATGACTTCCAATGTACCACTGTATTCATAACATTTTATTTATGACTTGTATCTAATACCTATGTTTAAAAATTAGCAACAATTGTGACACTTCAGACCATTATATTAGTTAGCTGCTACAGTGGATAAATAAAAGATAAATTCTTATAGAATATTTTGATGTTGATTGTAGCTAGTGTTTACATATAACCCATAGTAGTTTGCCACATAGATCATGATGATAAAGGAGGTTATTATGGAACTAGGTTGCATAGTTTATTGCACATCTAGCCATATCTAAAAAACATAAAACCCATCTGTAATTAAAAATGACTCTGTCATCATCTAGTTTTTGAAGTTATTCTTAAATGAAAAACTGTTTCTTTTTCCTAATATAAATTCTGACATATTCACCATTGTTCTGATTTATTATGCAGTTAGCAGCTACAGAATACTAATGATTTACCTGGATGTGCTATTTTGTCGCAGAGTTTTCTTGTTTGTATATGTGGTGGCAAAAACAATGTACCCTAGTGTTATCATTCAGTTAGATACCTTCCCAAACATTTATCGAGCAATCTTTAAAAATTAGAACATGGAGCTGCACACTAGCATAAATAAGCCACTATAATGCTGGACATCTGAGAAAAAAACAGTTCATGTACTATAAATATAGTTTGTAGTGCTGCTTAAGAAACTATGAGCCTCATTCAATTAGCCGAATTTGAGATACAGGGGCCCGTAAGTGAGATTGCAGTCAAATTTGCTATTCAATTGGCGTCTTTTTGCGTGCTCAGATCGGGTTACGAGTTACGAGCTTGAAAAAATGTCGGCTGTACAACTCGTAACTTACAGAAGCCTTTGATGTGTCACTTTCGCAGGGCTAAAATTGTAAATCGCTATACAATTGCTCTAATTCCTTGAGCTTGTACACCGCAAATGGAGGAGAAAATCCTACATGTACTCGAGAGGACCCGCAAAGGGGTTAAAAACCAATTTGTTGCACTGTAAATGCAAATAAATCAGTAATACTGCACTGTAAATTACGGGGAAAGCGATGAAAGACATTAGAATGAATTGCACAACAGACTTAAGCCCGCACAACTGCAACTGCAGGAAATAAGTTTTATTTTTATGTGTCATTTTGGGGTTAAATGATCTTTGGTATCAATGAGTTAATACATATCAGGCCACCCATATGGACTAGAACAGTATTGGCATTAATTGTCATAATTCTTCATTTTCAAAGTTGTTTGCGTCTGATCACATATCGGACCCCCGAACCTGATTGATTGACTCGTAACCTCCATGTTTTACTGCCGTAATTATGACAGTCTCATTTACTATGTGCCTATTCAAAATGGGTGGTTACGGGCTCGGTCAATTGATACTGTTTCTGCCCACAACTGCTCCGAGCCAGTGCATGGTTTACGGAGCTGGCTTCAGGATCACAACTTGCGACTTGGAGCAATTGAATAGCCTTGCAAACGGAGACCAACGAGAGCCCGCAACTCGATCTCAGACATGCGGCTGTCTGCAATTGAGTTACGGGCTTGCAATTGAATGAGGCCCTAACTTTCTTATAAACATCAGTTGAGGTTCCCTTCTACATCATGTTTTAACTTGCAATGTTTTGTTGTTTTGCTATCATGTTTAAAAAGTTAATTATTTTTAAATCAATTAAATAACAGTAATTCATTAAACTTGCTTTGGAAATACACTGTAGCAGGCAAGTTATTTGTACAACAGAAAATACCTACATTTAAATAATTTTCAAGACCACTGATGCTTATCAGCTCCTGTGGCTTGTCAACATTAAGCAGGAACATTGGGTCAGGAAGAAAGCTAATAAATGTAAACTAACATCTGGAGATGTAATTCAAAATTTGCTTAGTGTTTTCAAAACCGTGCACATCCAAATTTTGGTTGCCATCAAGTTAATGTACTGAATGATACAATTTATTAAACGAGGTACCTTAATGAGCCGTGGCAATATTATGATCATTATCTTGTATTTACTGTCATTGCTTAAGCAGTTTTAAAATACTGCAAGAATTTCATAGAGTGATGAGAAACCAGTTGTTTTATTTGCCAACTTGGCCATCCATCAATACCAATGCTTTAAAATGGTACTGTATAAAACTTGAAAGACTCTTTTTTTTGGTATTTTATATTTGTTTTTCTATAAATGAGAACAGTAACAAATATATGCAGAGACTTGCATATATATCATCAAAAACATGCAGTTGTTTATTCTAGCGTAATAGCATAATATATTATAATGAGGATATAGGATATAGAAGAGGATTTTTATTTATGTGGTGTCTATGCAAATTAAGAACTTTAAAGGACTACTGCAGTTCAAGAGGAAGTGGCATTGTATAGTAAGCAGCTGCGAAAGTTTCAAACACAAAGTAATACCAACATAGTAAACTCTATTGGTCGAGACACTTGTGCTGAAGAGGCATCCTGTGGCAACAAGCTTTATGCTGTGGGGGGTCAGTCGATAAATAATTGTTTATTTTCTTCTCAAATTTGAATATTCTTAATATATTTTAGACCTGCCTGTCAGCCCCAACCCCTTTAATGACCTTATAAGGGTAGAGAAAGATACTGCTGAAGGATAATATTTGAAAATAATTTAATATAGAATATTTCTATTACAAATTACAAAAAGAAAATCTATGCATAATTAAAATAACTAGCTGCTCTCGCTAGGGCATTTCAGTGGTCCTTTAAAGGGCCACTTAATGCAGGGCAATTTGGATCACATCACAGTAAAAAGCATGTTGAAATACATTTAGAATTTTTGAAACATATTCATTTTTCACTGAGAAATTAATACATTAAATTTGTGTTTACATGAGTCACTGGTAAACCCCCAGACAGACCCACAGCAACCCCTCCGTGTAGTGAGAAAAATAACAGAAGAGTTAACCCTAAATTCATCTGTGCAGAGAATGTAATGCTGTAATCACCTAAACAAGTCAGTTGTGGCTCATCTGCTTCTAGCATTCTTGAGTTCAGGTTAAAACTGCTATACATCTTTGACTTCATTGTGCCTTCAAGGTTCTGCATATGTTGTTAATCATGGAACAGTCAGTAGACAGTACACACTGTGCTTGTAAACAGACCTAAAACTTTATTTTTTTTAGCTGTTATTAGTGTAATTAAAAACATAGATCATTTTAACATACAATCTTGTGCTCTTTCACACCATGAAGAACATTTACAGTGAGGTAAATGGACCTTTAATATATTTGCAGTAGAAAGCCACAGGCAGCATAGTCCATAAAAAGTGTTGTTGTTGGTTTATAACAAATTGTAACAAATTTGTTTGCTTGTTAATAAATTTGTGGCTGTACACGTCTTGTTTTAATGAAACACTTATTTTCTTTCCACTGATACAGAAAACATCTTCTGGGACCTTGCATGCAATTTATTTGCAGACACATTAATGTTGCTTCAATAGACTACTCGTGTTTGTGGGATAAGAAATGGTATTGCTTATTCCACATGGTGTAACTAGTGACATATCGACTTTAAGGTTGAGGAATATTTATATGTGTAATCTGGCATCTAGTTTGGGAATTCCAATTCCAACATCAGCAATAGTTTCACATATTATTTTCATTTCTGCAAACACCTAGTGCAATGCTGTAGTTTCTAGTCTGAAATATATTGGTATTTTGGTTAGGTTAAAAATGTTCCATTAGAACATGCCCCTCAGCACACAGTGTTCTAACACAGTTTCAGAACATTAGATTCAAAGGGCTATGTTAAAAGTTTAATAGCATCATACGTTATACATTTATACATTACTGCTGACTAATGTAGTGCTTTTACATTTGCATCATGTGTCACTGGAAAAACTCAGCATTGTGTAATTTTAAAAACATCTTGACACGATATGCCTCAGTGAATGCAATAGAGAGTGAAAATAATGCTGCTGTACATCACTTGCAATCCTGTGGAGTCTGAAAATCAACTGTAAACTATAGGTTGTTTCACTGAAAGAGATATGGAGATTGCACCAAAGATCAGGGCCAGATCATCCATTAGGCAAGTTCGGCACCTGCCAAGGGCGCTTCTCTGAGAGGGGAGCCTCATTATCACGCCCGCTTTCACTCTTCCTTGTATGTGATTGTGTGCAAATGAGCTGCAGGCAGATAGTTCTGATTACACTAGAGGAAGCCATGCTGCAGCCCACCCCCTGCACCGGAGCACACAGAGGAGGGACTGATGGCTAGACAGTGTGAACCTCAGAGGAAAGTCTTCCCCTGCGCAGCAATGGCTGTCAGCAAGGCTCGCAACAGAGACAAGGTACTTTAGAATAAGACTGCAAGCAGGTCCTCACACAGCAATGTTAATACATTTACCACAATATGCATGAAAAGCTTGTATCTAACAAGTGATCTAACAAGCTGCCTGCAGTTTCTAACTGGAAGCAAATTCTTAGCACACTATTTGTTTCCACATGGATAAGATATCTATGCTTACTGCTGAATAATAAGTTAATTTTACTTTTCAAAGATTGTTATTGTCACAAGAGTCTTATGACTTATTAAGTTTATGTATTATATATAGCAAATCTGATGTGCAGGTCAAAGAGTAGATTTATGTATCATATACAGTACTAGTAACTTGCCTGTCAAAAATGAAAGGGCAATAAAATTTGAAGCCATGTCAATGCTGTTTGCCACACAATTTAAAGCTTTTTCTACTCTGAGGACCTTCGGCGCTCATTGTAAGCCTTGCGCTGAGTGCCTTCGGCCTTTGGCGCTTATTGCAAGCCTCTCCTCTCATGTACTTTTGATCCTCTGAGCACTTTCGGCGCTCATGACAAAGACACATATATATATATATATATATATATATTTTTTAAATAATAATTAATAAATTACTTACTTAATATATTAATATACTTTACCTATTTCTAATGAATATATCCAGCAATCAGTAGCCCGAAGAGCTAACAATCTTTTTTTTATTTTGCTGTAGCATACAATGTACAGTTGGACTGTTGCTGCCCTGAGGAGAAAGTGTCATGAATGTCCCAAGTGTGCATTTGAAATAGGCTGCGTGCGCAAGGGCAAACCATTGGTTTAGTTGTGTAAAGCGCCATTTAAAAATTCGTAATGTTATTAGTTGCAAATTAGTGTTGTAAAATGGTGTAGTTTGTCTATGTGTGACGTGCCTCACAAGCATATTCCATGCTTCCTAAGTGTGTATTTTTGTACCTCGTACGTCCCTTTCAAAGCCGTACATGCCTGGCTGTGTTTTCCGCAGTTCAGGGTCGTGTAGCATCGTTTTAATTTTTTCGGCCGCAATTTTTTTTGACGCTTAGCCGATTTTCAGGTTTTGAAACTCCTTAAATTCGACTTTAATTCACGTGCAACCTCACTTGCAGATGTCGTGGCTGCCCCCCCATGCTGTGTGTTAGCTTTTTATTTATTTATTTATTTTCATTGTTTTTGTTGTTTTTGGATGTTTCGGCCATTAACTTTGTATTTTTGCGACCTTGTATTTTTTTTTTTTTTATATATAAAATGGCATAGTTTGTCTATGTGTTACCCACTTCGCAAGCATTTTCCATGGTTCCTAACTGGCATTGCTTAGATGATTTTCAAGTTCCAAAACTCCTTAAATTCAACCTTGTAATTTTGTATTTTTCTAAGTCACGCGGCTCGAATTGAACGTTATTGTCCTGTGGGTCATATGTCATATATTTTTTTTCTATGTCCCGTGGCGTGGTTGTTTTTTTTTCAAAGTCCCGCTTTTCTGGGTTGTGTTTAACCGCAAGTGAGGCGCCGTAGAGTCTCCACCTCCGCAAATGCAGTATTTGCTTTGCAAGGGACGCAGACCTTGCGAGATCGCAAAGCGTGACGACGACTCACAGTTTGACAACTATTATATGTGATTGGTTTCTTAATTAATTGTGCAATACAGACAAGATCGTGACTTTTACAAATCCACTTACCTTTTTCAACAAAATCCAAACAAACATAAACAATAGTAAAGACATTTTACCTGTTGTTGGAATTGTAGTTGAACGGTTTTCATAAGGTTCGAGGTCTACGCTGGAGCCCGGGGTATGCTGTTTTTTTGGAAGATGTTTATGTGAGAGGTGAGTATTAGTTAATTTAAGTTATAGTGATCGAATAGGTTGAATTTATCCAGTTTCCCCAGATTTCTAGAAAGTTTGGGTACGTGTTGTTAAGGGTGTGGGTCAATCTTTCATAAAACATTATATTATTTAGTCTGTTAATTATGTCTTTGAATAATTCAGATGATTTCCATTTTTTGGCCAGGTGATTTTGGGCCGCCAGATTTAAAATTGTAGCCATGTATTTAGATTTTTAGTGATGTGGGGGTTAGGTATAGCAAAAAGGCAAAGGTCTATTGAGGGCTTGATTGTGGTGTTTAGGGTATCGGATGCTACTTTGGTGATATTAGACCACATGTTTTGAGCTAATCAGCAATCCCACCAAATATGGCAGAAGGTACCTTTTTCTTTGCAGTTTCTGAAGCATTCAGGGGAGATTTGTGGGTTGAGTTTATGTAGTTTATCCGGGGTAAAATATGCTCTATGTAGGACTTTGGTTGCTGTTTCTAAATAGCTAAAGTAAACTGATCCTTTAAAATGGAAACCTTCAAACATATGTTTTAAAACTGTTAGGGCGGGAAGTACATTGAAACTAACTTGAAGTGTAGAAAATGTATGAGTTAATACTACTAGGTAAGTGGGACAGACTTAAATTTTGTGGAAAATACAGTAGGTTATCCTGAAAATGTATTACGTGAAACTTTTTAGGTAGATAAAATGGGCAGACTAGAATGTCATATGGTTCTGGTCAGTAGTCAGAACTATCTTTCTGTTCCATGCAAGAGTGTGTCCCATTTTATTCATGCACATGTATCTGAGAGGAAGGACATCTAGTTTGCTATGTGGAGCCATTCCTTCAATATTAGATTCTAAATTCTGTTGTTAGTGCTGGGTTTTGCAAAAAACTAAAAACAAACAAAAAAACAAACACTCACCTATGTAACTGATGCTTTAAATAACTATGTTAGACTATTGGAAAACTGTGTTTCAAAGGGTAGCATGTGCTTTGTACAAAGGAAGGTGTCAGTACTATAGCCAAGCACTCTGTGCACATATACAAAGTAACAAAAAAAACTGTGTGCTACGCGTACCCAGGGACATTTTAGGGTTCACTGCCTAGGGACTCCTAAAAAGTAAATCAGACCCTGTCTATCAGTCTACTTCTGTGTATGTGTGTTACTGTGGGTCTTTTCTCTATGTGTGTCTGTGTGTGTGGTCTAAGTGATCTTGATGTGTGTCTGTTGGTTTGTGGTGACTAAGTAATCTTGATGTGTGTCTGGTTGATTGCCCACCTTCGGCCATATAGTACACACCAATAAATGTAAATTACAAACATTCTCATATGATGTATTGTAAGGAAAGGCCGGCAGCTGATGAGACACATCATGATAACACACACTGACCACTTACATTACAATGCTGTTCAGGTTTATCATTAAGGGCCCACTGATGGTCAAGAAAAAAGACACTATGTGTAAGCTACGGACATAAACATTTTTTGGGAAAATTTGAAGTTTTGTATTCTTGGTTTATGAGTATAGGAATCCATTCTGTGTTTATTACATACTCCATGAGGGCAGGATCATGAAAATTAGTTTTTTTTGTGAAAGGGGGGTTGAGAAAGGAGGGAACAGAAAGCATTTTGTAATTGGAAAAGATTGACATTGACAAGCACAGAAAAGGCAACAATAGGGGGTCCTACAGGGGCTCCTACACTTTACCACCTTAGGGCTCCAAAAAGGTAGATCAGGCCCTGTCAAAGACATATAGAGATTGCACCAAAGACATGTCGGGATTGCACAAAGGACATATGGGTATTGCACCAAAGACGTGTGGATTGCATCAAGGACATATGGGGATTGCACCAAAAACATATGGGGATTGCACCAAAGACATGTGGTGATTGTACCAATGGGAATTGCACTCATATTTACCTTGAACAACAATCCCAGTGTAAAAGGTTTCATATATGTTTTCTTCAGTTTTTCAGTATCAACACTATCATCCCAAAATCAGTTTAAAAAAAGGGATCCCAAAATTGAGTTTATGAAAAAAAAGCATTTGCATATTGAGCCACATATTAGCATAAAGGAAATGCCTAATCATTGCTGAATATTTCATGGATTATTTAGAGACAAATGGCTAATACAATATATTGACAGTTTTAAATATTCTTTAAAATGAAATTAACTTGTTGGGATGACAGTGTTGCGGTGCTCAGAAAAGAATAATCATATCTACCTTTTATATGCTCTTTTAAAGAATTACATTTGAAAATAGGTCAAATGTTTTAAAAATTAAACAAAAGTGAAATAGCTTTTAATATATTAACTTTACATGCAATTAGTGGGATCTACATTTTTGGTTTCTGCTTATCAACTCTTTGAGGTGTGAGGAGACTTTTAATGCACAGAAATCTCATGTCTGTGCAATATGAATGTTGCAACTAAATTGCCCAGTGTTTTCAATATGCAACAGAAGGAATAGAATCCAAAAAGAAAATACCCGTTTTCTGATGCAACATAGAAAACAATATTTACATGCAAGACCCTGGTTATATGCCCTGGCCACCAGTAACCTTATCCATTGGGTCACCAAGCCCAGACTACCCTGCGTAAATTTTACTATTTTTGACAGTCGTTTTATGTGTATTATGTGTTTCAGAGTGTTTAGATTACATAGGGCCAATAACAATATTTTGAAAGTAGTATCAACTTAAGGGCAACCAGTAGCCACTTCCAGCAGCCAACCGCAAAACCCAGTTTGCTCTTTGTCCCAGGGACAGGCTAGGTTCATGGATGGATTCAAAATCGTGGTAGCAGTAAAATGGGCACCATAGACTTATATGGGGAGCTCCAGGGATCTGATTGAACCATATGGTATAGTTAACTCGGTTGTCAGACAACAATTGAAACATTTTGTTTCAAAAGACAAAGGTCAAGTGGTGTCAAGTGCTTTGCAAGTGATGTCTCTCTTATCCATTCAGGGCCAGATTTAAATTGTTGGAGCCATTGGGCAGTGAACTCTAAGGGTCCCCTGTGCACAAGTAGTGTACACTATAATTTTTGCTTAGTGAATGCTTACCCACATCACACACACATACAGACATCACACACAAGTGACACACACATACATCATACACACATCACATACATGCATACACATCACACACATGCATACACATCACAAACACACACATCACAGACATAAACACACACATACACGCACCACATACATATGCACACACATAGACATACACACATACACATCACACAGATACATACACATCACACACACAACACAGATACACACATTACATACATACAAACACACACATATACACACACATAACATAAATACACACATCACATACATACACACACTTACACAAACACATACACACACCACATACATATATACACACACATACCACATACATATACACACACACACACCTATATACACACACCACATACACACAGACACATCACATACATACACACACACACCATTTACATTTATTTTGTTTACTAGAGGGCAGCTAGGCAGAATATAAAGTTACGGTTCGCTTGGACTCCCTGGACCACACTCCTGAAGCTCCTTCTCCTCATGGGCAGAAGCAGTGCTGTTGGGGCAAATGGAAGGGCTGAGGAGGAGCCAGCTCCCGGCATCTTGCTGATGCAGTCTTGGGTGCTCTGGCTAAAATGTCCCCTACTCACGTCCTGTGACTGCAGACGGTGCTGTGCTTAGTTCAATTATGTGAAAATGAGGCATCACTCTCAGAGGACCGCCTGTAGGCTAGTGCCTATAACGCCTAATTGATAATCAGGCCCTGGATCCATTGTCTTGCAGTTAACCACTAATTGCGATGTATTTGACCTCTGTGAATTGTTTCTAAAAACCCCTACAATCTAATAAGGATCCAGAATTGTTAGAAATGTTATAGAAGTCCTGGTCGGTCCCTAAAAGTGAATAGTGAAGCCCCTCACTCTTCTAGCTGACTTTTCTCTAACTGAATAAAGGTACCCTTACCCATGAGGAGGTTGGCTAGGGAATAGGTACACACACACTATATCCTCCCCACATACATCAGATACACAGAACATCCCCTCCCTACTTACAGGGCTCCATGGTCCAGCTAACCAGCACACTTGGGAGTCCCTCTTCCTGGGACATAAGGGTCTACCCTGGATCCATGGTTCTCCACTTGGGGTAAAACCCGATCTATTACTGGATACTCTGCTGCCAGTGTTTACAATACCTGGACAAACCCTTGGTGTGCCCAAACACTGATCGGAGGTATCTGACATTTGAGCAGTAGACTCATCAGCACCTAGACAGGGAGATACATTTGCTGCACTGTGCCCTTGGTGGAAGTTCCAAGCCCATGTGGGGCAATTAGAGGTACCAGAAGGAGTTAAGTTATATTTGTTTATGGCAAATATATCATTGTTGTATTGGGTAAAAACTGTATCAAAATGTAAACTTAATAATAAAGATGATGCTCTGTTTGGGACACATATGTATGGTGTGGTTCATTTAGAGGTAAGGCTTTACCTGTGTGTGTGGTGAAATTATACTTTATCCTCCTGATAAAGCGGGCATATTCATGTTGAATGAAGAAATCCTATCTCTTCTATCTGGATTGAAGAACGACAAGAGATGGATGGAAGGGGCCAGCTATCCACCCGGTATTGATGGGGAATCCTGGAAGGTACTTGGGTTCATAGGGGTAGCTGGTCAAAGGTCATGGGGTCATTAGCTCCTGCATTTTTTTATTAGTTAACCCCTTTCCTTTCTATGAAAGGGGTTTATATAGGGACTAGTGACTTGCCTGTCAAAAATGCTGGGGCAATAAAAAAGTGTTGAAATGCTGTTTGTTACACAATGGGAGTGTACTGGGTGCCTCAACTATATAGACCTCTACAGGACACTAATTAAACCATGTAATAACACTATAAGTGCCATGAGGTCATCCAGGCCCCTTATGACACAAACTGTAAGCACTACACTATTAGCCCCTAACTATACCCCATTAACCCAACCCTGGGCCTATTTAATCCTAACAGTACACATTTAACCCTAACAGTACCTATGTAACTGTAACTGGGCCTATTGAGCCCTAACTTGTTCGATTTAACCCCATCTAAGCCTATTTAACCTGGTCTCTTATGGGGGTCTATACAGACCCTCATAAGCCTCTATTGAACCCCATCAGTCCCATAAAGACCATCATGGGACAGGTAGAACCCTAACATTAACCCCATAAGTGCCATGAGTGTCCTCCAGGACCCTCATGACACTTAAGTACAAACACTACACTGCACTATCCACCCAATAAACCATTACATCTAAACTAACCCCCTCTACCCTAACCTATTTACACCTACACTACCTACCTACCTACCCGCTATAAAACCCTTACCCCACTAATTATAGAAAATAATAAAACCTAACCCACAAAAAATAATAAAATCTAACTAAAAAAGCTACATTACAAAAAATAAAAAGGCTACATTACAAAACCAAGTCCCGTGTGTTTCTTTGGCTCCACTGCTCGCCTCTCTAAGCTACACTCATCGCCTAATTCGCAAAGCATGACAACGTCTCGTAGTTCGACAATTATAATATGTGATATAAGAGTACTGTATGTTAGGACAAGCTTAGTGTGTTCACATTAGTTAGTGGAACTCTATGGCAACACCCCTAGTACAAGTCAGTAATTTTTATAGCATTCTTTTTTGTCAGAGCCATGTAATAGTTCTACAAATTTGCATCTAAAAGCTCCAATTGCTCCAATTGCTCCGGCCCAGTCTTACAGGAGTTCTTATGGAAGCCATGGAACAGAGGCCTATGTCTCTCTTGGTGTTGGTTTCTTAAAAAAAATGAGCCTCTAACACTGGTCTACTTACACATTCTTTGCAAAAATTACTAATTACATTTTTTTTTATTTCTGCATTATCTCTATTCTGAAGACAACTAAAGATCTATTCACAATCCATCTACCCACTTTTTGATAGCTTGTGTCTATGGCCGGATTACTAATAAGGCAACATAGGCAGATGCCTACAGACGCTCCTCAGTAAGGGCCGCTTCATTTTGAGTTAAAAAATAATAATTTGGGGGCAAAGAAAAAAATAAATAAATTTGAGCACTATCTCGTTTAGCACCATCCCTCTTTCGGTTCCTATATTGTCCCTGAAGTTCTAGTTCTAAAAAGCACATATTGAAATTAAGAGGATGTTTATAACTGCATATTTGCAGTATGGGCAAAGTAGGCTGCGTGTGGGCAAAGCATGGTGACATCACAGGAAATCACTGCAGTACCTACCACAAGGTGCTGTTTATTCCAGGATGGCTCCTCCCTCATACAAAGATCATCACTGAAGAAGAGGGGCTCAGGAGTGGCCAGGTAAAAAGACTCTTCTGTGTTATCTGCCATGTCCATTTAAATACAATATTTAAATTGTATGTGTATGTCCCTCTGTGTGTGTGTCTCTCGCTATATATGTGCCTCTATATGTGTGTCCCTCTGTGTCTCTCTATGTGTATCTGTTTGACTCTCTCTGTGTGTATACCCGTGTGTTTGTGTCACTCTATGTGTACAGTATGTCCCTCTATTTGTGTGTCCCTCTGTATCTATGTATGTGTGTACCTGTGTGTCTGCGTCCCTCTATGTGTATGGCCCTCTGTGTCTCTCTAAATGTAAGTCCCTCTATATGTGTGTTCCTCTGTGTCTCTCTATGTGTATCTGTGTGACTCTCTGGGTCTGCGTACCTGTGTGTCTGTCCAACAAGGGAGCTGGTGCAGGTGCATACGGTGCTTGGCAGAGCCCCATATATTGTAGGGGCTCACTGCTGGCAATAGCTCCTTGGGGAAGTGGGCTTTAAATTGTTATGGAAAATATATCAATTGATATCTGTGTGATGCAATTATCCATAGTAGCTGAAGGTGAAATTATCTATATTTGCTGAAATTATCTATATATAGATTATATGACAGCTTATCCATATAGAGCCATTTACATCTACCTATATTTAACTATACATTATGTATTGATATATATATATATATATATATATCTGGCTCATAAATATGTTCCTTTCTTCTAGACTCCTGGAAACAGGGGCTCCTACGCTTCACTGCCCAGGGGCTCCAAAAAGGTAGATCCGGCACTGCTTGTGTCAACAACTGTATGATACTGCTTCCTTGATTTTCTCCTATTACGTAAACTCAGCATCTCATTAACTGAATTCTTGCTTGTTTCTTACCAAAACTCTGAGACCTAAAATTTTCACTACTGTTGAAAACTCTATTATCACACTAACCTAATTGTGCATTCCTTATCCTAATTTGTTAATCATCCCTCTCCATAATTTTCCAGTGTAATTATTTCTCCAAAAATGGTGAATCAGAAAGGCTGGCATACAGGTAAATATTGAATGCTTCAATGTTAATTTACTGAAATGCATTTTTAATTACAGCTCTAAATAATACTGAATCTGGAACCTACACTATAGCACTTTAAGGGCCTCTCTAACTTCCCATGTGCCTTCACTCCAATCAGCCATGAATGATTCTATCTTACTTACCACTTCTACGTACCATTCACTCATCCATTGTCTGCCCATATATGTTTCTGATCAACACAAAATGACTAAACAGTACTGCATTCTTATATACTTTTCTTGTGTTTTGGCATATCCTGTGTATGCAATGCCTCACGCATCATGCTCTCCCCAAGTTACAAATCTTTAAATTATCACAACTGTCACGATCTGCTTCTTCTTGGGGGCTTGATATGAACCTAGTTCAAACCTACCCCAGCAGAATCATGTAGTTCCTGTTCTCTGTGGCACAAAATATGGCTTCTGAAGAGGGCAAGGCCCAACAGCTACAGACAGAGAATACTGGATCCAGGTTACTTAGTGGCCCATAGCAAGACCACTCCCCAAGTCAGGATACAACACACAGAAATAGTCTCACACCTTGTTTATGTGAAAACTATCTCTCAACAACTTTATTTTGGAAAACACCATCTTTTAAACATGCATACAAAATTACCAGGAGGGGCTACCTTTAGCCAGCCCCTAACTGCCTCTGGCCAATCAGGCAGGGTCCCTACGTGTGAACCATGAGACTCCTCCCAGGTCTGCCCACTAGGTGTGGCTACCTAATTCATTTGGTCTATGACTTTCAAGGGAGAAACATCTCCCTGCCCTCTGGACTTTGCCCTGATTCTCTGAGTGGGAATCCCTGTAGACCCCCTGGGGTTATGGTGCCTCTATGTCTGTGGAGATCCCTTTGTTCCTGACTACTATCATTTCAAGTGTTTACCTTCAGGGCCATATGGGCAACTCCTGACTGAGAGTTTATACAATGGGGGAGGGTTGACTAATCAAAACATAGCTATCACTCCATAATACAATATACAATATAATACTAACATATTATAACCCATAACATATTTCCCCATTAATATATTATACCTAGGATACATAATAACCATGTACAGGCAACATATAACCACACAATAACACATAATCCCAATGTAACAATGTCATGCTCCCTTGGACATACTCACAAACCACTGACAATATGAGTCCTTAAACAATTAAATCATGACAACAACAAAGCCATAATGTCAATGATTTATCTTCCTCAATAACAAAAAAAGCCATATATACTACAGTGATGAACTGCCTGATTGCTTAAGATTGTACTACATGATGAAATACCAAAACCTACTGGAATGATGAGTGAATCACGATACATCAAGCAAGGCTTCCTAAGTTCCTATGTCTCACACTGATATCTGCTTTTTTTTAAATTGAAACTTTAATTCCCTGCTTCATGTATTTAGTGGCCTTGATAAAAATAAGGAAAAAGCAATAAAATATGGCACACACAAATATAAATCAAAAAAACCTCTAGCATAGAAATATGGTTTCGTTTTGGTGATATGCAGCCTCATTAAATTCGTGCTACATGTTAAAACGTAGCCCATAACATTGATAATAGGGCTTACGGCTATTAACTTAGCACTGTAAAGCAGGACAACGCTGACTTGCAGGTTAAGACGCAGACGGACGAAGAATGCTTACCGGACGTGAACGTGGAACTTCGCAGCCCTCAAATCCTTTGATCTGTCAAGCCCGTAACCGCTACAAATCCAATCATGCTATTAAATTAGTCCTTAACACTCAAATTGAACCCAAAGCCCAACATGTCCTGGTGAGGACTCGCAAGGGGGTGAAGACCAATACGTAGCCCTGTAAATGCAAATAAAACATATTACTATACTTTATATAAAAGCGAAAGTGATGTTAGGTCTTAGAATTAATTGCACAACATTCTCAAGCACGCAAATATGTTAATTTACCAGTTTAATAATATTGCATCAATCTGGAATGTTGGTCCGATTGCAAACTGTAATTGTAGCCAGTAGGACTTTGAAATCTACCCTCCCCTTTTTCAGTGACGTAACGATGATGATCTCTTTTTACATTGGCTCCGTCTAAACCCGTAACTACTGTCTACACTAATTGATCGTCCGTACGGCTGCAAATTCAACGTTCTACGAACAAGCTATGATTTGCCATTCTAATTTAATAGCACTGTAACTTGGCCAAATTTCAAGCCTGCAGTGGTTGCGAGCTTCACCTTGGAGTTACGGGCTTCAAATTTAATAGGGCTGTTGGTATTACTGCTATTACTAATTTAGGAGCATAGTATTATTATAAACAAAATCAAGATGAAATTAAGACATTGCTAAGGTTTGTAGGGAAGGAAATTGAATATGTTAAAATAAAACTTTAAGTTGTTAATGATCTGTAAATTGATTTTTAGTATTCATATCATTACTTATTTTCGGTTAATAACCATTACTTTCTGATACATGTTTTTAATGAACATGCAAGCATATTCATTTTTAATTGTAAAAAAAACTTAATCAAAAATATTAATTGAACTATGCTAAAGTAATCATAACCAAGTATCCAAAACTGATTTCAAAATATAAACAAATAACCTTAAATATTTATCTAACTTTCTGTTTTACCCTTTTTCTAATCTAACACATGCTGCTTATATCAGACACACATTACATTGAGTCATTCTATACATATTCAGACTTTTTTCCGCACCCCAGAGCTGCTTACATAGGTACCTGATACCTACCAATAGAAACACTGCATTCAAATACAGATTTTAACTCTTTTAAACCAGAAGTTGCACAATGCAGAGACCTACAGATCAGTGTCTGGCTCCACTGGCTTCCTTCTGCAGGGGGACTACACATCCCATGATTCCTTCCGGCACAAACTGCCATCACAGTTTGTTACATTGTATTCAATTGTGTTAGCTGTCTGTGATTGGCCAAAACGAATTATCAATTTTATGCTAATTTTGGCAAGGATTTTAAGTGGTGTTAAATCACCAAAAGCAACTACTTGCAAACTCAAAAGATTTAGCAAACATCAGGGTGAGTTTGTTAATGTTTATTCTGGTATTTTTTCATGCAAACACTGTATAGATATTTAGATATTTCTTTAACTTATCCTATGTATTATATCTGACTCCAAGTAAAGTAAGAATAATGCTTATTTATAAGGTTTCCACATGCAGAGTTATTATTGCCCATGTAGAAGTTTCAAATTCATAATCTATTTTTGTTTAATATCCATAAATCCCACAATTTTAGATACAGCTTTGCTTTATCTTCTAGCCCGCTCAATAAATACTCCATTTATGAGAACAAATTAGCAATGTTTAAAACTTTAAATTCTGTATCTTTCCCACCTGCACCCCATGAAGAAGCTATCTCTTGCCTCAACAAAACAAAATATTTGGTATTTTCGGTTATTCATATTTTCATGTCATCTATTAAAGTAACTTTATTAATAATATTCATTATTTGTTCTCAGATTTTTTTTCATTTTTGGGTAGCTCCACCACATGTGGAAGTATTTTTTTCTTATAATAATTGATAATTGATGATTAAACTTTTTTTTTTATCATGTAGGGCATCTTCTATAGATGTTTATTGTATATCTTATATTTTTGGGGTTGAGGGAGTTATCTTTCTTCTTTTGCAGGCGAGACCTGTATATGGAGAGGTATTAGTAAGATCAATCAATAGTACATTGGAATTAATTTTTTCACCCATGCATGATCATAAAGTGGTTTAGTTTATACCTGTAGATATGGCAGGTGGTTTCATTTAAAATTGTTTCGGGTGGGTAACCATGGTTATACTGGTAAAATCTTACATGTTAGTCTATTGTATTAAAGTTAGGTGTGAATTTGGATTTTATATTATAATAGCGACTTGCCCGTCAAAAATGATGGCAATAAAATTGTAAGGCAGGTAATGTTTGCCACACAAAGTAATACTTTTGGTCCTCTGAGTAACGTCAGCGCTCATTTCGAGCAGCGCGCTGAGCATCCTTGGCGCCCATCGTGTAGCTCGCTCATTGCGAGCCTGCTCCCGCTTGTACTTTTGGTCATCTGAGCACCTTCAGCGCTCATTGGAAGTCCTGCGCTGCGGCGATTGTCTATGTGTTACGTGGGTGTGGATCATTTTTCGTCCTTACTAATAGTGTATTTTGTACCTCGGACGTTCCTGGGTAAAAGTCTTATGTGTTGAACGTTGTTTTGTGTGGTTAGTGGTCGTGTAGTTTCGTTTTAATTTTTTTGGGACGCCATTTTTTGTCGCTTAGCTGATTTTCAAGTGCCGGATGTCCTGGCTGTCCCCCCGTGCTCTGTGAGAGTTTTTTTTATGTTTTATTGTTATTTTGCTGTGTTTTTGTTGTTTTTCAATGTACGCGTTTCGGCTGTTTCGGCAGGTCGTATTTTTCTTTTGAAAGTCCTGCTTTTTTGGGGTTTTCTTTTACAGAGAGTGAGGCTCCGTCGAGCCTCCACCTCTGCAAATGCGGACACTCGCTTCGCCTGGTGAGCTGACGTTGGAGCCTCCACCTCTGCAAATGCGGACCTTGCTTCGCGAGGTCCGCATTTGCGTCCCGAACACCTTCACCTGGCTTCGCTTTAGTAATAAACATGTATAATTCAATATTATGGGGTGTAACATTGTATCATGGTGATTGTTTAGTAATAGGATACTAATAACGATAATTCCCATTTTCACTTCCCTTTTTTTTAACTAAAGTAAGTTATAATAATATATATTCAACACTATAATTGTATTATACACACTCTTAGAATTGACAATTAGAATTTTCACTTATTAGGGATTAATGTAGGATGTGCACATATCTGGAGATTAATAGATGGCACTGTAATTGCCTATGTAAGAAGTGTTTTTTATAGACAATTATTATTATTTAAGTAGAGGATGTAAATATATAGGGAGTTATGCTATCAGAGTGTATTCATGCTGAATTCATAAAAATCCATATTTAATGGGAGATTATGTAAAATTGTATGTATAGGCATTAACAGAATTAATCAATAATATATCTGTATTTATTTATTTATTCATCGGGGAAGTTGAAGTGGATTGGTTTGACCTTGTAAATATGGTATATGGTGTTGTTGAAATTCGTGGTGTGGTTGGTAACCATGGTTACAGTAATATAATTTTACATGACAGCAGATTAAATTAAATTTAGATGTGATGTAAGTATCTATGATGTTATATACCTTATTGTCATATTGGCTATTCACTATTATTAAGAATGGAGAATTTCACTGTTTTTTTCATCATAATAGGGTATTCTATGACACAATATTACTTTTATACTTATACCAGACAGCATATATATTGGAAGAGTAATAAATACCTAAAAAGCCCATAGATTTGACATTAGGGAGCAACTTTATTTAAGTTCCAGTATGAGACATGGACAGATTTGGCGATCATTGGACAGCATTAAAATGATATACAAGTTGATGATTCAAGCCATGTGACATTGTTTATTGTGGACACAAGACATTAATAAAGTTTCAATACTTACCTTGGTAGCTGAGATGGATTTCGGCCTGTGTATTGATCATCTCTGTTTGAAAACCGTGCTAGGGTGGGATTGGCCAGTACAATTATGATGTCCTTACGGGGGAGGAACTTATAACTATCAATAGAAACTTTCAATTGTGGCATGGCCTGCTTTGTTAAAGCCCTAATGGCAAAGTGTGTTAGATATATAAGAGAGCCCTGTTTATTTTTAACATCCCTATATGATAACCTGGAAACAGTTACTATGAAATAGTGACTTAGTTTATAGATGGATACATAAAAACAAATTTTACAGAATAGATCCATGCCCTACAGAAAGCAAAGGTATCCAGTTATTGGCCAGTATTTGAGCATATTGTTATTTTATAGTACTGTTGTATTAGCATTAGGATATTAGTAACACGCTTTACTAGATATATACATTTGTAACTGGTTGCTTTAAGTACCTGAGGATCAGGATTTTTAGGTACTTTAGGTTACTTTTTAATATTTTCAAAATATATTTTGTGAAAGTCTGTTTGGAAAATTAGATGATAGGTACCTTCTTTATTACTACTTTTTTGTCATGTGAACTCTTTTCTTGAATTTTTTTCATTTTTCTATACGATAATTTTTTATTATCTTATGTTAAAGAAAAGTTACATTTTATGATTCAATGTTGAATCTGAGAGTGCACTATAAGATGACCTAATATTTTTGAAAATTTTGGAAATATAGTATATTTTAGATATTGGTAGTACTGGCTTTATACTAAATGTTTTTGGGATTCAATAAAGCCAGCAGGAACATTCTTCATTATTTGAGTTAAACATTCAAAGCTGTATATTCTCCTTCAGACTCTTCATTTTCGAAAAAGAAAAACACTGTTCAATGTTATCAGATACAACAAAGAAGCACTTTCTCTCAACTCTTTCAGATACAACAAAGAAAAAAATGCCTTCAATGGCCCTTTAATACCTACTATGCGGTTTCCTTCATTCTGCTACATATAATTTTTGAACTTTTTAAGCATCTTCCCCCACTGCTCTTATGTGGCTACCTTTGCTAGATCTTTTTTTACTGTAACATATAACCTAGATTCTCTTGTCTCTTACCTGCAAATATAAGTTTATGTATTCTAGAAACTTGTTGCTCCAAGTTTTTTCCTAAACATAACTTGTTAAAATGATTGCTTCTACTCATTAAAAAAGATCACACCAAATGCAATTAAATACACACAACCTATTATTTGTAATATTAAATTTTTTATACCGTTTTTATTTATTTTTATACGTTTTGTAGTTTTAATTGTGCACTCTTTTACAATGTATTTCAAGTTCAATATCAAAAGCTTTCAATTAGTTTTCCTTGAAGTAAAAAAGCAAAAACAATGCAAAAAAAACTGTTCATTTACCAATACGTTTTATCAAATAAATGACATCACATGATTTAAAATATTTGATCAATCCCTGCCAAATAACACACCTTTTAATATATTTACATGTCAGTTTTGCTTGGGTTTGAAATTTAGTTTAGACATAAAATGATTATGCAAAAACACTTATTTGGGAAATAAATACACTACTGCCAGCTAAGGTAGCAACTAAACAAAATATTTAATTAGAAATTCCATATATATTTGACTTTCTCCACAGTCTAATTTACTTATCTTGCAATAAATCACTGCTTTAAACCTTTTGAAATCTCCCCTGGGGGAAATTCCATCTTCCCCTTAGAGAATACATTGATTATACAGTATATGCTCTAAACTAATGTAACACTCACAGCTTTGTGAAACTATTCTTCAGGCTGACTGATCAACTGAATATTAGTCTAGATTTTGGAATGGTTGTTTCTGGGGAAATGTTTAGCGTCATTCTTATTAGTATTTGTTATCACATTTAATAGTTGTCGTAATTGCGAGTTTGTCTGTAACGATATGTTAAAAGTTACTGGCTTGCGCATGCGCAATGAGTGCCTTTGGTGCTCATCGCAAGGCCTGCATGACTTTGCTGCAATGAGTGACAAAGGCGCTCATTGCCAAACCTTTGTTGGTTATAATATATATAATTGATCCAAGCAACATTTTTATTTGCAGTTATGTAGGGAATAGTGATTCAAATCCTGCTGCAACCTGATTTCTAGCTTTAAACTCATCAGGCTACCCCCTTGGGACTCCAATAGAGTCTATGTACACATGGGGGTCAAAGCTACCTTGTGGGGAAGAGACCTTTCTTTTGTGTCTAGATGTTGTCAGTAGGGTGTGTGGTAAGGTATAAGCTTGGATGGGCACTATGTGCACTGGCATTATGACCTTTGCCAGGGTATACTAACCATACCAGATACCCTCTAGCCTTGATCTGAGCTTCATGTCCCCACATATCCAATATATGTCTCCCAATGTTTGTGTCTGCTCTGTAAACTGTGAAGCCAATACAATATATAATGCAGAACCCTTTCTTAAACCTCTTTAGGTTTCTCCCTTGAGGTGTACTCCTTGTATAGCATGTGTAATTACCTGGGTATATGGTTATACCTTCACCTGGATGTAGATTGTCAGTTATAATGGGATACCTGTTCTCCCATTGTTCACAATTTAGATCTTTTAGTCTGGGTAGTTTTATAAAGACTTAAGAAATACTTTTCTTCCTTCATAGTTATCATAAGTGGAACAGTGCCTAGGTGAGGTCTGGCACTTGCACAAACATAACAATTAGTCTTATTATGTGACTCTACGTAATATTTCATCCATTCCAGCCATAAGTTGAGGTCTGTGAACCCAGTTTAATTTGCTAGGGTTTCTTCGTACGTAGGTTCACTGATATCAGTAATTTGGGGTAATGCCTGAGTGTGTTGTACTTGCATTAGTCCTTCTGATATGAGTGGTGCATTTAGATCTCTGAGCATAAATTTACAAATCCATCCTTTTGCTTCTCCTCTAACCCAGCCACCCATTATGTATGTACCTGCGTCTGTGGGTCTGGGGTTCTTGATAGTCAGAATAAGTCGCATGTTAGCTCCAGTCTTGCCATTTGGCAAGCATTTGCCTGGCTTTATTAGAGTCATACGTTCAAGTAAAGGGCTTCCACTCAAATCTGTTCTATCTAAGGCACTCTGTGGTCTGTAGCCCCAAGCTGTCCCAGTGTTCCATCCTACAGCTTCCCAATTACTATATTTTTTTTCCCTAAGTCTGGTCTGTAACACATATGTATATAGATGTGCTGTGAGTGTCTTCGTACAAGTTACATTGTTGAGTCACGCTTAGCTGTTGGCAATATACAACATGACAATAATCAAAGGAGAATGTGATCATATGTGTTTTAGATGAATTGTACCAAAATGTAATACCATCTTTCTTCTCACTAATGAATACAGAGGGTTCTACTTTAGTTAAGAACAGACAGAAAAGGATATGTGTTATGATCATCATGATGTTGGCTGCTATGGGTCTGGTGCTGAAACTTTTTTGCAATGAGATGTGTGGATCCAAGTAGGCAGTCCTTCAAGTTTAACTGACGAACTTGAAAGGGACCATTATATCTGGATTCCAGAGGATTCTTTCTCACAAATCTCTTGACCAGGACCCAATCTCCAGGAAGTAGTTGATGAGTACCAGTGTCTACTTCCGGATCTGGAATAGAAGAAAACACTTGTGCATGTATTTTAGTCAGTGCTTGAGATAAAGCAATCACATAATCAACAAATACATCAGATTTAAATTTCAATTGCTGAGGATAATAACACCCTAATCTAGGAGCAGACCCAAATAGGATCTCGTGAGGGGACAGAGAAAACTTCCCTCCAGGGGTGTACCCCACGCTTAACAGTGCTATAGGGAGACTTTCTGGCCATGAGATACCAGTTTCTTGTGCTATTTCAGCTACTGGTTTTAACTTCACCATAACTGGTGAAACCCTAAGGTGTCCAACTTTGTTACAAT
The DNA here is from genome assembly GCA_027410445.1 of Discoglossus pictus. NCBI lineage: Eukaryota > Metazoa > Chordata > Amphibia > Anura > Alytidae > Discoglossus > Discoglossus pictus. The sequence continues at coordinate 403,024,846 of CM050165.1, read as the reverse complement.
TAAAACACTTTCTTGTTCTTGTTGGCTCTGTCTCCTCCTGCTCAGAAGACACCATAATGTGTGTAATCTCCTTATTACCTTGTGAGGACTCAAGCCCTTTTACTACTAATAACAAAGTCTCTAATGGCAACACCTTGTATTCAGGACGAGATGTTAATAAATCTTTCCTGATGGATTCTCTCAATCCCTCCACAAAGGCTGCTCCCAGCATCTGAAACTCGTGTCTGGAATGATATATTACCACTGACTGTTTTATCCTGTGTAATATCTGACAAATTAATAGCCTGATCTGCTATTTCATCCGTAGCGCATGCTATTAATAACTCACAGAATTCTATATCAGCGTTGCAGACAGGCGTGCAGGAGTTAACTACATGAGCAGAGACTAGCAGGGGGAGTCGCTCACTGAGAATCTAAAAATAACAGTATATGAGACAGAAATTGTCTCGGAGTAACTTTCTGAAACCTTCCTAAAGTAACGTTGAGTTTACTTTTTCTTTCATATACTTCTTGTTCCATAGTAAAGCTTAATGAAACATTGAATGTCTCCTATATCTTCCTTTTAATAAAGATTAATATTGCCAAGGAGTAGTGGATACAGGGCACTGACTCCAGCAGTGGTGGTATAGTAGGTGCTGTTTACCTTTAAGATGGGGTATAGGGGCGTTTATCCAGTGGGTGCGGTGGGCATCGTCATAATTTTAAAAAGGGGTTGGTCATAAAGTTATAGTCAACTCCCATTTTTCTAAGTTGGGAGCCATGACACGGTGGTGGTTAAGAGTTTCATGTTTTTGTTCCACAAACCTTTGGTTCACACCCAGAACCAGCCACCATTCTTCTGCCTGCAACCTCCCTTCTTCTCATTTTCCCTCAATGATACATAAAAACTAACACACACACAGAGAAGGTGGGAGTAGAAAGGGGATTGGTCTGCTATGCTAATTTTGAGGGGGTGGCCAAACCCCTAACACGTCTTCTCAAAATGCAGACCAATCACCTCCCTTTCCAAAGACTACAGTATCGAGTAAAGTTACAAACACACAGAAACTTCAGACAAAATATTTCAAAAGAATACACGCATATACATACATATATATATATATATATATATATATATATATGTATATATATATATATATATATATATATATATATATATATATACATATATACTCACAAACACACAGAAATATGCAAACTGTTACATGCAATGCATTCAAACAAAATAATCTCCCATGACATTGTAGATCTTATGGAGATTTCTTTCTTGGTTCAATAATCCGAAAACCCAACATACCTGTCTAAGGTGTGTTCATTGACACCCCTGATGATTGTTACATTGTTGTGTTTGTTACATAATCAATTCTCAGTCTGCGTCATATATATACTGCACTCTTAGGGGTACGTCTACAATCCTAAGGTACTGTTTCCTTTGAGATACCTATTCGAGGTGCAGTCTCAAAGTCTAACTCCGTGTATATATCTTGAATTATTTACTTTTTAAATCAATTTCCTCCTGGGACACACCTACTTTTACACAAACATTACTTACATGATAGAAACATGACAGTTATTTCACTTACCGTACAAATTCATACAACCTCATACGTACAAAATCTCTCCCTCCCCTGTATCTGTTTCCCCCCTCTACCTCCCCTGTCTCTCTTTGCCCCCTCTCCCTCTGTCTCATTTGCCATTTACGAATGTGAAAACATTTGCAGGCTTGGGGAAATTGATTTGTAGGCCAGGCTTTTAGTTACGGGTTTAACCATCGCCATTTTTTTTCATGCCCATAATTCAGAAGCCGTTCAGAGGCCGCGAAAAGACGCAGATTGAATAGCTAATTAGTTTGCAATCTCCTCCTGTACCCATTGCGGCTATCGCCTGTCCCCCTCTACCTTGTGGGCTAGCAACGTCCGCATTAGGCCCAGGGGGCAGGCGAGGACCACAATGGGCGCAGGGGGAAAGGCAAGGAGCTAATCAATTCGCTAATCAATTGGCGTCTTTTCTAGCCTCCTAACAGCTTCTAAGTTACGGGCTTGAAAAAAAATGGCCCATGTACCTGTTCATTACAAATTCCCTATATTTTTTACACTAATCCGGAAAATTATTTAGAAACTAACGACTTGCCCGTCAAAAATGATGGCATAACATTTTCAAGCCTTGCAATGCTGTTGTTTGCCACACAATACGAGGCTCGCAATATGCAACGTAACCTGGCCTCGAGGGTTTAATCGTGATGATTTTTTTTCAAGCCTGTAACTAAAGGGTTAACCGTCGACAATTTTTTTTAAGCCCGTAACTCGGAAGTCACAAATTGAATAGCAAATTAGCGTGCAACCTCACTTACAGGCTCCCTGCCTCTCCATGTGCACCCATTGAGGCTCTCGCCTGTACCCCTGGGCTTCCCCCCTCTATATTGCTAGCCTTGCAGCAGGCTTTGCCTGTCATTACAGGCCTTGCATAAACCCGCAACTTGCGGGCCTTGCAATGAGCACCTTTGGCGCTCATTGCAAGCCTCTCCCCCCTCAACCTTCCGGTATCTCGATGAGCGGCGAAGGTGCTCATTGCGGACACCGCAATGAGTGGCTTTGCTGCTCATTGCAAGCCTCAGCATGCGCTGTGCGCATGCGGAAGCCCATAACTTTGCGAACATTACACACAAACTAACAATTACGGCAACTATATATATGATTCTCCCATGAGATCCATGGAAATCTGTGGTGAAATATTTTCACATTTAACAAGGTTAAACACCCACATTTTAAGTGTTTTGTTCTGCATAATACTTTGTAACTACTTATCGTGATTAAGTCTGCAACACAAAAATCCAATACAAAATGAAATTTAACTTAACTGCTTTCAACTGATGTATTGTTATTAATAGCTAGAATAATTATAATTTTCCACTGTATATTAAAAATAACCAGAATGCATTTTTTTTAAAACATTAATGATTTGACAGACGGTTCTATAAATTATGTCACAGTAATTATAACCACCACATTAGTCTTTTTAGAGAATACTAAGCAATGTATTCATGGAATAATTATGTGTTCTAAACCAGTATGCCAGACAATGATAGTTTACTGTATAATCTGCAATACAATAGCATGTTGCATATGCACAATATAAATAACTATTGTAATATCTACAGTACATAATTACATATCATCAAAACAATTTAAGGTTACAAACATATATATATATATATATATATATATATATATATATATATATATATAGAGAGAGAGAGAGAGAGAGAGAGAGAGAGAGAGAGAGAGAGAAAGATCGAGAGACTTGTTAAAGGTTTTCCAGTACTGAACATAATCTGTGAAGAAATGTCTAACTAATAAAATGAAAATGATGAGGTGTAAATCAGAACACCAATCATAAAACTATTTTTATTTATTTAACATCTGTGCATTTTATTTGATACATTTAGTATAATTTTATTTGATCGCTATACAGAAAGTTGCAGAGAGCTCTATTATTATTATTATTATCATTTATTTATAAAACGACCACCATATTCCGTAGCGATGTACATAAGTTAAGTTCCAGACAAAGATAAATACAAAATAACACATAGCAAAGTAAGGAGGGCCCTGTCTTTGAATTTGGAATCCAGTGTCAATGTTTCTTTCCCCAAAGCACAGTGTAGGATTGAAACTTGCAGACTTACAACCTAAAGGTGTTGTGAGTGGTAAAGGAGGGAGAGAGAGGTGATGAGTGTGTTAGGGTGGGAGAGGTTACAAGAGTTGTAGAAAGAAGAAGGTCATTAGCAGAACGAAGCGGGTAGGAGGGGGAGTATTTGGAGATGAGAGCAGAGATGTACAGGGGAGCATTATTGTTGAGGCCTTTGTAAGTTAGGGTCATGATATTACATTTTATTCTAGAGGCTAAGGGAAGCCAGTGGAGTGATTGACAGAGAGGTGATGTTGACACTGAACATTGTGTGTGGAAGATGAGTCTAGCAGAGGCATTCATAATGGATTGAAGTGGAGATAGTCGGGTGGTGGGTAGGCCAACAAGAAGCGAGTTGAAGTAGTCGAGTTGAGAGATTATGAGAGTGTATAAGGATTTTACTTGTGTAAGATAGTGGCGAATTCTCGAAATGTTTTTTAGATGGAGAAGACAAGATTTAGTTAGTGACTGTATGTGAGGGATGAAAGATAATGCGGGGTCCAGTAGAACCCCAAGACAACAGACTTGTGAGGTGGGGGTGATGGTGTCGTTGTTGACAGTGAGAGAGATGTGAGGAATTGACGCTGTGGGAGAGGGAGGGAAGATTAGGAATTCAGTCTTAGACATGATGAGTTTGAGATGGTGGGTGGACATCCAAGAGGATATACTAGAGAGGCAGTTGGAGATGTGTGTTAGAAGAGAGGGAGATGGATCTGGTGCTGAGAGGTATATTTGGGTGTCATCTGCATAGAGATGATACTGAATGATCAATTAATAATTAATAGTGCACATTAAAAAGATCAATAGAGATCTAAAAAGGTTGAATTTGATGGACTAACTCTTTATTCCTCCAATACTATACTATTAATAATTATTTAATCAACAAATTAATTAATAACTAATCCGCATATTGCAGATCAGAGGAGATCTTAACAGGTTGAACTTGATGGACTGAAAGTCTTTTTTCAACCTTAATTACTATGTAGCTATGTAACTATGTAATGAAGCCCAAAAGAGTTTATTAGGGTACCAAGTGAGGATGTGTAGATGGAGAAGAGGAGAGGCCTTGGACTGATCCTTGGGGTATACCAACAGACAGGGGGTGAGGAGAAGAATAGGTGTCGGAGAAGGAGATACTGAATGATCGATTTTGTATGATGAGAAGCCCGATAGAGCAGTGTCTTGAATATAGAGGGAGGAGAGGATATGGAGTAGAAGTGGATGGTCGACCATGTCAAAGGCAGAAGAGAGATCTAGAAGAAGAAAAATTGAAAAGTGGAAGTAGAGAGATAGGGCGGAAGTTAGATGCGACGTCAGAGTCAGATGAGGGTTTTTTGAGGGTCGGTGCAATTATGGCATGTTTTAGAGAAGATGGAAACATGCCAGTATTTAGGGAGCGGTTGGAAATATGTGTGAGAGCTAGGAATAGTGTGGTAGAGAGGGGAGGGACAAGCTGAGATGGAATAGGATCCTGAAGACAGCAAACATTAGCACACTGCAAATGCTTCTTCTACCCCCACCCCTTTTCTCTCGTGACTAACAACATTTTGATTTTGTTCATCTAAGGGATACGGATGGCACAATACACTGACATCCAGCATGGGTGGAAATAATATAAAAAAATGGAAGACCTCAAATACTTTTGCACCAGAGGCCTCCCTTCACTATGCAACTTACTGTAATGCTTTAAAGGACCATGATGTTAAAATATTGCCAGTGTAAAATCTTACAAAGTAAATTATAATCATGCATACAATACATTGTGATGCCTCTGCTGTTTGCTAGAGGCATTGATGATACTTTGATGGTTTTGTGTGTGATAGCAGGGTTTTTTATTGTTACCTTGCAATCGCCTGCTTCTGAGCATGTGTAGTTGAATGGGACAAGTGTCAAATACAAAGACTCAAAAGAGACAACAAATCTTCTTTTCTGTCCTACCACTGCACAATAGACCATATAAAACCCCCTCATGCTTCAAGTAGTAAGTTCTATTGACAGAAATATGGAACCTAATATACACATGCATATTCATTCTTTAAAATGCTTGTATGCAAGCTTACACAATGCTAAAGTTGTTAAATAAGCATTGCATATAAACGTTAAATATGTAATGGTTGTGTTTATTTGTTTGGCTTTCTAAAACAGCTTGCCCACTCTCAAGTTTGATAATTCAAAAGACAATATACAAAAAAGTTGGCTACAGTGGTGCGTTAACTGTCAAGATCCTCAAGACTGATCTGTTTTCTAAATTTATCACTGTATAGCCTACTCTCTCCATGTAGACAAATATTGATTAACATTATTTAAAATTAAATACATATATATATTTTTTAATAATAGTACCTTTATTATATTTTTTTATTTATCTGTTTCCTTATTTATTCATTTTATAAACAATTTTAAAATGACAAAAGTTTATTTATGTAAATTTACAGTATCAGTCATCACAGTAAAACTTAATGTAACATGGCCTTCAGAAATCTAGAAAGTTTATTATAACTTCCATAATATTTGATAGTCAGGACATAATTACATAGCCGTTAAATAATATGCATCATAAAAACTAACAACTAACATTTATTGCTCTGTGTATGTTCTACTAAATGCTTAAATGGATTCTGAAACTGTATGATAGGTTTGCAACACAGGCAATTACTAAATCTATTTCTATTGTGTAAATAATTGGATTTTATACCTGTTTTGAGATTACAAAAATGTGAAATCATTTAGGGTCTATAACTGCGGAATACATTTTCTTTTGTTGTGGGCCTGCATTTTGTGGCGTAAAAATGGATTTACCACATGAATTTTTGATCTACAAATACCCCTTATTAATACAAAATGGCTACAATCAGGCTATAATAATTAATATAACAGAATTTGTAATTAGAGCCAGTTTAAAAGTAACATAACTTGTTCTGAGATGTTTTTTTCTGGTGATGCCACCAGCTCTGAGTACAAATCTGTTAAATAATTGATGTTAGAATTATCACAAGTATAGTGTTTTGTTGGTTAAAATATTGTGGATTCCATGTTTTAGTATAGATAGTGACAAATGCATAGCCTCATTGAGGGTGGGTTGACCTAGTTCTATACTGTAATGTACAGTAAGATGAGAAAGTATTTGGATTGTCCCAAAGAAAAGTACATTAAGTTGCAACACAAGTAGGGAGGCATTAGGGAGAAGCATCTACAGATAACATGATGTATTCACTATGGGATGGGAAAGCATTGTAACTTGTATATGACTGCATGATTATTATTATTAATATTATTATTATTGTTTATTTGTAATGGCCAACATTCTCTGCATCACTCTACATAAGTTAAGTTCCAGGCAAAGATAAATACAAATTAAACATAGCAAAGCATGGAGGGCCATGTCTTTGACCTTGGAATCCAGTGTCCATAGTGCTTTCCCCAAAGCCCCTTGCAGTATTGAAACTTGCAGACTTAAAACCTAAAGGTATTAATTCATAATGCATGCATGATGGAGAACTGCTGCTGTGGAGTGTACCTGTTATACCCCAGTAACTGTTGAGTAAGCTACTTTCTAAAAAAAATGCACTTGTTCTTCATTTAACTTCTTCAATGGAATTTATCTGCATGGTAAAAACATGTAAATTATATATGCTTTGCTTTTCATTCATATCTATGGTGTGATATACCTTCTCTCAGGATATGCCACAAATCCGCAGTTCATTTAAAAAAAAGATAGAGAGAAAAGAGGGCGGGCGGGGGCAACATAGATAAGAGACTAAACGGGGAAGAAAAAGAAGAAGAGAAAGATCCAGATAAATGGAAGATGGGGAGGTTTTTTTGTAGTTATATGCCTCTCTTGCGGCTGGTATGAGTTTTTCTACCAAGTTCCCTGCCATCCAATTCGTAGTATCCATAAGTCCCAATATGAGGCCCATTTATTTATAGCTGGTGTCTAATTCGGCTAAAATCTGGCGCATAGAGTATATGTATTTGATATTCTTCATTACTGCCTCAAACATTTTTAGTGAGCATGCATCTGGTGGCCAAAAATATTTGGTTCGAAAGAAATTGAGCCTCTGTGAGATTTGGTATAGGAAAGCCCAATAGGGCTTCTTCTGGCTTTTGAGGTATCTGAAAACCCCACAATTTCGCTAAGATTTTATAGGTTTCAGTGCATATGTGGGCTATTTTAGGACAGTCCCACATCATATGCATTAAAGTTCCAGTGGCTTTGCACCCTCTAATGCATTGTCCTTCGAAGGATGGGTTTGTAAGCTTCATTCTTACAGAAGTTAGATACCACCTTGTGATGGTTTTATATGTATTCTTTCTAAGGATTATATTGAGGGAAAAGTTCATAGCATTTATATGGATTTTGTTCCATTGTGCATTATCTAGGGTGATATTTAGTTTGTTTTCCCAGGAATTCTGGAAAGGGAGTTTAGTAGGTGTGGCCTGGTCGATCAGATATTTGTAAATGATAGAGATACATTTTTTCACTGCTTGGGTTGTACATATAACATTTTTCGAAAGGGGTTTGCAAGCTGATTTATTTTCTTTTAAGATACGGGTAAGAGTGGAATTAACAATTGCCAGGTTAAGCCATTCTTAAAGGGTAAGCGTTTTTATTTTGCTGAAATTCTTGGTGGACCATTGTTGGATTTCTGTCAGTAACTCTGCGGCAACAGTTAAGCTTTTGCCTATCCACCATTTCAGTTGAGAGTTTTTGTCTATCAAAGTGTCTTTATGGGTAGCCAAAGAGGAGTTAGCCATGATCCTTTCTCAATTAAATGCACTCTTTTTTATTTGGTTCCAAACAGTGAGGGAATGCGCCACGCTATTGGGGAGTTGGGTTAAATACATTTTTTGGTGTAGGCTTAACCAAAGTGACTGAGTAATCAGTATGTTCTGTTCCTTAATGGTGTTGTTTTCTATTTTCACCCACAAAGGTGCAGAATCTTTAGCAAACCACTTGGTTAATTGCGCCAATCTTGAGGCTTTGTGGTATTTTAGCAGGTCTGGTTGGGTTAGGCCTTCTTTGTTTTTAGAAGCTGTCATAGTGGCTTTGTTTACCCTCGGTCTTTTGTGACCCATATAAAGCGGTTGATTGCTCTTTAGAAGTTTTGTATGTCTTTTGTATTGATCGCTGTTGGGATTGCTCAAAAGAGGTATAGCAGCTTAGGGATAGCATTCATTTTGATAGCTTGGTTCTTTCTAAGCCAGGAAATTTTGTATGAGGACCAATTGCTAACGTCTTTGAGTAGTTTTTGAATGACCGTGGGATAATTTGCATTGTATATTAAGTTAGAGTTCTTGGGAATATGGATGCCTAAGCATTTAATGTGCCTTTGGGGAAATTCACTGATAGTAAGGTTTCTACATTTTTCTGTAATTAAACATTTAGGTCTTCACTTTTGCTGGTGTTCACTTTAAAACTTGAAATGCTGACAAATTGTTCTAAAATGTTAAATAGATTGGAAAGTGATGATGAGTAAAATATTGTCTGCGAATAGACTTAACTTTTACTCTTAACTGCTAGTTGTATTCCATTTACGTTCAGGTTGTCCCTTTTGCCTATGGCTAGAGGCTCTATACATAGGGTGAACACTAATGCTTCTATATTCTTCTTAATACATGCTAATACCCTGCATGTATTTATTTAAGGTAATCATATTCCCTCTATTTTAATGTGGTTAGTCTTTCTACATAGCTTAGCCCCTCCATTCCCCTTATTAGTTTTGCTGCCTGTCTCTGCACTACTTTAACCAGCTCTAAAATGTCCTTTTTATGAAGTGGTGTCCAAAACTTTACTGAATATTCCAAATGAGGGTGTACTATGCATTTGTACAGCAGCATAATTACATTTGCTTCCCTTGCTTCTAGACCCTTCATAATACATACTAATATTTTAATTGCCTTTGCAGATGCTGCTTGGCATTGAGTACTGTTACCTAGATTGTTGTCCACAAGTACTCCCAATTTCCTTTCAATATCGGAAAGCCCTAGATTTGCTTCATTAAGATTATAAATTGCATAACTATTTTTCCTTCCCAAATGTACAAAATTTACATTTATTCGTATGAAGTCTCACCTGCCATTTAATTGCACATTTCTCTAGTTTATGCAAATCACTTTGAAGGGATAGTATGTTATTTTCTGATTTAATTACCTTGCACAACTTAGTGTCATCACCAATAAATGAGACAATACTTTCCAATTCTACTTCTAAGTCATTAATAAATATGTAAAAAAAGGAGAGGACCTAATGCTGAACTCTAAGAACCCCACTTACAACATTAGTCCAATTTGAGTATGTTCCATTTACAACCCTTTGCTTCCTGTCTTTTAGTGAGCTCTCAATCCATGGGTAGATATTTACTACAATTCCTGTATTCCTTAGTTTTGACAACAGTCTTCATTGTGGCACTGTATCAAAAGCCTTTGAAAAATCCAAAAAGACTACATCCACTGAGTTACCCTGATCAAAGTCCCTACTAACCTCCTCATAGAAACGAATTAGATTTATTTGATGCAACCCATCCCTCATAAATCGGTGTTGGCTCCTACTTATAATCTTGTTCAAATAGACATATTCTTGTAATTTACCCCTTATTAACCCTTCTCGCTACAGAGGCGTATAATTCCCTGGATTTGCTCTTGCTCCCTTCATAAATATAGGTATCACATCTGTTTTCTTTAGTCATCTGGTAGCGTGTTAAGTGAATCTTAAAAAAAATATTTGGCTATTACAGACCCCAGTTCCCCAGTACCCTTGGATGTATTCCATCAGGACATGGGGCTTTTCTTAACATTTATTTTTTACAATCTCCTTTGGATTTCTTCCTGCGTTAACTAATTATTTGGCAAATTTAGTATAGCCCTTTTTTGTTGCAGTGTCCCAACCACTGGTACCTCCCTTGTGTATATCACAGAAAATAACTTATTTAGCTTATCTGCCTTTTCCTGATCACTAACTATCAGGTGGCCTGTTTCACATTGTAATGTTCCTATAGCTTCCCCATTAATATAATTAAAAAAATAGGATTAGTCTTTCTCTCTTTTGCAATTAATTTTTATTCTGATCACTGTTTCCCAAAAGTTCCCCTTATTTCAACATTTGATACTATCAGCCTTATTAAATTGCGATTCGGCCAATTGACTTGGGCTCTATATAAGAACATAGCCTTTTTTTTTTAACAAACGTTTTTAATTAGTGAACTTTTATAAAAAAGCAAGATCTTCACTAACTAAAAAATCTGTAAAATAAATATGCTATGTGCTTATACAGAGCCCTTTTCAATTGGCCGAATCACAATTTAATAACGCTGTATATCATTATTATTCGTGATGGCTAAATTCAAGATAGCCTCATTTCTAGTAGGTTCTTGTATAACCTGGGACAGATAATGATCCCTGAGTGTACTCAAGAACCAGCTCCCCTTAGCTGAACTGCTGGTCTTATTCATCCCGTTTTTTTCAGGGTAGTTCAAATCTCCCATTATTCAAACTTGCCCATGCTTAGCTGCATTTCCAACCTGTAACAATAATTGCAGTTCCTCAAAAAAAAAAAAAAAAAATATAAGAATATAAGTCCACAGAGGGCAAACTTTCAGAAAAACTATACTTAAACTGTACAATCATGTTATGAAGCAGCATAGACTGTATTCTTTTTTTAAGGATTTATGGAAAAATAATACTTACCACTTGAAAGCTTGGTAGCAAATGCACCTACAAATGGAAAAAGGCAAGCGTAAATAAAACAAGTGGTTACTCATTTATAACAATATATTTGACTAAATTCTACTAAACTTTGTTTGGCTAAGTAAAATGAAAAAAACTGCAAAGCAGTATCATAAATGCATACGATAAGTATATCTAAAAAGATGGAGCAATTATTTTATGCCTTCTGCCAAGATAATAGAAACTAATGAACTAGTCATCCCTTAAACGTATGTACATGAAAATAAAACAGCCTGGAAAAAAGTGACTGAGCAAGTAAAGGTATCTGGATCACAGCACAATGGGCCATATGTTCATCTTGGAGAACTCTTGAAGAGATGTGAATCTTAGAGAACTCTTGAAGACTATTTTGAGATGTCAGTTATTAATAAGCCAAGGTCAATAAGCCATTTATAAGGTTGAGGAAAATGTATTTTATTTAATAATGGAAGTAATCAAATAAAAATTAAGCTCATGGCTTACTGTTATTGTTGTTAGTTTTTAATGTACTTGAAAAATGTGATATTTTTCTGAAAATATAATGGCCCTTTTAATATGAATGCAAGCAATGTTTGTTTGAATATGAAATAAGTAAATTGATATTTGAACTTGTCCATTGTTTTACTATATTTAATATACCATAAAGAGTTCCTCTCCCTTATTTATGTATACTTCATATTTTTTTTTAAATTTCAGTGTATAAGGTTAAGATATTCACCCATGCATTGTCAAAATGTGCGAGAGAAGTTTAGAAACAATTATTGTACACTACACATTGCAAAGTATCCTTAGGCAAGGATCAGCAATTTTCAATTAAACTCATTAGATGTGCAAGAGTGCAGACTGAAGTGTGTTATAGAATTTGCATTTACATTATAACATTTAATAAAAGAACATAATTATAAATAGTCAATCAACAGTTAGCTAGGCATCTGCAGCATAGGGTCTACATTTCATTTACCTCTTGTGTATATAAAAGGATACTGAAAAGAAAGGCACAACATTTTCAATAGACAAATGTTTGCTTCATGACACACACTTGATCCATTATTAACAGCAAAAAGCCTGCACTGCTCCATCATGAGAAAAAAATAAAACAATACAGGTAACAAAAACTTTAACAAGTAATATGCAAGTAACATATGACTAGGAGCTCATTGAAATTATATGTAGCACCAATTGTATATAAAATTATTGACTTATTGAGAAGTACATTTGCTGAGTATTTTCAGACCTTCCTCTGTATCATTTATATATATGAAAAAAATACAAGAATTTATTTGTATGTACCATTTATATTTTGCACTTCCATTTTTGTAAGATGTGCAAGGTTTGGTGAACCCTTATAAACTTCCATGTTACCTTACATATTTACTGAGATTTACTTAGATCTGATAACCCGAAATGGTTCTTCACACCTGATTTTGTACATCTGACCATATGAGTTACAACAGTTTCCATAGTTTCCACTTTTGGAGTATATATATTTGTCTTAAAAATAATATTTTGGTGATATACAGATATTTGTCTTTGGTTACCAATGTAATAACATCATTAAATTGGGTGCTCCAGTACTACAGAAGTAATATAATAATCACAGTATATTGTGATGGGAACTAGATATGCCTATTATAGTTTTAACAGAAAACCAAAAGAAATAAGAGACAATTGATGTCAAAAACGTAACTCTGTCATATCTCCTCCTTTGATGTTTCAAGCCTGCAAATGTTTCCAGTGTTAAAGGGACAAAATCGATATTCAATTACAACAATTTAATAAGCCTGCAATTGCCTTCAAACCCGTAAATGGCAAATGTATAAAAAAAATTATATTAGTACTAGGTAGGACTCACAAGTGCATTAAACACTTGTTCATAACACTGCAAAAGCAAATAAACACACACTTGAAAATACTAGGAATGCAATGAAAGACATTAGAATTAATTGCACAATCATCTCAAGCTCGCAAATCTGCAATAAAAAAAATATTTTTTTATGTTTTATTTCTGTGTTATATTAATCCTGGGAATCAAGGAGTTAATACATATCATGGAACCCGCATAATTAGAACAGTTGCTTATTTGATCTTTAATTGATTTTTATTGATTTCTACATTTCTGGATTGCAAGTCCGATTGAAAAACAGAGCTCTAAACACTAATTGATTGTAGTTTAAACTCCATGTTTTACTGATGACATGATGCCGGTCTCATTTACTATTGGCTCTGTCTAAAATGGGCTTTCTTAATTGATCATGATCATGCCCTGAGTTCATGGTTTGCGTGTTGGGGCTGTGAGCTTGTAATTGCGGGCTTGAGTCAATTGAATACATCTAGATATGTAACGAATTTGGAACCTGCAGCCAAAAGTTCAGTTTGAAGGTAATTATGAGCTTGCAATTAAATGGGGACCCAAGTCAGCAGATACCCTAGACATAAATTACATATATTATTTACAGACTGGGTACAGTAATAGCTACTAAAAAACACACCAAAAACAATTGATAACCTATAACCCAAAAATCCATAACCTATTTCTAGCATTGCAAAATTGTACCAACCCCTTCTCACAATTCCAGAAATCTTATTGCCTAAACCAGGGAAAGAACCAATCCATAACAAGAACTATGGGCTGATATCCCTCATAAATTGTAATGTGAAAAATGATGCCAACATTGAAGTTATGAGAATTAATAAAATAACATGAACAATTATTCTTGCAGATTAAGTAGCGTAATACCAGGAAGGCAGGCCCAAGACAGGTATGCAGGATTTTTACTTTACAATAACATGCTATCAATCAAAATGTCCAATCTATCCTGTTATCATTAGAGAGCATTTGACAGGGTAAACTGGTCTATTTAATGTATTGCTTCACAATGGACCTTCGTAAAACTTCATGGAGGCACAAATCAAGGATGTCCCCTATCCCCACTTTTATATGCCATCTATATTGAACGCTTAACCATAGCAATTAGAATACACAATTATATATTTGATATTAAGGTTTTGGAAATCCAATACAAATTAGCACTTTAAGCAGATGACATTTTTCTTACATTTTCAAATCCACACATATCGATCCCTAATCTATTTAAATTGGTCAACCAATTTCGCTGTTTGTTAGGTTTAAAAAGTAACACAAAAAAAACATATGCAATGCCAATTCAATTTAACAATAATACTCAACTGTTTGATGCAAAAAAAATCATTTTGATTTGTCTAATAAAGAAATGTTTTACCTAGGTGAAAAATTCACAGCCAACTCACTTTTATGAGGTCAAGTTTCCTCCTAGTAATAATCTATGGTAGCCCCCTTATAATAATGGCATGAAAAGGGTATTTTTTTATGTTTATTTCATATCATAAGAAATTATGAAAAAATTGCAAGAAGTCAAAATACATTATGAATTATATGACTCTGACAAATGACAATACCTTCAAGAAAAACATTATATACATTTGTATCTAAAAAATAAAACTTCTTACAAACTTACAATCTTTGAAAGCCAAGGTTTTCATTGCAGTAATCTATATATAATCTATGTAATGTATATAACATACTTCACAAGCTAAATGCTAAAGGTGCATTAACATATACACACAAATTGAACTCTATCTTAAATAGAGAAATACATTGTGAAACATGGCAACAAATATAGGATCAGAAAGCCAGAACATCAAGAAATATCCACACTACAGAAACAAACTATAAAATATTATACGTTTGGTACAGTATTTTAATACTAATAAATAAGTACAAGCCACGCATACCACCATCATGTTTTAGAGACTGTAAAGAATTTGGCTCATCCATTCATATATGGTTGTTATCCCCTAAAATTCAAAAATTCTGGAGAACAATACAAAAAATTATAAAAAATAAATAAAAACATCAAATATTAACTGACTAACAACATTTTTTGGCAAATATTCCGCATGGAGAAAATGTATTATGCTATGTTGGATCAGGAAGACAAATTTTAAAGTATTTGGAAACCATTTGTAGAATATAATTATTTAGATTTAAGAACATTTTATTTTAGCAACAATCTGCCCCTTTTATATAAGGTTAAAAATAAGTTATAGAGATTGAGGTGTGACTTTATAAGTTAATAATTGTTTGTCATGTGATGCAAACAAGATTTAAGTATGTACTGTTATCTTTTATGTATTTTTATTTATTTATATTTATTATCTGAATGCATCAAAATGGAATAAAATATAATATAAAAAATATAAATGATAAAGATCAACACCAAGGGCCTCATTCTATTAGCGGCCGCAGCCGTTGCGGGGCCGCAAGGACCGGCCGCAAGCTATTCGGCTATTCTATTCCCTTCCGGCCGGGGGCTCCGGCAGGCTTGCGGCCGGTGCCTTGCTATCTCTTGCGGCCGCTCGCGCCGGAGGAAAGCCTTTGATCTAAAACGGCCGCAAGAGTTTCGGCTGTAAGAAATTCCTATTTGCAATTCAATTGCTCCGGGAACCCTCTCTGCAAGGCTAAAAACGAGCCGCAGCTTACTTGCAGGAAAGAGGTCCCGCTAGCACCAATTAAGCACATAAAATAGCTCAAATAAAGCCATCCTGCACTTTGAGAAGACTATAAAGGGATTTTAGGTGTTAGAAAAAATAGCACATAATTATCCTATACTCAAATCCGTAAAATATTTTATTTTTATTATCCGTAAAATATCCATGTAAAAAGTCCAGAGTGCTTGGAGCACCTCAGACCCGCCCACGCCGCAGCCGGAAAATAAACAGTTAATTTGAACTCGGGTTTGGGCTGATGTGCAAGCTTGAGAGTGGGTTACTTTTAATCCTCATGTCCCCCAATATGATCCCTAGCATTTACAGAGCTGTACAGTGCAGGCTTGAATTTATTTTTGCGTTTTTAGATTTCACAGCTTACGGCCGGTTTCAAGATATGCGGCCGGCCGTAAGGGGAGATCCTTGCGGGGCCGTATAATAGAATCGCGAGTTAGCAGAACCCCCGCAAGGAATCGCAGCCTTACGGCCGATTTACGGCCGCTAATAGAATGAGGCCCCAAATCTTTAAAATATTCTATATAATAATAGTTCATTGCCTAAGTGTGTATAAACTATTTCAAAATAACATTATTTAATAATGGTCAAAGGGTCAGTTTTATGAAAGGAAAGTTCTCCTCAGTAAATATTATCAGATTCTCTAAGATTTCTCAAAATATTCTCATAATATTAATGAGTTTGGAGACCTTGGTTTTCACAATTATAATTAAAAGTGTATTGTTATATCCTTAGTTAATAAGCAATCATTTATATTTCTAATGAATAGGCTATTAATAAAGAGATATTATTATAAACCATATTTTCTTATTCTATAAACTCAAAAGTTAATTAGGACTCTCATTTTCATATGCATATATAACTTTAGTCATACCTCTAATATGCAGTTTCAGAAGCTTAGCAAGTGATATTGTAAAGGGTTAACTGTTTGGTTCAATGAAAGCATGATTTACAGAAACATTCCTCTTCAACAATCCCACAATGCTAAATTAAGTGTTAAGGGAAGGAATAAATAGATGACAACATGAAATATTTTAGTAAGTACAATGACATTATATTGTAGCTTCTCCATATTTTATCATCAGTTAAAAAATGAATGAATCTTGTCCATAGTTTTTTTTAACATAATAAATTCAATTTTAGTCATGTTTTTAGATCAAAGATGCACATATTTTCATTATATTTTCAACAACTATAATTTAGTGTCAGTACTGTTATTTGGTGGTTTTGGGAAAATCAAATAAAATGCATCCAACTTTTTATTCAATCAATCAGATGTAAGGTATTGTATACTTTTCTATTAATATCAGGTATTAAATGACCATTGTGGTCCTCTATTCAAAATATGCTTCTTTTAAAGAACAACCGAGAGGGACTGCTCATGCAGAATTGGTGCCATGTTGTGATTAATGTATGTCTATGTAGCGGTTCATCTAATCCATCAAGTAAAAAACAAATGTTTATATGTTATTTTGCTCTAGTGTTTAACTGAAACCTCAATACCTCAAACACATCAACTACATCACAGCTCCAAGTCTGCGCATTCCATATCCTTTTATTTGTGGTTCCAAGAGCTTCATTACCCAATATTTATAACATGCAATAGCATTATGATGCATGATGCATCTATGATTTAACTACTGCCATACTATATGCACTGACATATATGCATAGATCATTTACAGCTGTTGCACTCACGATTACAGATGTGAGAATCGAGACTGTTTATCATTTCCTTTATTTACATTAATTTCCACATTGATGTACCAACCCCTTCCCATTGACATCACTCGGCGGCTTGAACTCCGCCTCCGAATCTTCTCTACCTATGCGCTTTGGACTCACCATGCTGACATCACTCTCGATTAACATAGGCGGGCTATTTAAACCCGCAAATCTGCCAATAATTTCACTATGCCTTTTGCCTTTGATAAAGCTTTGGGTGCTGCAACGAAATGGCTATCAGGCTTTATACTATAGGGACATATTGGTTCTCTAGACTTACAAATCTGTATGCTCTTTTGGTTACTGTGAGGCTCACTATTCGGAGGCTGCTTAGGTATTGAGGGCTTGAGCTCTAACTCTCAGGGCATTTTATGAAGTTGTGGCATAATTTGTATGTACCTACTAGGTACTAGTTTGCCTAGTCCCTTTATATTGTCTTTTTTTTATGTTTCTAACTTAGCAGAACTTTTCCAAGCTAGATTGGGGATTAAAAGGGAGATAGTGCTCAGAACACACTAGTTGGAATATCAGGCTATGTTATTTATCTGATTTACTTCTTTCCAAGACAGGCTTTTGTTGTCATTACTTCAGGGCATGTAGCCAGAACTGGGGCATCTAACTAGTAGGACCCCTCACATATGAGGATCTGTTGATCACAGGGTTCACTCTCTGCCTATATCAGTCATTGTTGTGATATTGGTCACATGGAGACTTAGGCCTGTAACCATATGTTTTTTTTGTATTATCTGAATATTACCCCCTGATAAGCAGTTGTGATCAGGTTCTGTTGGATGAGCAGTGGAGTAGTATAGGTAGTAGTATATGTACAGGTGGTAAAAGCCTTTCATTAACAGAATCCTGGAAATGCTCTATTAATCTACTTTTAAAGACCAACACTTGATACATGTTTTAGGAAGTAAAAAAATATAATAATAATCTATATATACTTAATATGCTGAAGTGGAGGCTATGGTTTAAAATTTTCTGTGGATCTACAGTACTTCCAATGGTGTGATGAGCCTGTAAAAGCAATGGAAATGTGAGAATTAAAAGCTGAGTTTTACAAGGACGTGTCTGAAAGACGCAACTCGGAAAGAGAAGGGATAAAACCCCACAGTATTGCATGACTACATATAGAAGCTGAATATTTAAAGGATGTTTTTTAGTTCCTAAAAACATTTTGCTTATTATGAACGTATAGCAAAAAGTGGTAGTAGAGTAATCCTTTACCCAGAGAGCACATTACTTTCGGAAATAGATATATATTAATTGTTATTTGAACCATTAGACATTTTCAAGTTGGCTTTTCTGGAACTGAGCAATAAATCAGAAATTTCCAGTAAAGATACAATTTGTAGAATGCATTGTAGAAGTTATGAGAGTAGTAACAGTGGCCCCCATTCAATTTGAAGCCCGTAATTACCTTTATTCAGCCGTTGCTACAGTTACAGATGTATTTAATTGACTCAAGCCCGCAGGTACAGACCTGAAGGCTAAACCCTTCCTGTGGCCGTAAGCTGTTTGTGGGCTGGAATACATGGCACTCCCGGTTACAATTAAATCTCATAATTAAGGTGTGCGCCACAGCTCTTGGAGCCAATAGAAAACGGCCTAACTGATAATGACAGGAATAGTTATCAAAACTGTTGGCTACCTGCCACAGTGCTGACTGTGTTGTAGATTCAGATGAAGTAGCACGCAGGTCCAGGCGTTGGTGGGTTTTGAGCTTAGAGAGAGAGAGAGAGCAGTGGAGATTTCAGAGCAGGTTCTTATGGTTTTTATTGATTTATATTTCCAAGCACTTATTTCAAACATTATCTTTCTAAACACATATTAACTGATAATACATAATATACATATACATAGAGTAATAACACACATAGATACACATATAGATAGGCCATAACAACCACACACACACACCCTCCCTATACCCAATAGATAATAAATACACATAGAATATACATTTATCTTTGAATCACAAATATAAACACACATACTTATTTTAATGAATCCGTATATTATTTTTGGGATGATGATGGAGGGTGGAGATAGGAGGGAAGAGGAGGGGAGAGTAGGTGATAAGTGGGGAGTAGAATAGAGAGGGGTCCCTAGGGAGTGGAGTGGAGGGAGGTAGATGGGAGGGAGACAGTTAGATGGGAGGGAGTGAGGCATAGTGGTGTTGAGGGAGAGATAGTAGTGTGAAGGGAGGGATGGGATAGTGATGTGGAGGGAGGCATAGTGGTGCACAGGGAGGGAGGGATTTGCCCATAGTTATAGGAACATCGGGCTGAGGGTCAGAGGGGGGTTGAACCTAAGCGGAGGTAGTAGCGGGGAGGACAGGATCCCCATCCACAGTTGCGAGGGCAAGAGGCTGTGGCCAAGTACAGGGCCCCAAACTACAAGCACAAGGAGCTGTGGGGCCTCCTCAGTGGCATATGTACCCACCCCATTATCCTATCAGGGGAAAGGAAGGATAGGCCTGGGCCCAGGGCTCAGGCTTGGAAGGAGGTAGCAGCCAAAATCATGGCAGTTGGCCGGGCTGATAGAGATGTGTGGTCCGTCAAGCATCGCTTTGATGTCATCCAGGCAAAGATGAGGAGAGCAGCTACAAGTGGTGGCCCCCAAGTGACTGTGAAGTATAAGGAGTGGGAGAGGTAGCTCAAAAACATTCTGAGCCAGGTGCCTATCGCTAGATCTCCAGGCCTGGTGTCCCCACGGGACCCAGCCTCCCTGTCAGGTGAATATGCAACATACGCCCACATGTACACCATACACTTATAGTTAACGCCAAATCCATGTCAATGATGGCCACTGTTGAGAGGGTTATGACAGCTCCCAGGATTCAGATAGCTGTCATCATCTGCCATCACATCCATGAAGCCGACAAATTACTTCCATCACATGATTCAAAATAGGGTCTATTTACGGGTGTGCACACTGCAGCATATGCAGATACAGATGGTGCAGGGATGGAAGTGCATTGTAGTGTATTAGCCAATCAAAGAACAAATCTCTGCAGCGTCTCAATAACTATTGCTGAGATATGGCCACTGATTGGTTAGCATGGAACACTGACCAGCTCTTTCTGCACAGTATGAATAATTATATACATGCTGCAGCAGGTATCCAATGATTGTCATTAGCCAATAACAGCCAAGCTCATCATCCAAAGACTTGATTACATCTACCAAATGATAGCTCCACACAGTGTAAATTAAATGAACCATCTAGGTTAAAAACATCTAGTTGTGCGATAGCCAAGAACACACGGATATCAATGCCTCAATCAATCTTATTAACTCATATACCTTTCTCCTCTCATTTGCAGCTGGCAGATGGTCTGGGTCGATGGTGAGCCAGAGGCGGGGGGGGGGCGGCTCCATCAGAACCATATGACATGGACAGAGCCCCCACCCACGAGGAGGAGGACTACAGTTTCATGTCGTCAATGGGGGGACCTAAGGGGCCATCAACCATTCCTGTTCTATTTTACCCCACTGACCCAATCCTCCCCTCAGTAGACTCACCCCCAGGACCCTCCTACTGGATGGGCAGCAGGTCCTTAGCACCACCACTACCTACTATTTTCACCACCAGCACTAGCTGGCTTCCACCACCAGGCCCACCACCGCCGTAAACATGGATTCCAGCCAGGCCTCGGCCCCTCCCCACGGGGCCACCACCACCACCGCCTCACTGAGCCATGCCCAGCTATTAAGGGGAACATTGACTTTACACAGCACACTCTGATGACAAATGCTGCCTCCTCCACCTTGGAGGCCTCCCCTGCACACCCGCAGCCTGGCCACTCCTAGCCTCCCTTACTGCCTCTGCCCCCTCAGGTGCTGCTGCCTCCTAGGGGAATGATCCCCTCTTGCAAGACCCCCTCCCCTGTTGAGAAGGTGCGTGGGATGGGGGCCCTGTGTTCAGAAGCATTTAGTTCACATGCCCTGAACATGATCATGTATCATGTTTTTGTACACTTAGTAGTTGTTGAATATAATATGTACTAATGCAGATATGGAGGTGGACTTAAAAAGTCCAACAATGGCATGTTAATTATAGCCAACATAGTAGTTACATAGTTACATAGTAATTAAGGTTGAAAAAAGACTTTCAGTCCATCAAGTTCAACCTGTTAAGATCTCCTCTGATCTGCAATATGCGGATTAGTTATTAATTAAATTATTGATTAAATAATTATTAATAGTATAGTATTGGAGGATGAATAAATAGTTAGTCCATCAAGTTCAACCTTTTTAGATCTCTATTGATCTTTTTAATGTGGACTATTTATTATTGTTAATTGTTAATTGATCCAGAGGAAGGCAAACAGAAAAAAAAAAACATTGAAACTTTGCCAATTGTCTTATAAGGGAAAAAAAAAGCAAAATTCCTTCCTGACCCCAGAAACTGGCGATCAAATTTCTCCCTGGATCAATATTCCTTGCTAGTTATCTAGGATAGCCTTGTATGCCCTCTTTATTCAAAAATATATCTAACCCCTTTTTGAAGTTGTCTATCGAATTCGCTGTCACCACCTCCTTTGGTAGAGAATTCCACAGTTTAACCACCCTAACTGTGAAGAACCCTTTTCTTTGTTTAAGGTGAAATCTTTTTTCCTCTAACCTCAAAGGATGTCCTCTTGTCAGTTGAAAATCTCTTGCTACAAAAAGTTCACTTGACAAAGCCTTATATTGACCCTGGATGTATTTATATAACGTAATCATATCTCCTCTTAGACGCCTTTTTTCTAGCGAAAATAAGTTTAATTTTGTTAGTCTTTCTTCATAACTTAGCCCCTCCATTCCCCTTATTAGTTTTGTAGCCCTTCTCTGTACTTTTTCCAGCTCTAAAATGTCTTTTTTATGAGGTGGTGCCCAAAATTGTACTCCATATTCCAAATGAGGGCGTACTAGAGATTTGTATAGTGGCAGAATTATATCTTCTTCCCTGGCTTCTATGCCCTTCCTAATACATGCTAATATTTTATTTGCCTTTGCAGCTGCTGCTTGGCTTTGAGCGCTGTTACCTAGGTGGTTGTCCACTAGTACTCCCAAATCCCTTTCAATATCTGATACCCCTAGATTTGCTCCATTAAGATTATAGATTGCTTGGCTATTGTTCCTTCCCAAATGCATAACCTTACATTTTTTTTTATTAAATCTCATCTGCCATTTAGCCGCCCATTTCTCTAATTTATGCAAATCCTTTTGAAGGGAAAGTACATCATTATCTGATTTTATTACCTTGCACAACTTAGTGTCATCAGCAAAAATGGAGACACTACATTCGAGTCCTACTTCAATGTCATTAATAAATATGTTAAAAAGGAGAGGACCTAATACTGAACCTTGAGGAAACCCACTTATCACATTAGACCAATCGGAGTATGTTCCATTTACAACAACCCTTTGCTTCCTGTCTTTTAGCCAGCTCTCGATCCATGAGCAGATATTTACTGCAATTCCTGTATCCCTTAGTTTGCTCACTAGTCTTCCATGTGGCACTGTATCAAATGCCTTTGAAAAATCTAAAAAGACTACATCCACTGAGTTGCCCTGATCCAAGTTCCTACTAACCTCCTCATAAAAACTAATTAGATTGGTCTGACACGACCTTTCCTTCATAAATCCATGTTGATTGCTACCTATGATCCTATTCAAATAGACATATCCTTGTATTCTGTCCCTTTTTAACCCTTCTAAAAGCTTCCCAACTACAGAAGTGAGGCTCACTGGTCTATAATTCCCCGGATTTGCTCTAGATCCCTTCTTAAATATAGGTATCACCTCTGCTATAAGTGAAGCATGGCACATAAGGGAAGCATGGCACCCTCAGGTATTTGAATATGAGAACACATATTCTTATCTGATTAATGAACACACATTACAGCCGCTGACCCTTGTGTCATAACCTTCATTTTAAATAATATGTGATAACCTGTTTCCCAGATGATTCTGATACCAATGCGGCTAAACAATATCATATAGTGATAGTGATAGTACTCTTGGCCACTGACTGTGATTACAGCTAAGTATTGCTTGTGAAATGACACATCATTTTTGATTTACCATGATTGATTTACCATGACAGCTACCTAATGGTTAGTAATGCTTGTAGATGAGTATCAGGTAAGTTGGTATATTGTTACAGCATTTGGCACTGTACTGTACATTCCCTCTTTTAACATTTTGATCCTCCTCTGCCTTTTTAAGGTTTTGACCACCTTTTTTTCCTTTTCAACTTTTTTGGAACACACTGTATGTGTATAACTAACTTGGATTACATAGTCCAAAGGTTGATGCCTCTGTTCAATTGAGCAGATGAAGACAATATGAAAGTGCTATGCACATCCCTGGTTACTTATATTACAAGGCATGATATATGATGAGATTAGTATTCATTAGATTCTGGTTGCAGTGGTGTAGGGACCACATGTGACCCTAGTATATGCTATGCATCTTAATTATTATACAGTATTACATTTAACCCTTTAGGTGTCCCCTTGTTCCAAAACAGCAGCTTGCCCTTCCAGCATCCACCCACACCACACCCATGATATTAATGTACAGTCAGATACATTTCTCAATGTGCTCTGAGTATATAATAAAGTTTGGTTATACCGATATCACTGTTTCTGTGTGTTTCCAATGGTTAAGGTTTTGGGACATCGACATACATTACATGTATTTTATATATACTGTATTTACTCGAACCTAATACGCGCCTTTTTAGTGAAAAATCGGGTCCCAACTTTGGAGTGTGCATTAGAATCAATGGCCCACTAAATTTGATGTTTTAACCCCTTTTTGGGGTTAAAACATTGAATTATTATTATTATTATTATTACTTTTGAATCTAATATGCCATCGATAACATTGCATTACCGGTACCGTATAATAAGGGGAGTAACGAGGAAGACAAATAATGCTAAAATTGTCAATTACCAGAATGTTAATTGCTGGTATTTTGTCATTACTGTTACTATAATTGCTGGTATGTCGTTATTACTGTTAATTACCGATATATTGTAAATATTGTAATTACTGTCAATTACTTGCATGTTGTAACACTATACGTATGATGCAATACGATCATATTGTTGTACAGTAGTATCATTTATAATAAAACTACCATAAGTTGGTAACATAAACTCACTGCTCGGTACTTCTTGTACAAATGACAAATGTGCATTACATTTGCCAGCAAAAAATTATTTTTGATTCATGGGTTCCAAATTTGGAGTGCGCATTAGATTCAATGTCGCAGTAGATAAGCGTAAATACGGTATATATATATATATATATATATATATATATATATATATATGTGTGACTTGCCCATCAAAAATGACGGCATAAAAATTTGAAGCCTCGCAATGCTGTTGTTTGCCACACAATGCGAGGTGCGGCTAATTGCAAGCGTGACCGACAATCTTGCAATTACGACAACTATATATATGATGAAATAAGATATCTTGAAGTTATATATGTGTCAGAATTTATAG